>CM051235.1:476612139-476614639 GCA_027917425.1 Gastrophryne carolinensis | reverse complement strand
GGTCTAGGCCAATTCTGTATTGCCTCCACTTTATTAAGCTGTGGCTTAATCAACCCTCTTCCAATAATGTAGCCCAGATACTTGGCCTCTTCTAGGGCTATTGCACACTTCTCGGCATTTATGGTCAACCCGGCATCACTTATGGTATCCAATACAGCCTGTACCTTACAGAGGTGACTTTCCCAATCAGGGCTAAAAATGACCACATCATCGAGGTAGGCAGCTGAGTAATCACGATGTGGTCGCAAAATCAAGTCCATCAACCTCTGGAAAGTCGCAGGTGCTCCATGTAACCCGAACGGCATCACTACATACTGGAATAGCCCATCAGGGGTGGAGAATGCAGTTTTCTCTTTAGCCTCATTAGTAAGTGGAATCTGCCAATAGCCCTTTGTGAGATCGAGGGTGGTTATGTATCTGGCATTACCCAACTTCTCAATCAACTCATCTACCCTGGGCATAGGATAGGCATCGAACTTTGAGATCTCATTCAACTTTCTGAAATCGTTACAGAACCTCCAAGTTCCATTAGGCTTTGGGATTAATACAATCGGGCTGGACCATTCACTCTGTGACACCTCAATTACTCCCAGATCAAGCATACGTTTTACCTCGGCAGATACGGCTTCCCTACGGGCTTCTGGGATCCTATAGGGCTTGAGGTTTACTCTGCTTCTAGGCTCAGTTTCAATGTGATGACAGATGAGGTGTGTACGCCCTGGAAGGTCAGAAAACTTGTCTTTGTTTTTCTGTAAAAATTCCTGAACCTCCTGTTTCTGTGACACTGATAGGGTATCACCAACCTTGACTGGAGGGATTAGTTGTGACAAATTATTAACAGTATTTGTCGCCCCCAAGGATTCCCTGTCTTTCCAGGGCTTAATCAAGTTTACGTGGTAAACTTGGAAAGGCTTCCTTCTACCTGGTTGGTGCACCTTGTAGTTCACCTCACTGACCTTTTCCACAATCTCATAGGGACCTTGCCACTTCGCCAGGAATTTACTCTCAACAGTGGGAACTAGTATAAGGACCCTATCGCCTGGGTTAAATGTCCTGATTCTTGCAGACCGGTTGTAGATTCTACTTTGGGCCTCTTGCGCCCTCTGGAGGTGTTCCCTTACTAGGGGCATTACAGCGGCTATACGGTCCTGCATTTGTGCTACATGCTCAATAACGCTCCTGTATGGGGTGGACTCGCTCTCCCATGTCTCTTTTGCAATGTCCAGTAGACCCCTAGGGTGACGACCATAGACCAACTCGAATGGTGAGAACCCTGTGGACGCTTGGGGCACTTCCCTAATAGCAAACATGAGGTAGGGTAACAAATGATCCCAGTCACGGCCATCTTTTTCCACCACTTTTTTCAGCATATGTTTCAAAGTTTTGTTAAATCTCTCCACCAATCCGTCCGTCTGGGGGTGGTATACAGAGGTACGGATGGGTGAGATTTTAAATAGTTTGCATAACTCCTTCATCACCTTTGACATAAAGGGTGTACCTTGGTCAGTTAGGATTTCTTTGGGGATTCCAGTCCTAGAGAACATATAAAACAACTCACGTGCA
Organism: Gastrophryne carolinensis; assembly: GCA_027917425.1. Lineage (NCBI taxonomy): Eukaryota > Metazoa > Chordata > Amphibia > Anura > Microhylidae > Gastrophryne > Gastrophryne carolinensis. The sequence goes on along the minus strand of CM051235.1, from coordinate 476,613,076 downwards.
ATTGTTTTAGATGCGGTGTTTCTTAAGGGCACAGCTTCAGGATAGCGGGTCGCATAATCCATGACCACCAGAATATATTGGTGTCCTCTAGCGGATTTTACAATGGGACCCACTAAATCCATGGCTATACGCTCAAAAGGCACCTCTATAATAGGGAGCGAAACCAAAGGACTGCGAAAATGTGACACTGGGGCACTAAGCTGACATGTGGGGCACGACTCGCAGTACTTTTTAATATCACCATATATCGCCGGCCAGTAGAACCTCTGGAGAACCCTCTCCTGCGTTTTGTCAGTCCCCAAGTGTCCCCCAAGAACATGGTTATGTGCCATGTCCAGCACCTGACGCCGGTACGGCTTAGGCACCAGAAGCTGTTCCACAATCTCATCCTTAACCTTAGTGACTCTATAGAAAAGATCATTAGTCACAGAAAAATGTGGAAATCTTTTCTCAGCATCTGGTTCCTGAGGTACCCCATTCATGACAGCAACCTGCTCTCTCGCATTTTTGAGAGTGGGGTCCTGTAACTGTGCAGTCCCAAAATTATCCCTAGACACCTCTAAGTCGGGTATATTTTGCTCAGTGGGAGGAGCCTCCTCCTCTCCAGCCAGGACCTGCAAAGGAAAACAATTATTTTCATCCTGCACACTTTTATCATTTACAGGGGGTAACGCAACAACCTTAGGAGTATCCTCACTCCTTTCGGGGGATTTTCTTTTTCCCCAGAGAGCCCAGAATAGTGGAAAATCGCGCCCCAGTATTACGTTGTGCATGAGATTTTTAACCACACCCACTTCATATTGTACGGTGCCTTGTTTAGTCCCGACTTCAGCCAGCACTATAGGGTACACTTTTGTATCTCCATGTATACAAACAACACTCATATGCTTTTTACACTCAAAGTCCCCAGCCACCAGGCTGGCATGCACCAAGGTTA
>CM051235.1:474884639-475252139 GCA_027917425.1 Gastrophryne carolinensis | reverse complement strand
TTGCGCTTCAACGCCACCTTAAGGTAAAAATGTCTAGCGCTTATGCCAATAGCTTGTTTTCCAGCGTCATTTTATTTTTTGGCCGCCACTTAGCTTGCACATAGCTGATATTAGCTTGTCCCTGTTGCGCGCATGTTTGTTTTTGAATTAGGAATCACAGTTGCTAGCGTCATATCCGGTTCCGGTATCCTCCTTTGCGTTTCAACGCCACCTTAAGGTAAAACTGTCTTGCGCTTATGCCAATAGCTTGTTTTCAAGCGTCATTTTAGTTTTTCCGCCACTTAGCTTGCACATAGCTGAGAATAGCTTGTTGCTGGTGCGCGGAGCGTTTTTTTTTTTTTTAACTTTTTTCCAATGTCGCTTTGGTCATTTCCGGTTCCTGTTTCCTCCTTAGCGTTTCCACAATGCTGCCCAGACGGTGAGTTATGCGCCTCCCCAGCTCCTCCTCCGACTCTGACCCCACCACCCCTCCCCCACCTCCCCCACCTACCTCACCTTCCCCAACTACCACCCCTCCCACCCCTTCCCCTCCTGGGCCTCCAAAGAAAAGGCGCAACCGGGTGGATAGCCGCGTTAATGGCCAGGTGGTCAAAGTGAGTATTTTGTTTGTGTATTTGTAGCTTTAAAGTTGCAGAACACACAGGGGGGATTGGCTAAGAAATTTCTTTGTTTTCTGCCACAATTGGATCACTCCCCGTGGGGCATCCCCATTCTGGATGTCCTGCTGGGATGCCCCCCCCTGGAGGGCCCTAAAAATTACCTCAGCCCCGTCCCATCTGTGCATGCGTGAGCTGCGGATGCCTATTGCGCTTACCTCTAGCAGGGTGTACCCCTGCGCCAGACATATTTTAATTTTGTGTGCAGGCGCACTCCCTGTTAGAGTCAAACGCCACATGCGTACTTTGCCGTGCAGACCCAGCTGAGCTGGTATGCACGTCCCAACGGCCTTGTATGCGCATACCACAGCGGCGCGGAGCGCTGTGCTTGGCTGGCGCAGTCACGTGGGAGCATCCTCAGTGGTGTATTTGTGGCCTTCCAAGGGGGTTGCAGACAGCGGACCACCCACAATTGGTGTGGCCCACCAAAGTGCACACAAACCCAGAATAGTGATAATCCTGGGTGTGGGTCCACTTTGATCTGGTCTCTGTATAACTGTTGATGCCATTGTTCTGATGTCATGTATTGATTTTTGTTTGTTTTATCATTTTTCATAGGACTTCTGCGTGGCCGAATACGATTAAGCCCGTGGAGGAAAGAAACGCATTGCCATGGAGGTGAAGGCCACAGTGTCCCGGCGCTTCCACACCGAGCTGTCCATCAGAGCCATTCAGCAGAAGTGGTCAGATTTCAAGCGCCGGGACCCTGAAGGCGTGTACCGCCTATATGATGCCTACGCATCAGGTAAGTTAAAGCTTATGCTCTGTTTAGACTTTTTGCAGAATCATCTGCTAAGCTGTGTCCATTTGTGCTCTTTATATTAATTATTTTCTTTCACCCCCTCCACACAGATAAGCGTCCTCCCCTGGGGAAACGTGGGAAGGGATTCCTCCCCCGAACCAGGCAGGCGGACTCGGGGGAGTCATCGGGGGAGGGTCCCTCCTGCGGGTCCTATTTAGAGGACCCAGGGGAGGAAGGGGATGACGCCCCAGAGGAGTGTGCTGCTGGGGGGCTGGCAGGATCAAGCCTCAGCTCCTCACACTCTGAGTCTGAGGTCTCTCACCAGGCAAGGGGCCACTCTCAAGTGGGGAGTCCAAGTGGGGTGGTAGAAATGGACTCGCCCACACTCCCTGAAGGAGCAGGGAGTGAGAGGGAGGAGGGTGGCCCTTTGCCTGGTGGATCTTCTGACCAGAGTGTGAGGAGCCGAGGCTCCCCGCCTCCTCCTCAGAGCCCTCCCTGGGCTTCAAGTTGCGGTTCATCCCCTGGTGAGTGTCCTTTTTTTAATTGTTAGTCTGTGACAGGTTTCATCTTGCAATTTGTACTTAGCCCTTGCCATTCCTCTCTAATTTGCAGGGCATCATATAGGCGGCACCTCCATGGCCTTTTGGCGAAGCATTCTCCACGGGTCGTGGTAAGTGTTTGTTGTTATCCATCACATTCCCTATGTTATGACATTCATTAAAGTGGACCCACAAACATTGATAGTGCTTGGATTCTCGAAGGTTCCCTGAAAAATCACATCCCTCACCCAGGGCCCCCCCCCAAAAAAATACCCCACAAACTCCTTACCTCTTTGGGGGTTGCCAAAGCCACCGTCCCAGCCTCCTGTGTGACACTCTAGATGTGTGTGCGCCTGCGCTCTGTTTCCTAATGGGCTGCGCATGCGCACACACTGGAGGAGTGATGTGTGGAAGGCAGTGGCTGCGGAGTACGTTGTCTCACTAAAATTGTGGTGCTCTGCCAAAGCGGACCCAAACCCAGATTTGATGCAATCCTGTGTATTGGCCCACTTTTAACAGACACATGTTTCCTGGTCCATTGTCACAGCTGGTTTGATAAGGTACCTTAACCTCTCAAACCCCACTACAGTGCTAGCCAACTAGCAACCACCCCTATGTTTCTGCCCACACCATGATGGTTGTTCTCATTTCTTTTCTTGGGTTAAGTTGTTCCTGCTCAAACATGTGGCCCACTAGTAACATTAGCCAATCAACTGCTAATGAGTCCTTTACATAGCACTGTCTATGTTATTTGCACATTATCTTTAGGGATACATGTTGCAACCCTAACTAATTGACATTAATTCATGGACCAGGAAATATGCTAATTTTGGACAACCTGTATGTAACCATGCAAGCCTTTGATTTTTCAGACTCAATAACCAGATGGATGTCAAATAGTCAGGTGTCATTGGCCCACTAATTGTGTTTTTGTCTTTTGCTTTCTGTTGACAGATGTTGCTACGCAGACGGAGCCAGAGAACCTCCTCCCCACCCCAGCTCCAGGGACGGCCAGCAGCATGGGCCCCCGCCACAGCTGCGATGGTGAGTACATCCCACTTCATATGCCTAAAGACTTGTGAAACCTATGTCTTCTATTCACATCTGCAGACATTTAAAATGTACCTATGTGTTAATTTCACACACATCTAGATTCCATGTGTTTGTACAATAATCCAACATGCCTGTTTGCATGCTTGATTGTTGCCTCACATTCTTCATTTGGCCACATTGAGACTATTTTTGCCTTAGACACAACCAAATGGGCCGTATTAGGTCTGGACCTCTAACATTATAGGGCAAACTCGTGTACTCGTTAGGACTTCGGCCCTGAGGTTTGGCTGTGACTAAACACAAAAATGGACACACTGGGACTTATACCTTCTTTGCTTCCCCAGAGTTAAAGTGGAACAACAACCAGGAATTTGACTTTCCTGGGTCTTGGTCCACTACGGTGGGGCACCCCTGATCGTCACCGCTGTGTGACAACCCCCTGAACTCACTTTTACTCCAGCAAACGTACAAGCCGCGGCCAAGTGGCTCCTTCTCCGCCTCCCGCGCGTCCCTTGTTACGCGCACGTGCCTGCGCCGGCCATTCACAGATGGCCGGCGCAGGCACACACACGTCTAGAGGGGCGGCAGGGAGGGCCCGGCGGCCGTGCCCAAACGAAACTGAGGTAGGGATTTAGGGGTGTTGGGGGGGTTTCACCCCGAGGGACATCCCGATCTCGAATGTCCCGCGGGGAGGGAGGTGATCGGGCCGGGAATCTGATAGATTCCGGTGCCGATCACCGGTGGGTGTTGGTACACTTTTAGAGTAAATGTATGCTTGGGATGTGTTGTTCACATTCCTGCCAGTCAATAGTACTCATATCATGTTAACCAATAAGCGCACAGTGGTCAACAATGTTAATGTGAGTGTCACCTAATTGGACACACTGACATTACATTGCTACATCTGTGTCTGTTGAGGTCACATTCAATTTATTAATAAATTGTTGTTTCTACATCTCTACAGCTTGTGAAAACCAGCATCGCAGACTGTGGCGGGAGATCAGGCTCCTGAAGCTGATGCTGCTGGCCAAGAAGAGGCGCCGGCGGCGTCGTTAGGGTGGGGGGAAGGCTGGCCTGTTGAAGCCCTTTGTTGGGCAATGTTGGCCCTGTTGGCCCCGTTTTTTAATTAAAAATTTTGATGATCATCATTACAGTGTGGTGCCTTGCAAAGCATAGTTTAACTGTCTCAAAAGCCATTTGTGTGTCAATTTAGCCATACCTTTGGAGCCATTTCATGTGTTAACCATAGTAAGCTAGGGTCTCAAATGTGTGGCCTAAATTTACAAATACATTGACATATCTAGATCAAGATACTCATCCCTGACTGTGTTATTAGCTAGGTCTTAGGAAAAACACAATTTAGAGGTGGGTTAAGCAAATATATTTACACAAACCAAAACAAACAAAATTAATATTCTTGGCTGGGTGGCCGGGGAGGTTGGGAGTCATTGCTAGGGGCGGTGTTGGGGGACAACAGTGCAGTAAAAAATATAGACTGCTGTTGTATGAGCTGTTGTATCAACAACAACGTTTGGTCCTGCCGCTGGATCGCTTGCTGCTGCTGGTGTATTGAATCGTCAATTGCATTGGCCAGCCGACCAAGTTGCTGGTTTTGATGCAGATTGTGCATCAATAGGTCGATCTGGCGCTGCTGGGCCTCATGTTGTTGCTGACACATCAGCACCTGCTGTTCCAACGCCGCAATGCGCTCATTAGTTCCATCACGCGGCTGTTGGCGACTGTAGTCCTCCAGCATCCGGACCCCTAGCTCATAAAAATCAGCACTGGTTGGTGGCACACCTCCTCTTGCTGTGGTTGGAGCCTAACAAAATAGAAAACAACATTTTAGTCAAACCAAACCAATGCAGGTATGCCCCTCAAAAGAATTCTCCAAAACAGTCACTATACAACTTACCCTTGTCTGAGCCTCGGAAGCTTGGCCACATGGGACTTGGGAAGAGGTCCCAGCTTGGGGTTCTGGTTCCGCCTCCTGCAAAAACAACAAAGAAAGGAAATGTGACATGTTGCTTCATCCACTACCCACGAACATGCCAATGTGGTTCTAGGTCGTCTACATCAGCCATGTTACCTGCGTGTCCTCCGGCACAGGTAGGCTTGAGGTATCGCTGCCAGAGAGTGGCAATTCCACATCTGAGATGTCCGGCAAGTTGGCATATGCTAAACAGGAAAGTCAGGTTAGTAGGTCAGTGGCCCAAACTCAAATGTAACCTGGCTAGGCTATCGAGGCCATACCTCAACAAAGTGCAAAATTACACACTAGACCAAAGGTATCTGTTAAACTCAGATTGTTAACATGTATGTTACAGGACTAAGAGGCAATAATTTTGGCAAAGAAGATCAGACACATTGCTTAAATTACACATACCCGCAATCTCCCAGATGTCTTGAGTGGGGCCCTCACTCGAGCTTGGACCTTGAAAATACATGTGGACACACAAGTTGCCAGAAGCAAGTGCAACAAAAGTAGAGCCAAAATACAGACTAGAGCAAGGCAAAACAACTTACCCTCATCTCTGGCAGCCTGAACTTGAGGGGCCCTTTCTGGACAGCCACTTCCGATATTCGGGTCAACTAAAAAAAAAAGTAATGGCTCTAAATATTCCTCAAACTACTACGGGGAATGTTTGGCCAAAAATATGTCCTCCAAAATACATTGCTATCACTCCTATAACTATTATACTGACCCTGGGGAGGCAACAAGCACTCCCAAGAGGCATCTTCAAGTTGACAAAGCAAACATGTAGATTAGTAGACTAACCAAATTGAACCAGTGTAACAGAAATAGCATAAAGGATACATTAGGTATTGCTATACACACCAACAGGGTCCTGCAACATCGGAAGTGGGGTCCAAAGATGAACCAGTCACTTGGCCTACCAAGAAAAAAGAGGAATGAGACACATGCACTTGGGTAAAAGTGGATAAAGCAAGGTGGACACATGCACTTACCGACATCCAAAGAGTAGCTTGGATCCGGAGGAGATGCTGGGGCCAATGGCATGGGAGCTATGCAAAAATCAAGCAAACATTGAGCCATAGTTAATGTGCGTGCAAAAATACTACATGCATTAAGGTGTGTGTGAGCAGCTCTTTCACTAATATTCACTAATCAAGGCCAGTGTGGCTTCCACATTTATATGCCGATATATGGCCACACATCTCTGGCTTCAAACATATCTACACATGTTAGGGCCTTGTTAGTTAGTTGCTGTGAGTGTTACAGTGGGCGTTAAATTAGGCCGCAGGCCCATATTATTAATACTCCACAGTGCAACACTCGATTGTTTGACCTGCTCCCACACCCATTTGTTCCCCAAACAACCAGCACCAAAATTAGGGGAAAATACCTTCAATGGCAGACTGGGGTAGCCTTGAGGTTGCTGGAAGGGCAGGAGTTTGGGTGTCCTGAGGCACATCCCGGACAGCAGCATGTGCACCTATGCAGAAAGCAACAGACAGAAAAATAAAAAATGTGTGAGCTCTAATGTACTACTTCACAGGTCCTACTGTTAGTTGGTCAGAATGAAAAAATGCTAATCACATACATTAACAGTAGCTTTTGAAAAAAGGCAGAAAATATGTACCTTCAGTCCAACCTGTGGTGTCATCCCCAGGATCCACACCCTGCAGCCGAGCCAGTGGGATTTTGGCCTTCAGCATCTCCTCATACGGCCTGTAGGTACTCTTTGGAGCCTGGATGGTCCCACTGTCCACATCAAGATCGTGATTCATCTTTTTCATAAGGGCCCCTCGCAAAGTGTAGAAGCGTTTCCTGCAGGATGGGCCACTACGTGGGTGTTGAGCAGTGCTACTAAGCTCCACACCAATGGCATCCCACAGTTTGCTTCTTTCTTGTTTGCCTATGGACTTGCTTTGGGAGCCAAATATCAGCTCCCATTTAGCAAGTGTAAGGCGCACAAGATGATTATTCTCCGCCAAATTAAATTCAGGCTCCCTCTTGGCACCTGGGCGCTTAGCCTGGGGTGCTGCCCCACCTTCAGACTGGGCCCTTTTCCGTAAGGGAGGTCTGCGCACAGCACCCACCAAACTCCTACTTGGGCCTGCTGTGGCCGGCAGATGTCCTGAATTTGGCTCCATCCTGTAGCTGCACACACACACAAATACACACCCAACAAGCACGCATGCAGACTACAGAATGGGATCGCAATCTGTTAGGGTTGGGCAGGTTTTATGTGCTATAACAGCCAATCAAAAACCAGGCCACTTAATTGATTCACACATACAGCCCAGTTCCTTCTAGCCACACCTCCACTGCACTGACTGAAGCATGTGTGTTAGCCAATTAACTCATTACAGACCTCATTAACCAAACAACACACACCCAAATACAACAATGGACTGATGTATCTCAACCCCTTGTGACATGTGGCTAGCCTAACGGCTATTTAAATAAACAGCAGCTTACCTTTCATTGGGCCACCACTGATTTTTGGGCCATGTCCGTTATTTCACGCAAGTTTCGGCTCACGTACGCTAGTAGCGCTACTAGCGTGCGCGTGCGCACTCCGTTTTACGCACACCTGGGTCGGCTAATTGGCGCCCGGAAATAGCAGAGCGACGCAAAATGCGGCAAAGCGGACCTGTCCGTTTTGAAAGAGAAGTATAAATGGAAGGAATTTTCAAGCTTCTGGTATTCTTACACTGTGGCAAAGGCTGTGGTGTGGTGCGGTGCTCGCTTGCTTCCCTTAGCTCATTTGAGCCTCTGTCTGGTTTCTGTCCTCACTCTCTGTGGCTTGTTGGGTGATTTCTGACATCAGTGCTGTTTCTTTAGGAGCTTGTTTTTGGTGGCATCTGCAAATATTGTGTAGCATACAGCAAGTGAGGCTTGATTTTGGGGCCTTTTGTGGGCTGTGCAGCAACTCCCCTCTTGGTTGTGCCTAACTTAGAAAGCTGGTTTTCAGCAGGCTGGTGGTTTGGACCACTATAGTTCTGGTTTTGTGGTGAGCTGCATTGTAGCGGGTGTGTGTGGAGTGTGATTGTTTGTGTGTGTGTGGTGTGTTTGTGGTTTTTTTTTTTTGTTTATTTTGTATATATCTTGAGTGTGTGTGATGGATAAGAGGGTGATGTATGGTGTCTGGGTGGATGGATGTATGTGTATGCTGAAAGAGCAGGAGGAAAGGGAGCGGGGTGTGGTGAGGCTTAGGGCACCCCGCTCCTTTGCAATCCGCCTTTCAGTATGGGACTTAAGTGACGAGCAGATCAGGAGCCGCTTCCGTCTGAATCGTGCTGCACTACAGTCCCTATATGATCAGATTAAGCACAAAATCGAGCCATCCACCAAACGCACTCAATCCATTCCAGGCATAGTACGCCTGTGTGCCACTCTTAATATTTTGGCACGAGGGACCTTCCAGGCAACCTCCGCCCTCCTCAGCGGGATAAGCCAGGCTACTATGAGCCGCATACTAATCCAGGTAGTTCTGGCGATTTGTGATTTAATCCCAATTTACATCAAGTTTCCTGAGGATGAGGAAGAGGTTGCCAAAATAAAACATGCTTTCTATCTGATGGGAGGGATCCCGAATGTGCTAGGGTGCGTTGATGGTACACATATCCCTTTTCGCCCTCCCCGTGCACAGGAGCTGTCTTACAGAAACCGGAAGCATTTCCATTCGCTCAATATAATGGTTGTCTGTGACCCAGACATGAGGCTGCGGGCGGTGAGATCGGGGTTCCCTGGCTCATGCCACGATTCTTACGTCTTGCAGCGGACAGTCCTGTGCCGGAAGTTTGATAACAACGAAATGCCAGCTGGCTGGCTACTGGGTAATAAATTAATCATGTCAATGTATTTAGCAAATATGTGGCCTAGAAAGCCAAATTTAACCAAACCCCCCCAAAAAAACATGTACTAGTACTAATTGCTGTCTCTCTCCTTGTGTTTTTTCTACAGCGGACAAGGGATATGGGCAGAGAACGTGGGTCATGACTCCGGTCAGGAACCCACGGACCTCTGCCCATGAACGCTACAATGCAGCGCATCGCAAGACCAGAAGCATTGTGGAAAGAACCATCGGCCTGCTGAAAGCACGCTTTCTCTGTTTGGCACGGCCAGGAGGAGAGATGCTCTACAGCCCACAGAAGGTCTCCAAGATCATCCTTGCCTGCTGTGTGCTACACAACATTTGTATTTGCCACAGAAATCCCCAACATGCCCGCAGCAAGAAGTGAGGACACCCAGACTGGCGATGAGCTAAGGGAAAGGATGATCACTTCTTTTTTTGCGGTAAACTAACTACCCTTCACTCTAATGCAAGTACTGCACTACTGGCTAAATGTATTTGAACTCCCATCAAAATGAGCCCAAAAAAACACTAAGGGGGGTGTAAGATGACCCAAACCACTCTAAGGGGGGTGTACCATGACCCAAACCACTCTAAGAAGGGTGTAAGATGACCCAAACCACTCTAAGGGGGGGTGTAAGATGACCCAAACCACTCTAAGGGGGGGTGTAAGATGACACAAACCACTCTAAGGGGGGGTGTAAGATGACCCAAACCACTCTAAGGGGGGTGTAAGATGACCCAAACCACTCTAAGGGGGGTGTAACATGACCCAAACCACTCTAAGGGGGGGTGTAAGATGACCCAAACCACTCTAAGGGGGGTGTAAGATGACCCAAACCACTCTAAGGGGGGTGTAAGATGACCCAAACCACTCTAAGGGGGGTGTAAGATGACCCAAACCACTCTAAGGGGGGTGTAAGATGACCCAAACCACTCTAAGGGGGGTGTAAGATGACCCAAACCACTCTAAGGGGGGGTGTAAGATGAGCCAAACCACTCTAAGGGGGGTGTAAGATGACCCAAACCACTCTAAGGGGGGTGTAAGATGAGCCAAACCACTCTAAGGGGGGTGTAAGATGAGCCAAACCACTCTAAGGGGGGTGTAAGATGAGCCAAACCACTCTAAGGGGGGTGTAAGATGAGCCAAACCACTCTAAGGGGGGTGTAAGACGCCAATGTTGGTTATCAAGTAATGCATTTTTTTATTTTCTACAACAAAACTACTTTAAAGATCTATACTAACTGCACTTTTCTTATTTTTTCAGGCACCAAGAGATGCACCCTGATCCCTATTTTGAACTTTCCTAACTTTCATGCACTTTACTTTGCTTTTTCATTTCTGTTGGACTTTTGAATTTCAATTTCTTTTCTGTTACTTTTTTTATTGTTTTTTAGTGTTAAAATAAAATCAACTATATATAGATACATGTGGCTATGTGTTTAATTCTGTTGTAAGTTTCCTTTGCATTCTAATTCCTATTTTAATTTTCCTTTTCTTTCTCAGTTCTGTTTTTATTTTCCTTTTCTTTCTCATTTCTGTTTTTATTTTCCTTTTCTATTTTCCTTTTCTTTCTCAGTTCTGTTTTTATTTTCCTTTTCTATTTTCCTTTTCTTTCTCATTTCTGTTTTTATTTTCCTTTTCTATTTTCCTTTTCTTTCTCAGTTCTGTTTTTATTTTCATTTTCTTTCTCATTGGTGGTTTAATTGTATTTCCTTTTTCTTTAAAAAATAAATAAAATAAAAAAAAATGTGGCTATGTGTTTAATTATGTTTTATTTTGCATTTACATTCTAATATCTGTTTTAATTTAATTTCCTTTTCAACACAAAATAAAAACTAAAAAAAGTAAAGAAACATGTTGCAATGTGTTTTATTCTGAAGGTACTTGATTCCCAGCCCACAGCAAAGCAAAGCGCAGGCGCTGTGTTGAATAGCGTGGTCACACTGACTGACAGCGCCTACAAAGCTGAGGGCCAACATCATATTCAGCAATGTAGGCGTTGTTCCCAACAACGCCAGGTAGCGACTGAGGAGGCCTGTTATAGCGAATCGCTACCGCCCGCGGCTGACGCTAGCGGCGCTCATAGCGCCATACTTCAGTCGCTCATCTGTCGCTACCTGGCGCTATTGATGAATCGGCCTCTTAGTGTAAGACAAACATTTAATTTAAGAAAAGCAGGCACACTTGGTCTCTTGCAAGTGACAACTTTTTCTGGTGTTTGTGTGCTTTTTTTAACTTAACCGTGAGACCCCTATACCAGTTCAAAGGGCTGGAGGGGCCGGCAAATGGGTGACTTGAAAGCCCCACTACAATACTTGCAGCCCCAATGGCCAGGGGGGGCAGAAGGGCCTGGCGCTTGTGTGGCCTATTTGGGCTGGTTGACTTCAGGACAGTTTTTTTTACTAAGGCTTAGCCTTTAACCCTAAAAAAATAAAAAATGCCACATGGATCCGTCTCCAAGAGAGGGGAACCCCAAGCCTTAATTTTTTTTAAATAATGTTACCTGTTTGCCGGGCCTCTCCTGCTTTTCTCCCTGTCTCAAAGACCTCTTCCCAGTTAACAAAGGGTTACATGTAAAAGACACACGCACACCAGAAAACAAGTATTTTAATAAATAATTTTACTTGCCTCCTTTTACTTTTTGTCCCCTTCTGTCCGGCTCCACTATCCGCCATCCTGCGCCACTCTCTGCAGATGACAGCATGTTCCGGGTGGCGGGAAAAGCCATATGTGCCCCCTTGTCACTCACAGTGACATCAGGTGAGGGCACGGGCTAAGATATCTGCAGAGAGCATCATTGAACAGTGTGGATGGAGTAGGGGACAGCAAGGCAGAAGGTAAGTTTTTACTTTTTTATTTAAGGATTTCAGGGGAAGATTCAGTGGGCACAAATCACAAGACAATTCGAATTTGTGCCGAATCGCTTTTTCCTTGAAATTCCAAGTGAAAGAATCTAGTTGCTAACCATCCAGGAAAACAAGCCCCAGCAACAGAACAAAGCAATGTTGGTGATCATAATGATTGCTTTATAACACACAGGCTATATACCACACAGTGCCTGGCTGACAACTGCAAGATGCCTTCCACAATATGTCCAACACCCTGCAAAAATTGTAACTATAGGTTCAACCCCCTCCCCCCATTAAAAGACAGAGATTAGAATGAATATGGTCCCTGCTCAGTCCTATTTTATACCAAGGGTATGGCCCATTACCCCTCCCACAGACACTTTCTAAAAATAGCTGCAAAATCAAAGCCAAAAGAATAGCGGAAGACTTTCACCAGCAACTATCTATTCTCTCTGCTGTGTTCAGGGTTTTGCTCCTTAAAGGGCCACTCCAACCCCTTCCTGTAAAATAAAAATAACCCCTGCCCTGCCTCCATCAAATAGTGACTAAGCTCATGTAATACAAGAAAAAAACACTCACCTTAACCCCGAATCCAACCCCCGAAGTCGTAATGCAGAGAGCACCGCTCCCAGCGGACTGCCAGGGCTGTCTGGGAAGATGATGGCCAACTTCGGGGGCTGGATTTGGGGCTGGAGTGGCCCTTCAAAGTCCATGCAGAAAGAATAAGGAAGAGCTTCTTCCTACAAGGGTTAGGGCTAGGTATGGGTTGTTATTGCGAAATATTGTAAATTTTAGGATTATTTTAAAGTTTAAGGTTTCTGCAAATACTTTGGGGGGGGGGGGTTAATGTTAGGTCCACATTATTTACATAATGAAAGAGTTTTGTATGGCCTGACAAATGGGTCATGGTAGACCTTGAAACATTGACAGTTGTTTTCATGTTTGGACTTTTGCTTTATTTGGATAATATATGAACATTACACATACATTATTCAAGTGCTGGCTTTCTTCCATATTAATATATCTAATGTTCCCTTTTGTGCTTGTTTTCTGTCTCATTCTAAAATTTCACCCCCTTGCATTTCCCAGATTACCCTCTGCTCAGATATTTAAAAAAATCAACATCATTTTTTATAAATGATGAGCTGTTAGGGGTGGTAAACAATGATCAGTTACAAAGTGTCCTTAATATTCATATACAACTGAATAGTTTCATTGTGCTCTTAACTTAATAACTATAATTTAAATTAGAACATGTATGTTTGCCAATTGCAACATCAATAATGGCAGTTTTGGTGTTATCTGTTTCTCCATCTTTATATTGCAGACCTGCCTGGGCCTAGATAATTCTTTATTGCACAATCCAATGCACAGTGTAAGCTCATTTCTAGGTTATTCTCTGTAAGAACCTCTGTAGTGCCTGGAATGTCAGGGCTTGACTGATAGCAATGCTGCTGTCTAGCCCAAAGGCCAGAGGTACCTGACAGCTCAATAACTATTACATGACACTGCTCCTTCAAGCCTTTATGCCTCTGGAGGAAGGGGAGCTTTAAGCTGACTGGTTAGACTGTCCGTAAATGTCCATCACTACTAAACAGTGTCCTTAAAGTCCATGTCCCAGCAAACATAAGAAATGAAAGACACCCACTTACAGTCCTGCACAGACAGTGGAAACAACAATCTCATCCCAGTCTTCCCAGCGGCCCGGGGACCAAGCATCCAATCCCTCGCATCAGTGACTGCCCGTGTTTGCTCCATTCACTACAATAGATGGGTGTGGCCATTTGCTGTGATTGCTGCTAGGAGACAGTGAGGAGGCAGCAAGGCGACCAAAGGCCACGGTGGTGACACATCAAGGTAAGTTTTAATCTGATCAGAGGGGAGGACTATAAATGGGTATGTGTGGTTTATGGCTTTTTTCCTGGAAGGGGTGGTTGGAGGAGGAGTCTGAATTAATTTTATGTTCAGTGTTAAGTTTTATAGTTAGGTGTCTTTTAGTCCTTTATTGGATTGTATTACGCCATATACCTCTAAACCTCCCCCAAACCTCACTGACCCCCACCTCCGGTTTTACCTTTGGGTAGCTTCTACTCACCTCCCCAGGGGGATCCATCTTCTGGGTCCCTCGGATTCCGGACTTCCAATGGACTTCGCCATCTTGAAGCCCATAAGGCACTTCGCATGGCCCCCAATCTCACGGCTGCACAGTACCCATGAATGGGATGCCATAAGCCACCTAAAATTTTGTGAGACTTCACTGAGCGGCGTGGAAGTTTGAAGAGGCCGGCTAAAGCCATACTGTCATTTACAGACGGCTAAGCCGGCTGCAAGGTAAGGACTAGGCCTTGAAGCAGCCAGATGTCGCCCCAACAGGCAGCGGCAAAATCCAAAAGGTAAGTAGGGGCCGATGGGTGGGGGATCAGCCTTTTTATTTAAGGTCAGAAGTTCCCCTTTAAAACCTCTCCTAGAAAAATGTATGTTGATCCTATCAGTGTTGTTCCTCTACCTTATTTATCAGATTTGTGCTCACTTGGCATTATTTCCAGAAAGAAAGAACCATTTGTTGAGGCTTTAGTTATCTAGCTTCATCCAATTGAGTTAAAAGACAGAAAAAAGTTACCAGTACGAGCCGTTTAATGTTTGCACCAGGGCCCCGTCACATTTAGTTACGCCACTGTTTGTCAGTGTTTTTTTTTTTTTAGTGCATTCTGTAGCTTTATAAACGTTTCTTTCCTAGTAAAATTACTTTTCCAATCACTGTATTTCTACCACTGCCAGCTACTTTAAACAATCTTCATCATTTCTGAAACCCAAATATGACCCATTTTTAGGCTGGACTGTGTACTTACAGTTTTGTGCTTCTCATTTAAAGTAGAAGATACTTTGATTGCCGCTTGGGTCTAGAAGCAATGAAAAGAGATCTGTTTAAATGTTTGAGTATGAGATTTGTAACATTGCTGACTATTACATCACCTTTCTGCTGCATGAATCCCATTATGGCCATAGATAAATGGTGATGAATATAGGCCTGAATTCCCAACAGGCCGTCCTTGAGAAGGACCCAGAGTAAGCACCTGGTTAAAGCTACTTAGCAAAGGGTTGTTTGCTTTCCTGCATCTCCCTCCGTAAAACATTATGCATGCTGGCAGCATTACAAAAGAGAATTCTGCATTAGCTAAAATGGTGGTTTAAAGTAAAGTGAGCTGTAAGAAAATAAAATGGAATGACTGGATTCATCTAACAGGTGTCTCCAAGTATCTTTCCACAGGACATGCCAATGTCTGAGTTAGACCCTGTCTGAGTTGGTGCTCCGAGGAGTCACACACTGGCTCTATTACTCTGTTAAACTAATTAGCTTGGGGATAATAGCAGCAGTCTTGGAATGACGGCATCCTCTTTTCTCTAGGCTTCAAGTTAGTCTGTCATGGCTAAACATTAATTTAGTTAGGAATTGACAAATTTTAAAATGAGAATTACTGCATAGGGTAGGATCAGAGATTGGTGACTTATACTAAATGTTGGTTAGAAATGGAGTGTTTCATTTCCAAAGGATACATTTTTGCACAGCAGAGGAGAATTTCAGAATCAGAATTAGTATCAGTCTTTTCTATTTGTGGTTGCCAAAGAAATATTTTTGCACCTTAAGTCTTTGCCAGACACAGCCGGCATTTTGACTAAACAGTATCTGTTTAAACACCATTATTTCAATGAGCCCCATCCCTGCTGCAGCATTTGGGTGATGAACAGGTCACTCGTGTGTCCTGCCATGAGGCTGCTGACCGAAGCCAAGCTTGGCAATCAGGCTAGTCTTTTCTGTCCAGAATGGTTCAAGGAGGAGCGTGGATGACAAGTATTTGGAGTTGAGTGAGGACACTGAGGAACAATGGGGGCAGACATGGAGTAATAATAGACAGAAGGGTATAATACAACAAACTGAGGGATTTTAAGAGGATCGTTAGGGAGCAATGTTTGGTCCAGGTTTCAGAACAGGTTTGATTCTTTAACCAGTACTTGCTCTGGGTCCTTCTCAAAGATAGCCTATAGGGAACCAAGATCTGGATTCAACCCCATTATTCCATAGCTGCTTTGGGATTCCGGCATCAGAAAGATTATGTAATAGCCAGCCATTTTACAAATCTAGTCTATTTTCATTGCTTCTAGACCCAAACGGCAATAAAACACTGTGTTACTATAAAAACTAAGACCAGAACTTTGAGGAATAACTCTGTTAATACTGGGAATGTCTAAGGTTGTCTAAAAAATCTGCCAGTGGTAGAAATAAGGTGAGATTGGAATAGTGATCTCACTAGGAAAGTAAACATTTCTAAATGTCCATAAAGCTATAGAAGCCACCAAAGAACAAAAATACCCCAACCTTTAAGAGCAATTCCAAGGAAAACATAAATGTTGGCACTTGCTAGTTTTGGGGTGTTTTCAAAAGTGGTGGAAATATGGAGAGTGGTGGAAGTATGCTCAGACTTTTCTGTAGGAGAATTCTAAGATTTTTAGAGGTATATGAAGTAATACAATCCAATATATGACTTAAAGACACCTAGCCATTAAATTCCACACTTAACATACATTCTGACCTTTCCGCCAACTGCCCTTTCCATCCTGATTGTTGAGGCAGCTTGTGCATACACCACCGGCAATCCCAATTCTTCTTGTTTTAACCATGTTCCACTGGCTAAAATCAACCGGCTACAGCAATCACATGGATCACTGTGTTTTGGTGGCCTAACACAATAAGGATAGCTGGCCTTATGGGAGGTGTAAGCACAGGGGGCAGGGCATTAGCAATCAGCACCCACACATGTTGCAACACCCATTTTGGGTTAAAGCAGTTGTCTGTCCACTTAAAAACATTTCCTTTAAGAATCTTAGCAGTGATTGACATTTAGGGATATTCTACCCAGTCAGCTTAAGAACTACTCTTCCTCCCGGCCTCAAGCTGCAATGTCATGTGATAGTTATTGAGCTGTCATGTACTTCAGGCCTTCAGGCTGGACGGTGACATGGTTGCCAGTCAAGTGCTAACTTTTCAGTCACTACAAAGGTTCTTACAAGAAACTATCTTAAAAGTGAGCACACACTATGCATTGCATTGTGCAATAAAGGATTATTCAGAACAAGGTAGGTCTGTAATATAAAAGCGGAGGAACATAAAACATCTAGTCAGGAATTCTTGGATAGAGCTCATCTATGCCCAGACAACTACAGTATGTTGTAATTGGCAAATGTACATGTTGTAATTTAATTTATATCAATTCAGAAGAACATTACCTTGTTGCATATGAATTTTAAAGGGACTGTCCAGACAAATTTATACCTCATGTGTGTCAGCTGTGTGGCTAATCAATGCATTACCATTTGTCCTTTGACTTAAAGCTGTAATAGTTCTGATGTCCCTTCCAAGTGGCACTATACCAGTTCTTTCAAACATTTGCCCATCTATCATGTTCCATTCTCTTCAGCCAAGCTTGACTTCAAGGAATAGTAATCCATTTACAGAAATAGGGCAATGGAGTGTGAAGTGGTAACAGGACTAGATAGGACCTTTAATAATTGTATAGTCTGACTACAGCTGTCACTATTACCTGTAAACAGGTAACCACAATACATGGGTTTGTAAGAGACCTCCAGAAGCTGCTGGGGTATCATTAGTAACAGCCACTCAAACAACAAACCATGCCAGCAGCTTAGAATATATATGTCAAATACAAATAATAAAAATGCAGAGGCTAACAATGTATTGTTTAATATGATAAATAGGTTATAAATATTGAAATTGAAAGACTAAACAGCTAATCCAGCACTAACCAATGAATGCAATCCCACAGTAATAGGCAAGTTAATAGTAAGGTAATCTTCCATGGTCTTACAAGAAAAAATAAGTCAGTAACAGATATAACCCAATATTCTCAGTACCTAACCATAACCTGAAGATGATTATATAATGTAACTAAAGAAAAAGCAACTATTTCCAATGCCAAACAGCAAAATACATAATGTAGATTCTGATAAAAAGAAATAAAAAGCAGTGTATCACCCTGTAATAGTCCCTACTTGTTTTCAAAGTCACAAACAATCATGCTGAATTATTAGAGCCCAAACCTGGAGCGAGGCACAGCCATGCCTCTTATAAAGACTTAACATTGTATAGTCTTCAAATTTCAATACTTATGACATTTGTATCATTTATATACATTGTATAGCTAGCCTCAGCATCTTTGTAGATTTGTTACATCCGTATTAAATATTTGTGTATATATTTTTATTTACTAGTGACTGTAGCTGCTGCACGGTAAGGATTGTTGACTCTAACTGTCCCATTGGCTGTAGATTATCTGCAGTAACAGAAACTCAGACTTTGGAAGGAGAAATACACCATCGGAGATCTGTCGTTTTGTATTGTAAAATATTAAGTTTCAACCAGTGACCCTTCATATATCATTTTGGAAAGTAATTAGTAACTAGGAGCAGTGCAAATATATTTCTGCTTCTCACTTTATATGGGAGGAATCTTCCTCTTTGATACCCAGGCATTGCATTCTGTAATTTAGATTTTAACATAACTTTTAATTAACAGAGACCTGCGTCAGATGTATTCAGTACCAATATTATGTAAATAGACTTTGTACTTTGAAGAATTATGGAATTCCTCCATTAACAAAGGGCTGATTATTAACCTTGATTGAGGATGGATATTATATTTGTTAATAATTAGCTATATGTGTTTCAGAGAGCATTGCCATGTCCATTTGGTGAAAGAAAGTCATCCACACATATATTCACTTGACGGATACTGCTAGAGCAAGAGCAAGAGCTTACTCGTAGATTGTGCCTGCCCAACTATAATATCATGATGGGAAGAGTTGACCATCAGGGACAATCTGGTAAGGTGAAGTAATGAATGAGTATTTGCTGGCTACGTGCTGCTCTCAGGTGACCATCTGCGCTGCTAGCACCCCTTTCATTGTGCACCCCTGCACAAATGGCTCATTGCATGCTTTACATCCTTAGGACACCCTGCGCCCTTGCACCCTTTGTGGAATGCGACATAGCCTCATAGCGAATCAGGTTTGTGGGCTAATGGGCCCTTTGCTTGTAGACAGGCCACTGGCCTTTAAATGGGTTTTTGGGCCGATGATGCCAAGTCGTTCTTAGTGGACAATGACCATTCAGAACTCCTGTCCTCCATCCACTGGCCACCATCTCCAATAAAGCTGGCCCCTTCCCATATTGCCTGTGATAGCCTTTTGAAGTTTTGGTGTGCTGTGAACCTTAGTGAAGCAAACTTGATCCTTGACTACATCCACGTTCTGTTCTTATGCTTCACAAGCCACTGTTCATTTAATCTCTGACCCTTGGTTTAACTATGGATACTCTCTTGCTTTTCCCCTTGGTGCTGAGCCAGCTACCTTGACCACCCTCTACTCTTCTAACTGCCCTGGTTGTTTATTGATTTGGCCTATTCAGGAAACATCCTTTGTACTAATATGTACTGGGGCAACTGCATCCGTGTAGGCATTTTTTGCATCTTGGCCAAAAAGGGACTAATCTATATACAGAGGAAGACATTGCTATTCGGGGGTTGACAACTAATCGAAGGCTGGTGAACAGCCTAGCATTATAGGTGATAACAGCAGCATACATTGTTGCCCTGAGCTCCCCTATACCACTTTGTAATGTAGAATGAGCTTTAAAATCCCATGTTAATGGCAAGCCTATACTTGGAGGCCACAACTTGGGCTTTTTTATTATTTTATCTATTATTTTAATTTTTAGCTGAACTACTCTTCTTATTTCTTTGTCATTGATCAAAAAACAAAAAACTAAAACACAAACAATCAGACATCTGTTATGCTGATAGTTTATGGTGTTTTTAGAAAGAAACGGGGAGACAATAACACTAGAAACTGGCTGTATTTGGCACCTTCCAGACTGAATGTTTCCATTGCAATGCAGTGGAAAGGCACAAGTACAGTGCAGCACAGTTGTGCTTCTGATAATAGAAATGCTGCAGTGGTGGCTCATAGGCTGCCATGGCACACCCATAGTTTCCAGACCCCTGTATTTTCCATGACTCCCGAAAAAGGAAGCCGCACAAGCATCAGGATCCAGGCAAAGGAGGAAGCAGCAGTGGTGTCGGCTTCAGGATCCAGTAGAAGGAGTAAGCACCATCAAAACCTGGATGGAGGATGCGGCAACTGCAGCAGCAGAAGGACCAATAGGAAGAAACCATTGCTGAAATAGATGGCTGTAGCCAAAACCAGAATTAAAACCATCGGGGACATTGAGGACAGAGGACCAAGAGGCCGCAGTAAGTATGTAGCCCTTTAACTGCACTGCAATGGGACACATGCAATACACATGATTTACCTGCTTTGGCCATAGACATCTGTGTATGTCTCTCTTATTGCAGCAGTCTGTCTACTGTTTTCATTTAGTCTTTAAAGCAGAACAACACCCGGGATTCTGAAGACCCCAGGTTTTGTTCCATGCCCTGGGAATATCTCAAATTGAAATGCTCAGTTTTAGGAGAAAAAACTGACATTGACTACCAGGTGTACATTTTCCCCTGGCTCTGAATCAGCCCCTAAGTAGACATTGAAAGTCAATGGCAATTTTCTCTCCCTATGTCATTCAATGGGGAGCAAGAGTGGCCCCATCCTCAGCGGCACGTGCTCCCATCCCAGCCCATCTAAGTGGTGGGGCGGGAGCATGAGCACTGTCTGAAGATGCCGCGAATGCCATTGCTCTCGCTCCCCATTGTAAACAATCAGAGGTATTTGCCGAATTACATTGGTGCAGAAAATAGATCTGATAGGACGAGAGCCCGCGCATGCGCCATTGTATCAAGGAAACATGAGTGAATACCATCAAC
The DNA here is from genome assembly GCA_027917425.1 of Gastrophryne carolinensis. Lineage (NCBI taxonomy): Eukaryota > Metazoa > Chordata > Amphibia > Anura > Microhylidae > Gastrophryne > Gastrophryne carolinensis. The sequence continues at coordinate 475,231,584 of CM051235.1, read as the reverse complement.
CTGGGGGGTTTCACACAGGGGGAGGACATCCCAGTTTGGTAATGCTAATGGGTTTTGTTCCACTTTCCAAGTTAACCCAAAGTCAATATGGCTCATAGAGTTATTTTATCCCCCACCCTGACAACATTGCTATTAGGATTCTCAACCATTTGAAGCTTTCATAGAAATGTCGGAAATTGGGCAACCTTACTTATTATTCTATGTCTCTGGGCTGTGGCAGAAAGATGTGCAGACAAGCCCATTGCCTGCCAAGTATTTATGTTGGCCCTGGAGCACAGATAAATTGAGTATAATTTACAATTCTCATGTTCCCTACATGAATTCCAACCAATGGGCATTTTAACTTGGGCTGCCAGTCCAGTAAACCCCAGAAACCCTTTTTAGTTTTGAAAAGATCATTTGGAGAGTAATGGGATTATTCTTGTATTATACTTTATTAAACACCCCATGGAGGGTGTTATTTGCTAAATTTGTAAAAGATGACTCTAACTGCATTTAATCTAAAGAACTTTTCTGGGCATGAGAGATTTTGCATGTGTGTGTGTTGAGTCAAAAAGCTCCTGAACATAATTAAATGCCAATAATACTAATCTGGAGTGCTTTCCACATGAGGGGGATCTTTCCACAAAGCTAACCCCTCAGCCCCAATCCCTGTCTGGGGTAACCCTATGTTATGTTTAGTTTTATCTAATTACAAATAGTGATGTCAGTACGTTACTGCAACAAAAGGAATCTCACATACACAGAAACACCATTGTTTGTGGATGTAACCAGCAGGAGTAGGATGTAACTCAGCCCCAATCCATGTCTGGGGTAACCCTATGTTATGTTCAGTTTCATCTAATTGAAAATTGTGATATCAGTACGTCACTGCAGCAAAAGGAATCTCACATACACAGAAACACCATTGTTTGTGGATGTCACCAGCAGGAGTTGGCCATAGGGAGAGAACTGACCATTGGGAAGGGTGCCCTGCTTTGCAGCCAGCTGTGCTAGGTGTCCCCTGAAACATACAGGCCATGGCCTCCTGATGATGCAGTGCTGCTTCTAACACCAGTACCTCCCCACTATACTACTTATCCAAGACACCCCAGGCATATTTTTAACCTTGCAATGCTACAACATAATGGCTGTGGGGAGCCATAGTTACCCCTGCCACATTCTTTGCTCATGCAATACTAAAGCTTCAGAATGCCCATGCCCATCCCTGCCAATGATCTGTCCCTGCAATGCCAAGCCCTTGGCTATGGAGCACTGTAGCTGACTGGCTCAGCAGCCCTCAGTGGGTTGTGAACTTGTCAAGGTCAGTAATATTCCGGGTTGATTTTTGACCACTGCCGGACACCAGTGTCCTTATGACGTCTCTGTAAACGAGATTATCTCCCTGTGGAAAAAAGACTATAGCTACCCAATTGTAAATGTATTATGAACTAGCTCTAGTGTGTTGCACATAGCTGGCCAGGTCTGTTTCCAGGGGAGGGCGAGCAGTGTGTTATCGCACATAGCTGGCCAGAGCTGTTTCCAGGGGAAGGCGAGCAGTGTGTTATCGCACATAGCTGGCCAGGTCTGTTTCCAGTGGAGGGCGAGCAGTGTGTTATCGCACATAGCTGGCCAGGTCTGTCTCCAGGAGCGGGGGGCGAGCAGTGTGTTATCACACATAGCTGGTCAGAGCTGTCTCCAGGGGAGGGCGAGCAGTGTGTTATCGCACATAGCTGGCCAGGTCTGTTTCCAGGGGAGGGTGAGCAGTGTGTTATCGCACATAGCTGGCCAGGTCTGTTTCCAGGGGAGGGCGAGCAGTGTGTTATCGCACATAGCTGGCCAGAGCTGTTTCCAGGGGAGGGCGAGCAGTGTGTTATCGCACATAGCTGGCCAGGTCTGTTTCCAGGGGAGGGCGAGCAGTGTGTTATCGCACATAGCTGACCAGGTCTGTTTCCAGGGGAGGGCGAGCAGTGTGTTATCGCACATAGCTGACCAGGTCTGTTTCCAGGGGAGGGCGAGCAGTGTGTTATCGCACATAGCTGGCCAGGTCTGTTTCCAGGGGAGGGCGAGCAGTGTGTTATCGCACAAAGCTGGCCAGGTCTGTTTCCAGGGGAGGGCGAGCAGTGTGTTATCGCACATAGCTGGCCAGGTCTGTTTCCAGGGGAGGGCGAGCAGTGTGTTATCGCACATAGCTGACCAGGTCTGTCTCCAGGGGAGGGCGAGCAGTGTGTTATCGCACATAGCTGGCCAGGTCTGTTTCCAGGGGAGGGCGAGCAGTGTGTTATCGCACATAGCTGGCCAGAGCTGTTTCCAGGGGAAGGCGAGCAGTGTGTTATCGCACATAGCTGGCCAGGTCTGTTTCCAGGGGAGGGCGAGCAGTGTGTTATCGCACATAGCTGGCCAGGTCTGTTTCCAGGGGAGGGCGAGCAGTGTGTTATCGCACATAGCTGGCCAGGTCTGTTTCCAGGGGAGGGCGAGCAGTGTGTTATCGCACATAGCTGACCAGGTCTGTTTCCAGGGGAGGGCGAGCAGTGTGTTATCGCACATAGCTGACCAGGTCTGTCTCCAGGGGAGGGCGAGCAGTGTGTTATCGCACATAGCTGACCAGGTCTGTTTCCAGGGGAGGGCGAGCAGTGTGTTATCGCACATAGCTGGCCAGGTCTGTTTCCAGGGGAGGGCGAGCAGTGTGTTATCGCACATAGCTGGCCAGAGCTGTTTCCAGGGGAAGGCGAGCAGTGTGTTATCGCACATAGCTGGCCAGGTCTGTTTCCAGGGGAGGGCGAGCAGTGTGTTATCGCACATAGCTGGCCAGGTCTGTTTCCAGGGGAGGGCGAGCAGTGTGTTATCGCACATAGCTGGCCAGGTCTGTTTCCAGGGGAGGGCGAGCAGTGTGTTATCGCACATAGCTGACCAGGTCTGTCTCCAGGGGAGGGCGAGCAGTGTGTTATCGCACACATAGCTGACCAGAGCTGTTTCCAGGGGAGGGCGAGCAGTGTGTTATCGCACATAGCTGGCCAGAGCTGTCTCCAGGGGAGGGCGAGCAGTGTGTTATCACACATAGCTGGCCAGGTCTGTTTCCAGGGGAGGGCGAGCAGTGTGTTATCGCACATAGCTGGCCAGGTCTGTTTCCAGGTGAGGGCGAGCAGTGTGTTATCGCACATAGCTGGCCAGAGCTGTTTCCAGGGGAGGGCGAGCAGTGTGTTATCGCACGTAGCTGGCCAGGTCTGTTTCCAGGGGAGGGCGAGCAGTGTGTTATCGCACATAGCTGGCCAGAGCTGTCTCCAGGGGAGGGCGAGCAGTGTGTTATCGCACATAGCTGGCCAGGTCTGTTTCCAGGGGAGGGCGAGCAGTGTGTTATCGCACATAGCTGACCAGGTCTGTTTCCAGGGGAGGGCGAGCAGTGTGTTATCGCACATAGCTGACCAGGTCTGTTTCCAGGGGAGGGCGAGCAGTGTGTTATCGCACATAGCTGGCCAGGTCTGTTTCCAGGGGAGGGCGAGCAGTGTGTTATCGCACATAGCTGGCCAGGTCTGTTTCCAGGGGAGGGCGAGCAGTGTGTTATCGCACATAGCTGGCCAGGTCTGTTTCCAGGGGAGGGCGAGCAGTGTGTTATCACACATAGCTGGCCAGGTCTGTTTCCAGGGGAGGGCGAGCAGTGTGTTATCGCACATAGCTGGCCAGGTCTGTTTCCAGGGGAGGGCGAGCAGTGTGTTATCGCACATAGCTGGCCAGGTCTGTTTCCAGGGGAGGGCGAGCAGTGTGTTATCGCACATAGCTGGCCAGGTCTGTTTCCAGGGGAGGGCGAGCAGTGTGTTATCGCACATAGCTGGCCAGAGCTGTTTCCAGGGGAGGGCGAGCAGTGTGTTATCGCACATAGCTGGCCATGTCTGTTTCCAGGGAAGGGCGAGCAGTGTGTTATCGCACATAGCTGGCCAGGTCTGTTTCCAGGGGAGGGCGAGCAGTGTGTTATCGCACATAGCTGGCCCGAGCTGTTTCCAGGGGAGGGCGAGCAGTGTGTTATCGCACATAGCTGGCCTGAGCTGTTTCCAGGGGAGGGCGAGCAGTGTGTTATCGCACATAGCTGGCCAGGTCTGTTTCCAGGGGAGGGCGAGCAGTGTGTTATCGCACATAGCTGGTCAGAGCTGTTTCCAGTGGAGGGCGAGCAGTGTGTTATCGCACATAGCTGGTCAGAGCTGTTTCCAGTGGAGGGCGAGCTGTGTGTTATCGCACATAGCTGGGCAGAGCTGTTTCCAGGGGAGGGCGAGCAGTGTGTTATCGCACATAGCTGGCCAGGTCTAGGGGAGGGCGAGCAGTGTGTTATCGCACATAGCTGGCCAGGTCTAGGGGAGGGCGAGCAGTGTGTTATCGCATATAGCTGGCCAGAGCTATCTCCAGGGGAGGGCCGGCAGGGCGATCACCCTGGGCACCAAGGCCATTGGGGGCAACTTTATCCAAGCCATCCTGTTTTCTACAGACACTGCCAGTGGTATCGGGCATACAACGCCCCCCCCCCCCATATATGCAGAGGGGGCAGAATTTTTTCCTTCCCACACTGGGCGCTATTATGTCTAGAAACTACCCTGTAGGTGGCTTGCTCTCTCTGCCAACACAGAATATTAGGGAGTACTCCCCCAACATAGGCCATGACAGTTATTTGAAGTAATCAGTACATACCATATGATTTCAAAATGTGTTTCAAAACATGTCAAGGAGGTTTTCAGCCTCTACTGATGACATCAATACTGATAATCCACACCGGATAAATGTGGTCACTTCTGCTGATTGCATTATGTCTGCTCATGGCTGCCAGGACGCTTTATCTTTTCAATGTAATTGTCATGATATAAATAAAAAGCATTCATGTTCACCCATTGAGGCTGCTGTAAGTGATATTTATTTGTATTCGGGTGATGAAGTAATTGCCACTAAGATTCTGGAAGTATCTTGCTGGCTCTTTATCTGGTATGTGTTCGCTGTTACTTTCTTTAAACAGCTCAGGGTGGTATCGCTCCTTTCGCCACATCCAAAAGCAGCAGTGCCTGGCTTGCAATCAGAACTCATTTTGTCCTGATAAGATATACATTACGCTGGATTGCATAAAGTGTGTGCCTACAGATGGGCCCTTGGCTTGACGTTTTCCAGTTGCTCACATTTCATTTCACATTGTGCAAAATGTTAACCTTGGGGAAAGCCATGCTTACATTTCAGAAATATGTTTGTAGAATTGTAGGGAATCAGTAATGACATCATGTAAATCCATTTTAATTATAGGAAAGGAACTATCAAATCCTTATGAAAAAACATTCATACATTTGATTGCATGAGATAATAAAGAGAGCGAGCGAGGGGGCTTTTTAAAGGTTATAGCTTAAGTCATGTCATGTGCTTGTCTCGTTTTAAAAATCTACCAAACCTGATTTGCAACCAAAGCTTTTAGTCCTGGAATATACACACGCACACCCTAACTTAAACACATTTATCATGATTATGACTTCCCTCGTGTTATATATTACTTTACACAAGTTCAGTAACAATATTGACACAGCATTGCACTTTAGAAAGCATGGCTGTAGATCAGGAACAAAAACCCTGCATGCCACCAGCTTTTGCTCCCTGCTTATTCCAGAAACCAGACCTGGCCCTCAAGGTTGGTACCTAAACACCTACTGGGATCTCCATCACAAGGCCCAGCATTTCTCCATGCCTGGACATGACAAAATGGTACAACCAAACCGTACCTTGCAATACTTCTTCTCGCTACATGAAACTCACCCTGGCTACCTATCATTTTATCCAGGCTGCCGGAGCCTTATATACAGCAGTTACCTGTGACAACCTGGAGCAGACAGGTGGCATGTTTTCTTTGCATGGATAAGCTGTTTTTCTGGGCTGAGGCATGGCCATATTGCTCCCTGGCCTAGCAGTCCTGCCTCCTGGTGCTTTCCTGTGATGATGCATTCAGTTACAGTGCACACTGCTCAGCAAGGGGGATCACATAAACCTAACTGCCATTATGTGACAGTTTAGTTGTAACGGAATTAATTACCATAATGCTTCCCCCCATAACTTCCTGTTAGTGGTTTGGGCAAAGGCTTTAGGTAAAAAAAGAACAAACAAAACATGGGCCATTTTGGGGAGCTGGGCTGGGGATAGAGGGGGATGACATAAACTTCCCTTTGAGTATAGGTGCACTTTAATCACTATAGCTTTCTCAGCACATAAATCAGAATCTTCAGTTGAGCCTACTGCCTTTATCAAAAGGACTAAACCTAAAACCAAAAGAAAGTTTGCCTGCAGTACTAATAACATCTCTCCACTCTAGCAGGGGGATCCTGCTGCCCTTACTACCCCTCATCAGCATGAGGATACCACTGTCTCGAGCAGCATGATGAGCTTGATGCCCAAGCTGCACTCCAACAGCTTGAGGATTCCACTGCAATGACCTGGAGAGTGATCCAGCCTGACCCCAAACCAGCCTGGAAGACTGACCCTCAACCAATCTCTGAGCCAGACCATGAATCTGCCTGTAAGCCTGAGCCTGTACATGTCTGTGAGCTTGACCCCAGGCCTCTCTGTCAGTCACTGACCTGAATCTGTTGAAGCTAAAGTTTTTAATTAGTTTCTGAATCAAACACCTGAAGCCTGAAAGTGCTTGAGTCTGGCTTTCCCAAGTTCAGCGTGCCTGTGCCCACCTTGCCCGATTCTCTAGCACCCGTGCCTGCCTCGCCTATGCCTCTAGTGACCTATGTTGAACTTGCTAGAGTCTCTAGTACTTACTCTAGTGCTTGCTTTGCCTTGATCAATCATTGAGTACTTGTGCCCCCCAGCCCAAGTTCTTTTGCCTCTGCCCTGTGTGCCCAGTAGTTACCTCTGCCCTGTGTGCCCAGTAGTTACCTCTGCTCTGGTGTGGCCATTAGTGTTCCCCACTAAGACCTGCCCTAAGCCTGAATATCTGTACCCCGCTGATGATGTTCTAAGAGTTTCTTCGGTCCCCCACAGGACAAAAACATGTCTCCCTTGATTATTTTTTTAGTAGGTAGAGGAGAAAAAAAGCTTTGTAACTCCTTTATGCTATGCATATGAAGATGAATTGTCCATTAACATGAGTCTAAAGTAACATCCCTTTGCACTTTTTATTGTCAGTTCTACTCTCTAACCTGGCCTTGGAGATGCCCTATTGGAGAACTACTTAACATGAGTTAAGCCCTACCCTGATTCTGAGCAATACACACATAATATCCTTGCAAAGTAATTTTTCGTGGAAGACGCTATACCCATAGACCAAAAACAGAAAAACAATATCTTACCAGATGTTGCTACCTACTAATTCTGGAAACTAGACCTGACCCCACCAAATTTATTTTTCACTGTAGATAGAATTTACATTTTCATATCAGTGCTGGACCTCATGTAAAACGAGGTAAGTATTCAGTTTTTTGTTGTATAGGGTCTTTGATAAATGAAACAATAGGTTTATAAAAAGGTGTTTAAATTAAGCTTATACTCACCGTAATTTACATGGCTAGATCCAACAATAACACCTCTGCTCCAGGGATAAAGGCACCCGCCCCTCAAGCTACCGGTTCATGATGAAACTTCATGTTTAGCAGACTTGGTCCCCTTTTACCCCATGGATGGACGTGCCTGCCATTCAACAGGCTACCCGTTAATGGTGAAACCTTCTCTTTACCAGGCTGGTCATTCTAGACCTGTGCTCCATGGATAATGGCCCCCTCATCTAGATACACGGAATTGGCAAAACCCCCTGCCTTATTGATGGGGTGGCCTGTCCCTCAACAGCATACTTGTTAATGGAAAAACCTTGTGTATTCCAGGCCAACCATTTCACCCACCTCTGCTTCATAAATGGAGGTGTCTAGGGGTGGACTGGATGTAGAGCATACCGTGCAAAACCGCTGTGGGGTGGTGTGTGCGGCACATGCGGGAGGCAGGGGTGGGGCCGACGTGCAGCGGAGCCGGTGGTGGCCAGTGAGTGGGCCCACAAGCGCTGTACAATAATAAGGCGGCAGACAGGGTAACTGATTTATGCCTGCCTGTCACACACACGCATACACACTTACCAGTGGGCATGGCCTGTGACATTGTTTTTATTGGATACAAAAGTCTTAAAGGAGCAACAGCACTCAACCCTGTTAGCTTGCAGACCAACCTACAATCTGTCTCTAAACTTGGTTTAAAACAAAGGTCCACACACATCTGCAGAAGTATGCTTAAGCTGCACCACCAACGCCAAGGTGCCTCTGTGGGGTGCAGTCCTAACTCTAATCTCTGAGAGCCCACATACAATGCAATAGATAAATTGGGAGCAGGCTTACCTGAGGTTGCCCTAAACCTCAAGTGCAAGCCATTTGACTTTTGTATCCTAATTGCCCTGCTAACGTGCACCTCCCAGGTTAGTTATAAAATGGTCTGAGCGGCTGCCACCCCTCCTTTGTTTCTTTTGAATTTGTGCAAGCACATGGTGTGTGGGGTCTAGGCTGTATTGCAAGGTCTTTGACCCGTCCACCCCATGGCTTGCACTTGAGGTTTAGGGCAACCTCAGTTAAGCCTGCTCCTAATTTATCTATTGCATTGTATGTCCCAAATGGGGCTCTCAGAGATTAGAGTTAGGACTGCACCTCACAGGGGCACCTTGGCGCTGGTGGTGCAGCTTAAGCATACTTCTGCAGATGTGTGTGACCAAGTCCTCTGTTTTAACCAAGTTTAGAGACAGATTGTAGGTTGGTCTGCAAGCTGACAGGGTTGAGTGCTGTGTCTCCTTTAAGACTTTTGTATCCTAATTGCCCTGCTAATGTGCACCTCCCAGGTTAGTTATAAAATGGTCTGAGCGGCTGCCACCCCTCCTTTGTTTCTTTTGTTTTTATTGGATGCTGGCCATGTGGGCCACACCCACTGGGAGCACCGGTAAGTGGGCAGGTAGGTAAGAATCAGTTACCCTGCCCGCCCACTGCTTTTATTATATATTGTGATTCTGCACACTCTCTGTAATGGAGTGATTGGGAGGAGGAATTTAGCACACCCTTTGGTTCAGAACATTTTAACTATTTTTATACTGGGCCAGGAACAGTACAGCTGGGCCGGTGTGCCAAAAAAGTTGAGGGCCATTTTTTAGCCCCAGTCTGCCCCTAGAGGTGTCCACCACTCAACAGTCTACCACTTAATAGTGAAACCTCCCATTTACCAAGTTGATCATGCTGGCCGCCCCACCGGCAAAAACTGCCGTAGCAACCAGGGGTGTCCAGGGGTGTTCACCACTCAACATTTACCATTCCGATCAAGCCGGCCACCCCGTCTCCATCGATGCTGGGGTCCTCTCCTCAACTGGCTACCTGTTAATTGCGGAGCCTCCTGTTTGCCAGTTGTACCATCTCTGCTTCATGGATACTGGTGTCCTCCCCTAACCACCTACCTGTTAATTGTAAAACCTCCTGTTTACCAGGCCAACCATGCTGGGTCATCTGACAGCTTGTCATGTGGCTTTGTTATGGCACTTATCCAAAGGGACTTGCTGGCAGAAAAGTGATATCACTGTCAACGTGTTTGCCACTAAGGAATGTGTCATTGTAGAGCAATTGTGAGGCTCGGTTCTATGATTTAGATCAAGTACATATCAGCCCCAACATAAAATACAGTATACTGGTATTGGACAAAAGTAGTGGTAGTGGTATTTTATTTCATATCTTAAAACACAGTGAAACATATTGTAAAATCTAGGATCTGCCATCCTTTGGTCATGTGAAATTGGCGTTCCGTTTTTCTGCATCATTGTCAAAAAGAGGAAACATAATTATTTGGCAAACCAAGTAAAAACAAAAAGGAAACAGCTGGAAAGTCGTAGGAAGCAGGTGAATCGCTTAGTAAATCCGATCTTCCTCTAGACTCACTCAGCTTGTTCCTGAGGCTAGAGGAAAAACTTTTATTTTTTTACTTTAATCAGTGTCTAGCAAAACCCACACATTCAATTGGATTTAGGAAAAGGAAATACAGGTTTATTTGCTTGCAGTTGCTTGACATTTACATTCAAGGACCCCTTTTCCCAGTAGCAGAGGGCATTTGGACAAAGTACAGCAATATCCACAAGGGAAGATTTCTTATAAGAGCCAATAAGTGTACGACAATCCCTTTACCCCATGGGAAATAAATGAGTATTGTGTTTTTTTACCTCTGTAAAAGTGATTTTATTCTTTTCATTTTGCCTGGCTTTCAGAATCACTATGAGATTTCATATGATTACTTCTTTCCACCTAAATACACCATGAGTGCATAAAAGTTATGCTTTAATTGTAATATAATGTATTATGCATACAGTTCATGTCAGCAGAGGAATTGAACACCATTTACCATTTAGAGGCTCCATCTATCTCTTATTAATTGCCGCGCACAACGCTAGAGTAAAGCCCATTAACCTGCATGGGGCAGAATCTACTATTTCTTTGCCTATGCTGAGTGCTATGTATGCTTTACCCGGGACTGGAAAGGATGGATAACTTGGCTCGGAGTAGTCTAACAAGACCCTATCTTCATACTGAAATGTGTGGGTGCATTGCAGCAAATAGTTGCAGGGGGTCCCCTTTAAAAGCATCAGGGTTGCCCTTGGGGTGTTCAGATGGAGCATCATCCTAGAGTTACTGATGGGAAGCCAGACTTTTTACTTTCCACTGCGTTTTGTATTTAGCAAAACATTCTTTTTTTGTTTTTTCCAAATTCTTTCCCTCCTCTTATCACATTTCCTCCATATTTCTCACTTTTCTACATTTCATCTGTCTTTATTTTTTTCTCATGCCCTCATCCCAATTTTTTAGCAATCTCTCCATCTTTCTTCTCTTTCCATGTTCCCCCAGTGATGCTGAAACCCACCCGACCTCAGTGTGTACGCCTGCAGCCGGTCAGGAGGCAACAGGCTTCATCACAATGCCATACCTAAATGTGATAGGGCACTGGTGCAAACATTAAATGGTGCCCTGTCATATCTCATACATTCACCTTTTTCCTGTTATTTTAACTCGATTAGATACAATTAGACAACTAAAGTCTAATTGTAACAACATGCTTCATTACATGCTATAAAGCGAACACAAATATGATAAATAAGTTGGAGGAGCAGCAAAGATGGGACCCCTGATCTTCTGGGCCCTGGAGCAGACGCAGCCCCTGCACCCCCTATAGTTACGGTCCTGCTTCCATGCTGATTGACAGCAGAGAGTACACAACATGAACGCTATCAACAGTGGATGCTAAGATGTGTGCCTGCAGCTGCTTCCCAGCACTTCAACCGGAGCACCTCAGCTTGCACCACTATGTGCAATTGTGGCTATAGCTGGGTATAGGTATTACAGGGTCACAGTCACAAGGCAAGTAGAAGGGACTGATGAATAGCTGTAGTCAGTAGGTCTAGGTGATCGTATATAGTGTATCAGTGAAGATCAGAAGCAGGAACAGGCCCAGGTAGTTGAGGACCCAAAGCATATGAGTAATAAACATGAGTGTCTGTATATATCCCTAAATGTCTGCACCTGTATATCAGGCAGTGTGTGCAGATATCTATACACATCCTGGCTTGTATACTTGTCCTAAATGATGATCAGCATTATTTTACAGCCATGTTGTACAATAAACTACCTTTGTGCCCATTGATTATTTTGTACTCCATATATTAGAACTCATTTCATGGCCTGATGCAATACATAGTGTGTATTGTTTTCAACAGAGCATTGTTCAATCCTAGCCAGTAAACAACCAAAAACCAGTTATAATCCTGATACTGAGTTTAGATATTTTTACAATCCTTTAGACACTCACTATTATAATAGAGCACCTTACATGTAACAAAGCATTTGTGTCAAGTGCATCATGGTACTGTGTGCATTGTAAGTCTTCAGAGTTGAAATATAAAGCAATGAACAGTAAAATTAAACAATGGGCAATTAACAAACTTAATGAACAGTAAAATAAAATATAAGGCAACAACAGAAGTATTAGTACTTTCTGCGAGTCTGGACTCTGGGGGGGGGGGGGGGTCTACATCAGTACTATGATGATCCACCTCTCTGGGGTCTGTGGCCTACATAGTTGGATCCTTGGGATGGTGAAAAACTCTACCCATAATGTTCAGAAACATTTTGTGCATATAATTTAGAAGGCTGATGAGCTTCACTTCAATAAAAAAAATTACATTCTAGTCTCCATCTCCCCAAAAAATAGCCTGTTGCTTCTATGCCTTGGCAATGGCCTTCTTGTCAAGAGAAGAAGAAGACCAGTAGTCTGTTCTTGTGAATGGTAATTGTGAGAATTATAATGGAAATAATATATCACATATCTGACCTGCTCATTTCTATAAAGAAAGACCTAATCTAAAATGACTCAACTCAGGAAAGACCTAAGCTGATGAAAGAGCTGAATCAGTTCATACCTAAGGCTGGGAAAGCCTGATCAGCAGAAAGCCTGCTGTGAGCCTTGGCCGGTATGCAAGTTTCAAAGAAATCCCACAGACATACTGGCTCTAGTATAGTACAGGAAATTATGAAGCTTCAGTGTACGTGTTATAAACTGAACACATTTTTATATTCTGAAAATCATAAGGCATGCTGGGGTATTTCTTGCTTCATCTCAGGTTGTTCAGGGCCCCGAGTTCTGGAGGACTCAGTTTAGGAGAAATAAAAAAAGGTGGTACCAGGACTCTTACAACTGGGTCTGCTGGAAGATTCAGAACTTTAGGGATTTCCATTAAAAAGTTATGCCACATATTTTTGGGAGTTTGAACTTAGAGGAGGGGACCGCAGTCCTGGGAAAGGACAGCCTTTCTTTACTGGAGAGAAATCATGCTGGGATTGTATAGGAAGGAACGGCAAGAACAAGGACCAGTATGCACACCATAAAGCGCTAATAGGACAAGCATGCACACAATCGCCAAGGGAATGGCAGAAAGGTGAGTGGAGTGGGCGATCTTGGGGGTTTGGGAATCCAAAAACAGAATGCTCCTGGGGCAGGGACCAATCGCCAGGATAGTCAAAATCCTTATGATTGGTCCACTTTAAAGCAGAATATAACCTGGTATTCTCACTATCCTGGGTTTTTTCTGCATTGGGGGTATCCCAATCCCAATAATAACATACCTTGTCTCAGTCACATGGCGCATGCACAGGCTCTTGTCTAGTCAGTGCTGCATGCTGTGCATATTAAAGCGAAACAAAATCCACCATCGGCCACCCTGGTATCTAAAAGAATTGGGATGCCTCACTGTGGAAACCCCCCCAGTATGCCGCTATTCTTTCACCTTTTACTTGTTCCAACGGCGCATGCATGAGCACTCCTCCACAGCCATCTGCTGTGTCGTTGTCAATGGGGAGCATGCGCTGCCACATTTGATGCATAAGTTGTTTTTTCTATACTAAAACCTCATTATTTAGACACTTTGTGATGTTTTGGGATGGAGTTTGGGCATTCGGCCTCTAAAAGTTTCACCACCACTGACCTAGACCCATTTGACCATGCTTATTCTTGGACTGATTACCTGTTTCGACCTTTGGGTTAATCTTTGTTTATGAACCTTTGCTGCTTTCACCGACCCTGGCCTGTTCAGCGATCACTGACACAGGTTGTTTTCAGACCTCGATACTCGCCTGTCTGTCTTCCCAGGTACTGTGCTAAGCCCATGTTTCGACAGTCCATTCCCTGGCTTCATGACCTGGATCTTCCCTGATGCCCAGCCCAACCTATATTAGTTAGAGAAGCTACAGTTACCCTGCTAGGTAACTGGGGGGTGTAGCAACAGGATGCACCTTGCAGGTCCAAGGGGGGCAGAAAGTTACAGAGGTGAAGAGGGGGCATACTTAAGTGGGGGGGGCAGCAAGAAACCATTTTATGGTTGCTATGCAATGCAATATTACATAAATACTTATTAGTTCTGCAAACATCTTTTGTGAAATCATTAGCTTGCATATCTTCCACCACTTAATCCTAAAATCTCTGAATGCAGCCATACATCTAACGTCTATATATTTACAAATTGTTATGCTGGGTGATTAGATTTGGTGCGGCAATAGATTGAGCTAGTTGAGTATGAAAGGAAGGGGTGGCAGGAAATTGAGGTCACCAGGTCGTATTTCCTTTAAGAATTGTATTTTCAATGGAATGTGTGTGCTATATAATTGAGTTTCTCATATGATGTTTTTTTTCTTTCTAAATATATGGAAGTGATTGTATATTATAAACCATTTCAGACCACAGACCTCTTCTTAGGGTCTAAATTGTTACTGATATGTCTTGAGAGCTAATTCATATAAATATACAAAACATCAGCAATATTAAATTCATATGAAACAATGAATTCAGTTTCTTCGAGTGAGCGTGTTTCCTGCCACAGTGAGCGTAATACATTTATCTTTATTATACATTGGACTCCTTTGTGTTACGGTCATGGATATCTTGTAGAAAGTCAGACGCAGGCTTTTCTGCTTAGGTCCGCTCCACTTTCCAGCCTGCTTTACGATCCACTTCCCCCCCCCTTTTTCGTGCTCTTAATAATGTGTTTTAGTCAGTGTCTCTATTGAGTCGCCCACTTTACTCATACATGACCTTAATTACCAAAGTGATGACACTTGCTCTTCATTATTCATGAATTCCTTTACTTCATGCCTTTGTCCCACAATGCACTTTATCTACCACTCTCAATGCGGTTTGATTACTTAAGCTAAAAATCAGAATAAAACCGCTACATTTTTACAAGGATTTTTCTATATATGTTTTTAGTTAAATTAACACAAAGAAATCTATCATAGTACATGTTAAGTGTTGAGCTGTAAGGCAATCCTTGATTGCTAAGTGACAGATACAGTAACATTGGTACTATATCAAATAAATCTAGTAGCTCTGATAGGTAATATAGGCAAATGCATCAGGCCATAGATTATGGGGATTATCAAATGATTTGGGATTTTTCTTGGGAGATTGAGTTTGGAGAGGCAGTCAGAGCATTTCTTAATTAGACCACAATAAAGTGAAAAACATGTTTTATTCTATTTAAAGATCAAAATGTTGGGACGTAAATTATTTTTTCATGAGGTAGATATTTTATTTTAGAAGTTACAGATTAACAGCGGTTTATGGACCTTTCCCGAAAAATCCCATTATCCCATAACCTCCATTTAAGGGACATTCCAGGCAAAGGGTTGAATGAGCCTTTTTTCCGCTTGCCCCATGCTGGCTGTCCTTCACCAGCACTTTGCATTCCCTGGTAAACCCTATAGAAAATGCTCCTCTACATCGAGACGCCATAATAAATGAACTGAAACATGTATGGATGAGTCATGGATAGAGTTCACTGAGAGGTATTATAGAGGAACATCGAAGGCCCTTGTGTCTTTTAGCCCCGCTGTGTGAACCCCCCCCCCCCCAATTGGCAGGTTCACTCACCTTCTCCTAGAGCCCTCGCCTCATCTGTGTGCCCTGGTCGGGCCGCTCGGCTGCTTAGCCATCAGCGGTGCCGAAGGGAGCCGAGTGACAAGTGCACAAATCAGCCAATCAGCATACTCGCTCTTACCAGAGACTGCGCCGTGGGAGCGGAAGGAAGGTGAGTGAAGCGGGGTGACCTAGGGAGGTACCCACAGCGGGGCATCCCAATTCACTGCACAGAGGAACAACACATGGGAAAGTGAAATTCCTGTGTGTTGTTCCTCTTTAGGTAATATAAAGCTGGCTGATGAAAGATGCAGCCCCTGACAGCCTGCACAAAGAGAGCAGAAAGTACGCTAATAAAAAAGCAAACTAAAACACTGTAAACTCCCCCCACCCATGTTCCTCACTCATCCCCTCTCCTTCAGAGTACCTGGGGGCGATGCTGCAAGCTCGATCATGCCAATCAGCAGATATAATATCACGCATTGGCTGATCTCAAATATGCCGGCTGACATGACAAGCTCACTGTCCGCATCCTCGGCTTCCCTCTAGTCTGAGGCACATTCCTGCCACTTTGAATGAGTGAACTTGATAATGAATGGCTGAGTGATGGAGCACGTCTCAGCTAAAGGGAAGCCGGGGGTCAGTGCCAGTAGGTTGCAAAAACGCTGGGGGTTCCCCACAAAAGGTTATTGGGGGGATCCTAGGGGTTTCACACAGCAGGACATTCCAATTTAGGAGACTTTCAGACTCCAGGGCTAGCCCCAGAAAATGTTGGACCACTTTAACCGTTTTCTGGACTGTCCCTTTAAAGAGCTTTTGCTGTACAGGGTTGGGAGCCCAAATAATACTTAAAGTGGATCAAATGATAAAAAAAGGACTGATACATTTTTAAAATATTGGAAATCCACTTTTTGGGCAATGAGTCATTAAAAGTTGAATAAAGAAGGAAGGTGGGCCATGCTCATCCAGTCAATTTATAGCAGTCAGAGTAGGTGCTAGGTGTCAGTAAAAGTGATCCAGATAGGCAATGTCTTTCTACCCCACCATTAATTTAAAGGCCCACTACAGCCCCTTTCCTGAAAGAAAAACATAACCCCCGCCCTGCCTTCTCCAAATAGTGATCCTGCTACTGTAACTAAAGAAGAAAAAAAAGACACTCACCTTCACCCTGAATCCAGCCCCCCATGTCAGGGGTGCCGCAGCTGGTTGCACCAAATGCCCGCCGCCGCCTTCCCGCTAAAGGTAAGTGTCTTTTTTCTTCTCTTATCGGCCCTTTGACAGTGCTCAGAAATGTCTAACACACTTCTCATGGTGACCTGTTCATGGTTAAGGCCATAAAGGCTACAATTCGCAGACATACTAATATCTATAATGTCACTTATCAATACACAATGTACTCGCAGTGCCACCAAATACATTGACCATGCTGGCATAAACCACTGAAATGTACTATACAGGTGAAAAAAATCACGATAATGCCCTACATATTGATTCTAGAAATAAATTAAATCAAAACTCTGCCATACAAAGCTGTGCTATGTATGTTATATGTACAGGACTGGCCTTTGGGGTGTGCAAGCTGTGTAGTTGCACAAGATGCCATCTCAATTGCCATGAGACTCTTTTCTACAATCTCTCTTTTTTTACTCTCTTTTTCCCTACATTCCCTCTTTCCTCGCTCTCTTTTCCACATTCCCCCTTTCAGCTGTCCCCAGAAAGTTAAGTATAGTCCAAATCCTGGGTTTTGGTTCTTGCCCCCAGGGCACCCCGATCGGGGGTGCCTCTCTGTGTGAAACCCCCCAGATCCCCGAAACCAACTCATCTCTTCCCAGCCCAGCGGTGCATGCACTACCACTCGTCCAATCAGCAAGCTTGGATCCTCTGACGTCACGCTGTCTAAGCCTTCATCTAAGGCGAGTGGCTCCGTGCGCGCTGATGGCCGCATACCCCGCTAACAGGGAGCGTGCCCGCCAGTCATTCACAAATTCCTGGCTCTGGCACACGCCCTGCTAGAGGGATAGTGAGAATGTGGCCAGAACTCACGCATGCGTCGTTGGACCAGGAAAGAAGGTAAGTGCATGGGCGACCTTGGGGGTTTCATACAGTGGGGAATCCCGATTTTGGTAGACCCGGGGGGAGGGAATCACCGTGGGTTGTGGTCCACTTTAAAAGTCTGGGTCACAGATATAGTAAACCCAGTCCAGAACAGAGTAGACCTGGTCAAGATCCTGACAGCCCTGCAGGATATTAAAATAGCAGGCGAGTTAGTAGGTAACGCAACCATTTATGCCTCCAAAGCAGCAGCGAGAGCTTTGCTGTCTGCTATAACTGCAAGACGTCTAATGTGGCTAAGGGCATGGTCAGCAGACTCTGTATCAAAAATTACTTGGTCATAGATAACTTATGATGGTGACTCTGTTTTTGGGAATAACATGAAAAGCGCAATCACCAGAGTCACTGGAGGTTAGGCTTCTTGCCGCAAGAGGAGAAGAAACCCTTCAGGTCCAGAAACTCAAGAGTTCCCTTTAGTAGATTCAGAGATGTCAAACAGACCAGACCATCTAGGCCTTTATATAGGCAGTGGAAATCAAATAGATCTCCTTTTCGATCAACCAAGAAATCTGGCTAAGGTGGCTAAGATGGCTAAAGTTGTTTCACTATATGGAAGACCTCCTCTTGATAGCAGAAAGCAAGGAAAAGCTTCTTCAGCAAAGACAAATACTGATCCAAGACCTTCATAGGTTTGTCTGGTTAATACACTGGGGAAGAGCCAGTTACGCAAATCCTGATATACCTAGGTGCAAGGATAAACACCTTAGAAGCAACCATCGCTCTTCTAGGCGAAAAGGTCTTAAACATAAAAACAAAAATAAGGTAAGTCTTGCCCTGGAAAAAGCGAGAGGATACTTTCAGCTCCTCGGGCTCTTGGCCTCCTCAATCCCCATGGTCATGTGGGCGCACTGGAACATGAGGAAATTTCAATGGAAGGGAGGTCCATGCATCAGAATATTACACTGGACCACTAGATAAAGTCATCCCTACTGTGAAGACCAGAACCTGAGGAACCCTATCTCATTTCTACAGTAGAATGCATTGTAGTCACCCTAGATATGATTCAGTTTGGTTGAGGAGTGACTTCTCACGGCAGAGGTCAGGGGACAGTCGACACTCGGAACACAGTGTCCAACCTGCTAGAGATCAGAGCAGCAAGTAAAGCATTGCTAGCTCTGCAGTTTGTCCTGAAGAATCGTCCAATAATTTGGACAACAAGGTGGAATGCTCTTATGTCAGAAGGCAAGTGGGGATGAGCAGTACTGGCCCATATTATAGAATGGGCAATGAAGAATGCATCCCACCTGTCAGCCACTTACCTTCCTGGCAAGGACAACGTGATAGCAGACAGGTTCTCGAGATGCAGAACAGACGGCAAAGAATGGTCCCTAAAGCGAATCTGTATTCCTTCACCTAACAAGAATTTGGGGTCAACCACAAATAGATTGCTTTGTGTCTCCCCAGAACAACAAGACTCAAGCCTTCTTCTCAAGGTCTTCCCTCTGACCGTGTTGATAGGCAGGTTCCTCCTGAAGCTGAAGCATTCAAGATCTTGCATTATAACAGTCCTTCCCCATTGGCCCAAGTGCCCTTGGTTTCCACCCGTCCGACAATTGAGTCATCAAGGTCAGGAGATTCACCTGTTTCTGCAGAGATTGAATTTATCTGAATGGCTGCTGAAAGGAACAGGTTGACGAGATTGGGCTGTTCGGCAAATGCAATTAATAGCTTGCAAAGAGGAGAATTAAGGGACCAATTCTGTCCACCAAAACACTAGCTATGTGGATCACGACGACCATTAAAAAAGCCTACAAGGAGAAGAGACTCCAGTCCTCATTTGGCATTACTACTCACTCTACCAGGGCAATATCAACCCTCTTGGGCAGCATATGCTGGTTCCTTTTCTCGAGAACATCTGTAAGGCGGCATCGTGATCATCCTCTAACACTTTTGTCAGACACTACCAGGTCAACTGTCCAGATTTACGACACTTCAGTTTGGTCAGAGTTATATTGCAGTGCAGTTGACTGTAATATCCTACAGAATGATTTCATCTTACACACTCTCTCTTTTTCACATTCCCTCTTATTCTCTCTCCCTTTTTATTTCCCACATTCTCTCTTGCCCTTTCTCTCTTTCCACATTCCCTCTTCCTCTCTCTCTCTTTTTTCCACATGCTCTCTCCCTGTCTCTCTTTCACATTCCCTCTTCCTCTCTCTCTTTCTTTCACATTCTCTCTTCCTCTCTATCTCTCTGTCACATTCCCTCTTCATCTCTTTCTTCCACATTCTCTCTTCCACATTCCCTCTTCCTCTCTCTTTTCCACATTCCCTCTTCCTCTCTTTCTTCTCCATACCCTCTTCCTCTCTGTCTTTCTTCTACATCCCCTCATACACTCTCTCTTTCTTCCACATTTCCTCTTTCTCTCCCTCACTTTTACACATTCCCTATTACTTTCTCTCTCTTCTTCTTAATCTCTCTTTTCACATTCCCTCTTACTCACTCTTTTCCACAATCCCTCTTACTCACTCTCTCTGTTCCACAGTCCCTTATACTCTCCCTCTTTTTTCCACATTCTCTCTCACTATCTCGCTTTCTTCCACACTCCCTCTTACTCTCTCTCTCTCTCTTTTCCACAACCCCTTTTACACTCCCTCATTTCCACATTCCCTCTTACTATCACACTCTCTTCCACGTTCCCTCTTACTCCACAATCCCTCTTACACTCTCCTTCTATTTTCCACAACCCCTTTTACTCTCTTGCTCTCTTCCACATTCCCTCTTCTTATGTTCTCTCTCTTCCACATGCCCTCTTACTTTCTCTCATTCTCTCTTCCACACATCCTCTTACTCTCTCATTTATTTCCACATTCTCTTCTTACACACTCTCTCTATTCCACAATCCCTCTCTCGCGCTCTCTTCCCTCTTACTTTCTCTCTCTTCCACGCGTTCTCTTACTCTGCTTACTCTTCCTTTCTTACTCTCTCTGTTTTCCCCAGTCCCTTCTTACTCTCTCTGTTTTCCACAGTCCTTCTTACTCTCTATCTCTCTTTTTCACTACTCCTCTTTACCCTCTCTCTTTGTTCCACAATCCTTCTTACTCTCTGTTTCACAATATCTCTTGCTCTCTCACTGTTTTTTATATTCCCTCTCCCCCCCCCCCCCCGGTTTTCTCACCAACCTAGTAGGTTCAGTGTTTGAGCCAGCCTTGACCACCTGAGTGGGCTGAGAGGAGCAAATAAACTGTGGCCCAGAGGTAAGGGTATGGCCCCACTATCAAGCCTACCTGCCATTCCAATGAAATCCAGAGCCAGAAAACATTAAAAAAAGGCTTCAGTGATCTAAAAGCACTGAAACAAAGATCCTCCAGGACTTGTTATCTCACCCAATCTAGCACCCTGGGTGAAACATACACTCCCTTCACCATATAGCCAGCTGCATGCCTAATATATATATATATATATATATATATATATATATATATATTATTCTTTTAAAGGCTTAGGATAGGTGTTGCTTTAGTATACTTTCTTGCCCTGACTATTGTTATTTCCTTAGTATTTCTGTGGTGTCCCATTGGGGGTTTTAGCTTGCTAAAATGACTCCCGGATGTAACCCTAACCTAAACAGAGTTACATAGTAATTCAAGTTGAAAAAAGAAAAATGCTTATTTCCATCGAGTCATCAAATTCATTCCCCACAAACCATCATGTAAAATGTCAAAATCCTATGTGCCTACAGTGATAGCACATAGCGACTTCAAATAATCACTAAAAATAGAAAAGTGATCTACAAACCTAAACCAAGGCACAAAAAGTGTGAGGCTAACTATGGCCAGCATGCTTTTCAGGGTTATTCTTCTTAAGTACTTAAATACATACCCATTTCTTATTTTAATGGTTTACTTATTCTCTACTTAACAGCTCTGCATTTGCATAGGGTTAGGGGTTAAGTAAAAGCCTTTTCTTCTAGTTTTCTTCTTGCGTCAGCTTTCACTATTAACACTGCAAACTAATAGTGACAAATCACAAGTCCATATCATTTCCCTGTGAACCCCGCTGACAATTAAAGCTATTTGAGGCCATTTGTCATTGTGGCTTTGTCTCAATGACAAAGCTGACAGGGTGAGCATAGCGGAGCATAATGAAATATACTTTAAAAGCATTGCTGGGTTGGGGAATGGCTCCTGCACTATTTTATATTGTTATTGAGTTCTGGACTAACTAGTTGTGCTACTTTACTGGAGAAAGGCGTGAGATAGCCATCTGTGAAATATAAAAACAGGTGATTAGTTTCCGATTTCTCCTCTGCCAGACCCCACTGTTGTCTTCCAGAAAGCTTGACATTAGAAAATGAAAAATAGCAGTACATAGAAGATGTTTTGTGATCTGTTTTGTAAAGGTGAGCGGGGGCCAATAAATGTCCGGCAGGACTGCGCAGGCTGGTTGGAGATTTTTTTAAGGACCACTAAATGTAAAATACAAGCACCCAATACCGAAATTATTATTCTCTAAGATAAAGGATATATCTTTTAAAGTGTTGTCGCTGCAGTTACACTGTTTTTTTACATACCAGAATATTGCCTAGTAATTTAGGCCCTTTACAGTTTTGCTCGAGTGGTGCTTGAGAAGCAAGTATATAGGTATCCCAGTTATTCTAAGCATACAGCACATCCTGCTCCATCTATAACACTTACACATGGGTAATCCTCCGCCAGAGGGCGCTGTTCACTGCAGACATGCAAAAACAGGCTCCTCCCGGCCCTTCATATACCGAGGGACCTCCCACAAATCCCCAGATTTCTCTGCAGTGCTGAACTGCGAAGACATGAAGTATCACGCTCTCGCAGGCGAGCGGGGCTCTACAGCCCGAGGCCCTGCGGGACTATTTCCACCCGTCCTCTTTGAGAAGACTATGCCTCCCAGCCTGGGCTGCGTTGGTCGGGTGAAGGTAGGCAGCACCTTGGGTGCTTAACGGAGCCATGCTCCACCGCAATCCCCCACCATAGGGTAGGCGGTCAAGGCTAATGGTGAGCCTCCAGTGGATGCCCCTCTCGCTCTATTGCCCCGTGCTCTGAGTAGTGGTGGGCCCTATTTCAGAGTTGCCACCCTCCTTCTTTCCCCAACTAATTAAGGGGAAAAGAAAGGGGGGGTGTGGCGGTCTCAGTGTACTGTTAGTCACGCTTAATGCCTTTATTTCTACCTCTATGGAACTTCTGGGTGTCAGAGCCGCGCTGCATGCTTCTTATTCTGTTTGGCTGCCGCCATTTGTTACTCTCTACTACACAGTTTGCTGCGTCGTTAGATGCCGCGGCGCCTTTTCGTTACAACAGCCTTTGTGATTTTATCCTTGCCTTTTATTTTTTACCTCAGAGCTTCGCGCTCTTCGGGGTGGGCGGGAACTTGTCTTGGCGCACTCCGCGTCACGGCCGAGCATTGAGCCGCCCTTCGAGGTTCGCTGGGCGCCATTTTGACGATCTTCGCGCGCGCGCGTGGCGGCTGCTCCCCTCCTCCCTTGGTCTGTAAGTGCACTCGCGGGTGATTCTTATTATATGTTCCTCCTGCTGCGCATGGCCCTGACACCTTCTTTCACCTTATGTTTTTCAGACGCCGAGTCTCAGGCGACTTCTCCCGGCCCTTTATATCCTTATACTTATATATATATATTTATACATAGATAGTTATTAGCGGGCCTTCCTACAAATCTCCCACATTAATCAGCGGGTCTCTGGGGCATCCAGGGTTGCCTAGTGCATAAATCCCTACGGGCATACTGCGCCTAGATAATCACCATATGGAGGCATCTCAGGATTGTGTGACCGGGGTCCCTCTGGGACAAGACCGGCTGTGTATAGCGTGTGATCTCCCCCATGCTGATGCTGACGGGGCACAGGTGTGCGCGCCCTGTGCAGAGCAAACGCTGGCCCTGCGAGCAGCACCTATGACTGCACCTCGCTCCTATTCTCCCTCTTCCCCTGGCCTAAACCTCACTCCTGTTGAGTCATGTTCCAGTGGGGAGTTACAACCTGACCTGTTTTCTAGACGGCCTACGCTTGACCAGATTGTTACGGGGTTGACCGAACGCTTGGGTCCTGGCAGGAAGCGGCCCTTGACACCCCCGACTTCGGCCTTCGCTATGGGTTCGGAGGAGCTCTCTTCTCCGTGTGATAGTGCTCCGTCTGACGATGGAGATCTGTTCTCTGATCCGGGTTCCTCTGATGAGAGGCCGAGGAGTCACGATGATTCTGACCAAGATGACTGGGGCCAGTTTGACATTGAGGGTATGTTACTTAGGATTTTTAAGGCCCTGGCTATTTCGCTCCCTGGCACAGTCCCCAAGCCGAGAGGGGAGAGCTCCCATACGGCGACTGCGCGTTTGGAATTTCTCGAGCAGGCTCACTTCCACGCTCTGGTTCTTAAGGAGTGGGAACGCCCCACTAAACTTCCAGGGATCCCAGAGGACTGGGATAGGAAATACCCCTTTCCCCCTGAGATGGTTGATTGCTGGTCATCGTCTACCGTGGTGGACGCACCGATCATTGGGGCTCCTAACCCCCCCCTTCTTCACAGCCCCGGCCTACAGCACCCTTCGGGATGTCGAGGACCGGCGCATCGGTAGGCTAGCTTTGCACGCCTTTGCTTGTGCAGGAACGGCGCTGTGTCTTGCCTGTGCCGCGGCCATCACTGCAGTGGCCGCTAGAACCCTCATAAGGCAGATGCTTGAGCAGCACCCTGAGGATTTACCCTGGGAGGTGTTTAATGCACTCTCCAGTTGTGATATTTTTGTTAAATTTATCCTTTTAGCTCTGGATGACACCATCAGAATGTGTGCGAGGACCTCTGCCCCAGTGGTGGCTATACGTCGACTACTTTGACTGCGACAGTGGGGGGCTGATGATGCTGCTAAAAGGACTCTGACTGGGCTTCCCTTTAGAGGGCAACGCCTGTTTGGGGCCCGTCTGGATATATTTAAAAAAGAGGACAATTCGCCCCATCAAGGGCGGCCGTCTCGGTCCCCTCGGAGCAGGGATACCCCTCCCCCTCCATATCATAGTGTTAAGCAAGAACCAGGGGTGCAGGTACAGACTCCTGCCCCAGGAGAGGCAGACAACGTCAGGGGCCTTCTGGTCGGGCTAAGGCCGACTTCTTCTCAAAAACCCCCCAAGCATGATGGGACGCCCTCACCCGCCTGGATGAGGGGATAGCCACAGCACCTTGCTCCTATCAGGAGGCACCATGCTTCATTCTGATGGATTCAGGAGGTAGTCCCTCTGGTTGCGGGACGGTGTTTGCTGGATGGTTCTTCCCCGAGTGGGTCAGGGTACTTCTGGTCCCTGTCTTTCTTCAGGTATTGGTACAGGCCTTCCTTGGCCTGCTAGGTCTGGGCTCTTTGACAGGATGCCCTTCACAGATAGAGGCAGTGGCCTCTACACCAGTTTGTTCCACCTTCTCCTGGAGGATGAGGCAGTGCACATCCTAACCCTCCATGGGTTTGGCGATTGTACCCACAGGCGTTGCCGCTTGGCGTCTCTGAGTTGGGCCTTCGGTGCTCTGTAAATCAGTGGGCCTCTGGCTGCCCGTGAAATGCTAAGATGCTTATTTTGGGTGGTCCTTACCTACAATGGGGAGTTATTGGGGATGGGTGTTCAGTCACCTTAGTTCCTATTTTGTCCCTTTTTCCAGTATATCCTCTCCTAGAATTGCATTTGGATTCGGCTCTGGCTAGTTCCTTCTTCTTTGGCGGTAGGGGACCTTTTGGGACGAATTCTCTGTCCCTCTTTGCTGATATATTACCTTCACCAGGCAGGATTGCAGCTGGTGGGCTCGTTGGTGGTGTATCAGATGCTGTCCCTTATATACCGAGCCCTTGGGCTCTTCAGCACACTAAGTTAGTGTTCCTACATGGGGTTCCAGCACCCCTGGAGCTAGGTCTGCGCTCATTCCCCTGGGTAAGGTGGTTCATCTTGAGCCGATTATACTCAAGGGCCCTGTCAGGGGGCACCCCCTTCTTTGCTTACATCTTCCGGTGACGGGTCGCCTTGGGTCGCAGGTTGGCGGGGGGGGGGGATTCTTCAAATACCCCCGTGGGTCCATCTTACCTACTGGTTTGTTAAAACATGAGCCTTCTGTTGACTCTATATGGCTGGACTTCTCCTATTTTAGGACATGTCTATTTGGGGAATCTTGGCCTGTTGGAAGACAATGGCCTGTTTTTATTACTGGTCTGGAGCTTGAGGCAGGATGATCCCTCTGGAGGGTTCCTGATCCTGATCTGGGCGGGGGCTACGCCCCCTGCTCCTGAACGGTTTTCGCTCCAATGGATGTTTCTCAGTGGCAGGTTGTGCTATCCTGGTGTCAATCTGAGAGCCAACTAGGATGGCTCTGTTGGGTCTCGCTTGTACCACAGGGGCCCCGCCCTTGTGTTTACTGTCTCAGAATATTCTGACTCTGGTCTTGGGGGTTTAGTAAAATTATGCTTGGATTTTCTATCTTATATGCCTTCTCTTTATTCACCCTACTATGGGGGGTTCTGTGGGTTATTGTGTACCCATATTGATTGGCATGAATCTTGGTCTCTCCCCTGTTAGACGTTCTCGGTTCTCAGGGTTCTAGAGTCGTTACAGCATAGGTTGGGGTTGGCTCCCCATCTCGGTACTCTGAAGGTTCAGGTTCTGTCCTGTCTGTCTTCCTGTGGAAGTCTGGTTCAGTCTTCCTTGTGAGGAGCTCTCTGGGGGTTTGCTCAAGGGCATCTCCCAAGTAGTTCTGTGGTTCCTGTTGGGATCCATTTTCTTTCTGTTTGCCCTGCGGATTGTTCCCTTGGGACTTATGCTGGATGCTGTCTGAGCTGTCTTGTAGTCCAAGTCGCTTCTCTGGGGGCTCTTGTTTCAGTCAGACGTGTGCCTGAGAAAGTGGATCTGATTACTTAGCCTTAGCTCGATATATATATCTATATATATATATATATGTCTATATGCACACCATGACGTGGTGGTATTCTGTCTTACGCCGGACCTCTTTGTCCAAGTGGTGTTTTATGATCATTGTTTAAGTCATTTTAGTCTAACTATGGACCATTATTCTTTATAATGCTGAAGTAAAGCATTTACATTCCCTCAACAGGTGTTGCAATTTTTCCTGGTGGCTTCTTGTCCCTTAGGGGGACTGATGCCCTTGGGGTCTGCGGGCGCCTCCTTATGTATGCACCTGCTTCCAGGGCCACTGCGCCCTTTGGATTGATCTTACTTGGATGCCTTCCTGGTCCTGAGTAAAGGTTTCGGCCTCTTGCTAATGAAGTGGTCAGTATTCCCGCCTGTCGGACGGGAGACCAGTTCTCATTCCCCTTGGGGAGAGCTCTACGTTTCCACGAGGCTTCTGTTGCCTGTGGGCTGGTTGGCCGTTACACTGGCCTATTCCTTTAAGGGGGAAGAATCCCCCTTTCTCATTTTACTCCGTTATATTGGTGTTTGTGTACCTTTGGCCCTTCAGCAGGTTTTTTTGTTGAATAAGTTACTAGACTGTTGCTTGTCTCTGTTCATACCTTTCAAAGGTTTTGTTATGAGATTGACGTTAGAGCCTCTGCTCATGTCGTACCTGGTTGCAAAGTTTTGCAGGTGACAGCGCCTTTACTGTCTGCTGTGCCTTGTTTTTTGGGGATCCCACCCTACTTTATGGACACTGCTATTGGATGTCCCATGTGTAAGTATTATAGATGGAGCAGGACGTGCTGTATGCTTAGAATAATACAATTCTGTGAAATACTCACCTGTAGAATTGGTATTATGCGCATACAGCACGTCCTGCTCCACCCCACCCTGGTTTTACATTTCTGGATCCCCTGTATGGTGATTGTTATCATTGTTATTATTCCACTTGGGTGGTTGGTTTCTCCCAGCTTCTTTTTCTCACTGCTTTTCAATGCTGGGGATTTGTGGGAGGTCCCTCGGTATATGAAGGGCTGGGAGGAGCCTGTTTTTGCATGTCTGCAGTGAACAGCGCCCTCTGGCGGAGGATTACCCATGTGTAAGTATTATAGATGGAGCAGGACGTGCTGTATGCATATAATACCAATTCTACAGGTGAGTATTTCACAGAATTGTATTTTTCCTGACCACGGCTAATCAAAAAGGGTGTTACATTTTATTAGGTGCCAGATTTCTTTACACAAGACATATATTCAAGATTATTATTGTTTGTTTATGGAGCACCATCATAGTTCAGAGTTATGCAAAAAAGGGACATTTTTGGGAGTTTTATTTTTATTTTATTGTGACTAATAAGGGGTTAAACTGGGCCATCAAGTAGATTTTTCGTCCCCTGGGCTTTGGTCATCTTCCCATGGGCATCCTGATTTGGAATGCCCCATGTGTGAACCCCCCATTTGACCATTTCCTTGAACTGGCAATCCCATTGTGCAAGCATGGATCTCCTTCATTGAGCATTCACTGCTGTGCATTGCCATGTATGGCAATGAATGATCATGGTAGGAGAATGATTACTGCCATGCACAACATGTCCATACACGGCCACAAGTTATTCCAATATGGCTGGCGTGGGTGCCCACAGAGAATAGAGGGTGCAGTGGATGCCAGAGGAGGCCCACGCAGGAGCAGTTGGGCTGACAGTTCCAGGTGATAGGAACTGAGGGATTTCACACATGGGAGGATCCCACATCAACTATGATTCTAAAGTGTTTTGTTCCACTTTTTTCTAAGTGCAAGGCAGCCATCAATCACTACAGAGGCATCATTGATTCAAGGGCCTTAGGCATATTCTCTAGCCGCGATCTCCCTAAAAATGTATTTGGCTAGCCCCAGCTCTGGGCTGGATCATTGTGTCTCCTTTCCTGAGTAAACCTGTGCTCTCCAGCCCTCTGTGACGCATGTATCTCAGGCACTCCATAGTCTGTACTGTGGCCTACAGCCTTCATAATCTGTACTAGGGCCCATACCCTCCATGATGTGAGTGATGATGTGAGTAGGTTACAGGCTCTTTGTTGGGTACCATACCTCCTACAACCCAGGTGCTCAGTAGCTTGCCTCTCTGGGGCTGTAGACAAGTTATTCATCTTGTGTGTATATTGTCCCAGTGATATAATTGGCTTGGACATGGCAGTCACCTCTTGGCTTAGCCCATTTGTTTGCCAACTTTGTCTCTCACTGATCCTGGCATATTTAATTGCCAGATTGATCTTGTGAACTTCACTCAAGCACCTCTGGTTGATTCTGTCCTCTAGAAGGGGGATTTAGAAATCTAGCCATGGGTTGTCCTGCTGAATATCAACCCCCATCATATGAGACTCTGGGGGCAGTCCAGTCTAAACATCTTGTAGTTCATGGGAGCAGCCATATTGGGATTACTGCAGAATGCCACTTCTATTGAGAGGAGAAGGGAGTGAGAAGTGCTTTGTCTCACACCTCTAAATATGAGGCAATGGGACAGCATATTGCTTTAATACAATCATGGCTGCTTCCATAAACCTCACGAGTTATTTGGACTGGACTGTCGCTTTAATTCATATAATCCCTGCAACCCAAGACAACACGTGGCTACTACTGATGCTGAGTTTTTGGCGGACAGCCTACAGTGTGTAAAATTGGGTAAAGACCATTAGCATGGTGGCATCACAGGGCAGTGTTATCTTTTCGCTCCTCACACTATATCAGCAACTACACTTCCAAGGTGGTCTTAAATTCGCTGATGACATCACTTTTATCCTACTCATAAAGGATAATAGGTAAGGGAGTTGTAAAGCGATAAGCCAGTGGTGTAAGTTTGAAGAACTAGCAAATACTTGGTGGGGGACCACAGGAAGAGTGCTACCAACATATGTCCTATTTGCATATTAAGAGAAGAAATGCAGATAATTGGGGTGATTACATTTTTGGAACTGCAACAACCATGAGCCAAAAATAAGAGGAGATCATTGAGGGTATTTTGAAAAGTCAAAGCAAAGACTTTTCTTCCTCAGGTAGCTAAAGTTTAGTCTGCAAAAAAGTTGCTAGTGACCTTTTTCGTTGAGATATCAATGCTGCCTCCTGGTCTTCCTTCACTATTTAGTTTGAAGGGACCTCTTGAAATGACCATGAGCAAACTACAAAGGAAACTATAAATTGGTAGCTATTAGCCATGAAGGTTACAATATTTATTTGGCATTTCATTCCCCCCCCCCCCCCCCCCCCCCCAAAAAAAAAAAAGTCAGATTGATCCTGAATTTTGCCAATATTCTTTTTTGGCTAAACTGAATTTGCTAAATTCTTGTTGAATTTTTCGTTGGCCCAAATTCGAAGCCCAACACTACAGTCAATGGCACTGATGCAAGATTCGTGGGACCCGATTTCAGAAACAGGCACTAACAGACCAGGTGCAAAAATTGTGGTGGTGAAAAGGTGAGTATTTTTTATCTTGGATTGTCCCTTTAGAATATAACTGAAGTGACATTTTTTTTTCATCTTTTGATGAGCTCCTAAGCACTGTGAAAAGAGCAGGTCTGGAAGCCCTCCCTTGCCCCTATACAGTAAGATAAGAGCTAGCAGGGCAGCACATGGCAGACCTTTTCAGCTTTTTTTTTTTTAAAGCTGCAGATGTTCTCTCCTTAGCCTATACCGATACCTATAATCATATTTTTCCCCCATGCATATACTCAAGTTTCCCATGAAAAGATCTTCTGACCCTCATCTAATGTCCATAGCTTTATCCTGCAGCAACAGTGCTAACCACTTATTGAGATATATATACATACACGTGCATGTGTGTTTATTTTCTTGACCCTTGGACCTCGATTCAATAAAGGTTTGAAAGTCAATGGCACTTTTTTACTACTAAGAAAAGTAGAGAACTGTTTACTCCTTTATACACTCTAGTAAAAGCTACTATTGACTTTCATTGTATTTTTATCTAGTGATTCAGTAACAGTGACATTATCAGGCTTTTTTCTCATGAACTTAATTTTTTACTACCATGAGAATTTTTTTCTACCTTTATTGAATCTAGGCCATGATCTATAGAGATCACTTAAAGTAGAAAAAAAATGGGATTTTGACCTGGTTTCCCAGGCTTTGTTCCATGCCTTCAGAGCACCCCAAATTGGGATACCCAGCTGTGTGAAACCACCCAGTTAACCCAGTAAAACTCACCAACTCACTCACTTGTGCAATCAGAGACCTTTGCCTTGTTTTTATCCTTTGGCAAAGGGCTCTGTTTGGCTTCAATTGGGAGTGAGTGTGGCCACATCCTCCGCAAGGCTGAATGCACTGGGTTTTGTTACGCTTTAATTGTCGTCACTTTTTTCCATCCCAACCCACTTGTTACCTTAGAAAATAGTGATACAGGTACTGCACTAACACTTTTTGTTCTGTATGTGCAAACATGTGTCTTTATTTCTCGATCATTCTCCTGGGAAATAATAAGGCAGTCAGATCTTTTGACCCCCATCTAATGTCCATGGCACTTTTGCTGCTGCAAGGCACGAGTGCTCACCATTTAGCTGCCACACTTATATACATGACTCCTTAACCCTCAGGCTACAGATATAACCTAATTGTTGTTTCACATCCCGTCACAATTGTTTCACAGGAAAATGGCGTTGCCGGTACACACTGCTGCATCAACACAGTTGCTCAGTAAGCTCAAATATGTATCTTTTTTTTTCTTGATCATTCTCCCGGGAGATCATGAGGGAGTCAGGTCTTCTGACCCTTGTCTAATGTCCATGGCTAGCCTAAAGCCCTGTTCATACTGGATTTCTGTCAGTCAGTTATTAGCTTTTGATTAGTTTTCTTTTGTTTTTCATCAGCTAGTCAGAGACGGACTTGCTCTGGCGCCCAATGTCATGTGTCTCACATCAAATTAAAAGGCTTATGACAATCGTGTGTGAACAGGTAGTGGGGCTAATTTAACAAAAACAGGCGCAAGCGATGTGTAGGCTTTAGCAAGTCATTAACATTTCACTTTCTTTTTCTAAACTGAACCAAAAAAGGAGATTTTGTAATCTGCCCGGTTGCGTTGGAAACCTACATAAATTAGCTTTTTCCGTAAACAAGATGGGCCAAAAATTTTGGGATAATTGCGTAAGGAGATTGAATAGCAGCCATATTAAACAAGGAGCCATGTTTAAACTGGTTTTCAAAAATAATGACTAGGTAGTACTATCAGAATGTGCACAGTATTCAAAACAGATCTTTAGCCTTTTTTGCAACTCACAGAGGCACTAAACTAACCGGATCTACACCCTCATGCCATCATTAGAGAGATGCTCACCCTTTCCTAACTCCATCCGATGGGTAACAGGAAATACACACACATGCAGCGGCCACACCTCCTCCAATAAGAGACATCTTCACTGGAGTACGCAACTTGTTCAAAATGCTAAATAGGGATGAGTGAATCTGTGGAAGTTTGGGTTCACCCCAACTTTACTGAAAAGTTCGGTTCGGGCCTCAATCCTGATAAAAGTCAATGGGGCCCGTAATTTCGTGGTATAAAATGGCTATAAAATGGTCATTCTACAGACTAGGGGGCTGCTGTGGGTGAGGTGCAGGGACCCCTTTAGGCTTCTATAGGTGGGGTGCAGGGACCCCTTTAGGCTGCTGTGAGTGGAGTTTTTTTTTATTTTGTGTAAATGTACTTTTAGGTAAAAAATATTAGAAGAAAAAAGAAGCTTAAGCTCCCCCTTCCACGGCACTAACCAACCCGCACAACAAGCATAGGGGCTGGTAAGCCCAGAGCCAAGGGCCCCAGCAGTGACCATCACCAGCCTGTGTGCCCTTTGGCAGGATCTCAATTGCTCCTCCTGGTACCTTCTGCCAGTGGCGAAGGTGGCGAGGGACCCAGCCGCTGGAGGTATGTGCAAGAATAGGTTAAATCGAGAATATTTAGGATTTTATGGTGTGGTCACTTATTTATAACTTTAACTATTTGTGAACTAGTAAGTTCACCCCATCGATGGGGGTCTTTGAGTATGTGTCTCAATGGAGGGATTTCCCACTGAATCCACAAAGAAGTCTATGCTCACATCCAGGGACCTGAACACCTGCTGCTTGGTAGAAATGCAAACTTTCCAGCTTGGGAATGCTGATTCCTAAATATAAATAAAACAGTCTGATTTAAGCTTAGTAAGACTTGTTAAAGTGATTCAGCAGAGTAAAAAAGCAAAGGGGTACTTACCTTTTGTCCAGCGCTGCAGGTAACTGCAGGTCCAGTGCTCTAGAACTCATCTGAATGCGTTAACGGGGCCCCTGCTGCAGTCTCCTGGGAATGGGATTGATGGCAGGACAAAATTGTTCCACCAGTCAAAGGGGGTGTGGCCATGCCCTCTCTATGCATTGCAATAGAGGAAGTGGACAAGGCCTTACATGCCCCCTCTCCATTGTAATGAATGGAAGGGTATAGCCACACCCCCTGTGACTAATTGCAGGGGTGTGGTCTGGCACAGAAATACCAGAGAATAGAGTTTCAGACCTCGGACGGCTTGTGATTTAGTTGAAAATGACTTCCCTAATCAGCCCTATTGCTGCTACATTTCACCCCACACTGCAGTTATGTTATGTAAACCTAACCAGTCCTGACCCTGCCACCTTCTTTATATTTATACCCTTCTTTAACCCTGCTGCATTATCAGTGATATGACATCCTATGGTACATGTTGCATTGAGGGAAGCCTTCAAGCCAAGTTAATGCTGTCCAAAACAGTGTGAATGAGGTCCATTGCTGCAACTCTCCTCAGACCAGCTTGTTGAAGATAAAGACGGTTATCCAAATTATTTTTAGATGCTGTGTCTCTGGAGAGGCTGAGTTTTAAGGGGGTAGTGACATCTCCCTGAGGATACAATGGAAATAAAAAATGGTATTCTTCTATTTAATACATAAAATTCCCCTGACATGCAATGTGGCAGTTCTATGGATGAGATGCAAATCATTTTGAAACAACTGCCCACTGTAGTACAGCAAGTCCTCTACTGGATGGTGCTGGGCTTAATTAATGAGCAAGGGAGGGGGTAGATACGTTTAGTGCCCATTTTCACTTTGTATGGGGGGGATTGATTATTAATGCCCCTGTTTACCAGGGTGCTTCCTGGTGACATGCAAGGAAAGGTTTAGATGCCTTTAATGAACTTTAATGGAGTGTGTGGTTTCCACATGAATTTGTAAACGTGTGCAACTGAGACCTCAGTTTTCAACTCGATATTTGGTGGCCATATAGGACTTGTTGATTCATGAGCTTTAAGTGCTGGGGCTAATTTCTTTGTGTTTTCCGCCAGAACCCCCAAGTTTAAGTTTTAATATTTTACCATATTTTTGGAATAATAATTTATACTATGTAAGTACTTATAAATTGAAATAAGACGTTGAGGCCGATTCATCAATAGCGCCAGGTAGCGACTGTAGCGTGATTTTTTCAGCGCCAGCCAGTATTCGCTGTGCTTGGCCGGCGTTAGCTTGATGACAGCGACTCAGTCGGTGTGCGGTAATGTTGAATACGGGCTGGGGGGTCGCTGTTTCACAGGTTCAGCGTTGTATGTGAGCGCCTGACAACGAATGGCCAGAGCGAACGGCTAGCTTCATATTCATCAAAAAATCACGCTCCGAATGTGCTGTCGCTGTCCATTCCTTGTTTAAACCCCAGAGCGCTGGCGGCGATCTGTATTAACTAGTTTTTAACCCCTAAACAACCATATTTTTTGAATGTAACATTATACATGTTTTTAGAATCATTTTGTAATATGAATGCATTAATCTCAGACCTGTTAGATCAATTCTGCACATATTTTTTTTTTTTTGACTTAAAAATAAATCCTAACATTGCAGAAGTGTTCTCCGATTTTTTGACATTAAAAAAATTAAAAAAAAAATTATTACCAATTAATCATGAATTATTATAGATTGCTCCATTGAAATGCATTGGACATCGCCAGGGAGCGACAGCTCATACCTGGCGCTGTGAGGGAATTTGCAGCGGCGCTGTTCGGTCCAGGCGGCTTCATGATGAATGCCGCGCTAGCCGTCGCTCTCGCCGGCGCTAGCCTCATTTTGCTTGATAAATGCGCCATTGTGACCGCCGCCGGGCGTACTTGAGTCGGTAGTCGCCGTTAGCTGCTGCTACCTGGCGCTCGTCGGACACTACCTGGCGCTATCGCTTGATGAATAAGGGCCTAAGTCTAAGTCTGCTAAACAGCCTTCTTTGTGTACCCCATCAGACTAATTGGCTGCCACCTGTCACTTGAGACTTGTAAGGAGGGCAGCTATCAGGGCAGAACAGCCAAGACTCCAGTATAGGGCCTGGTGGTAAAAGGGGCCCAGCCAGGCAGCTGTGATAGAAGCCTTGCTAAATGCCAAACTATTGCAGCCAGTGCTGATGATGAATGAGGGCATATGTCTCCTGCAATCTAATACGTTTGGCCCCAAGGCACCAAAGCTGGTTTGCTTTAGGGTCCAGTTAAAAATAGGAGCCGAAAGATCACATGTTGTTTATATACTCTGAGTCTGAGGTCCCCCCATAACTTATGATGGAAAGGACCCTATTTTTTTTAGTTTTTCATGTAGTCTGAATACAGTATAATAATCTTATGGCTGGGCCCATAGTTTGAATACTGCCTATTAAACAGCGAGGGATACAAATTTGGGGTGGCAGTGCAGTGGACCTAAAAACTTATTAGACTTTGGGTCAACTTTAAGTGCATTAATATATATTTATCTACATAAGCCTTGTTGGAGATAACTATGAAACAACTTACAGTCTGTCTCTGTATGTGATCTGCATCTATATTGCTAGGTTAATGCAGTTTACATTTATGACAGGAGATGGCACATTTACACATATATATATATATATATATATATGTGTAGTCTCTGTTGTACATTCACTACTGCAAGTTGTGTTTTCCTTTACATTGAGGTGATCTCTCTTCTTTTTGCTGTCTATGTTACCCACCATGTAAGGTGACCTTCTCTTACATCACTCATGTTCCAGTAAAAGCCAGTTCCTGTTACACCAAAAATCTGGATTTTTCTCCGCTGCAGCCAGCGCTCACACTCTGCAACAAGCCTTACATTGTGCAGAAATATAATTCATGCTACATTGCACATAGAAAGAAGCAGCTTTAAATATTAACCTCCCATTGGAATAGATCAATCGTTTCACTGAAGTTCTATAAACACTTTCATTTTAGGGTCTTGGGCTTATCAAGTAAGACTTGTAGCGGTATCTGAGATCAAAAGGCTTCTCCACTAATTTGTTGTCTTTGGTACCAAGAACGCCTTCTATGTGTAAGCAGTCAGGGATTTCCGTAGGAGTACACACAATCCACATTCATTGCCTTCTTATCTGCTCATCTGCTCAGGCATGTCCATTCGTTGGTGGAAATAATTCAATACTAAGTATGTAGGGTGAGGCGATATCAAATGTGGATGATGAGGGAAAAAGTCACTGTGCTCCGGGGCAAAGCTGAAGGCATAGTTCCCTATTAATGCCATAATTTATTCATTAAAGATTAACATGTTGATGCCAGATGGAGTGGTAACATGTTTTTTTTCTTCTACAGTTATTCTGGATTTCTATATATAACTAAATTTTAGTCCTAAAACAGCAACACGGATTTTGACTCTAGTTTCCAAAATGCAGTTATGCCCTTATAAGACTGTATGCCCTTGTTAATATTTAAGCATTTTCCTACCCTCGGTAATCAGTAATCTCCAGCCAATCAAAAACTGATTTGGGTTTAATTTATTAAATGTCAGCTTCACTTTTTCATGACTTTATTACATGAAATCGCTGAAGTATTACATTCTAAAAGTGTGTGTGTGTGTGTGTGTGTGTGTGTGTGTGTGTGTGTGTGTGTGTGTGTTTGTCTTAGTCCATAGTGTCCTGCAGAAAATAGAACTATTTTAACCTCACAAGTAGATCATTTTGAATCAGATTTTAAATTAATAATTAATAATATATTAATATATATTAAATAATTTGGGTATAGGAAATATGTGCCAGGACTTTTAACTTTTTTTGTCTTCAGGATATTCTCATAAAGATGACATAGAAAAAACCTTACTGATGTGTATTTTCCCAGGAAAGTTTTACATTTTTGCTGATAACAAGTGCTTAAAAAGGACTGGGCTTTGTGTACAGCCCTTAATCACCTGCAAACTCACCTTTTCTCTGTACCCACAGCCCATACACAAACCAGTCAGCGGCACTTCACTTGCATTCAGATTCCTATTACATTCAAATGAAGCATGCAACATCAGCCAAATCTCAGCCCCTGGCCCTATCTGTGGGCCTTACCATGCTGGCCATACAGAAAGGCCTGGCACGGACTTGTGCCTAGCCAGAGGTGTGCATGGGTGAGCCCGTGATATGGAAATGCAGCACGGGCTTCTGGAGAAAGTGAGTGAATCGGGCAATCTGGGGGTTTCAAACAGAGGGGCATCCAAATTCTCAAGGGGCGTGTTGGTGGTCCTTTATGAGAGGGGTTACACCCCTGCTCTACACCTTCCCAGTGGCTCTGGCTCCTTAAAATTATAGACAGAAAATTTCCGAACTACAGTGTCCTCAACAGTTTTTCAGGTCTCCACATTTCTAGTTGTTATTTCCAAGGTTGCTGGTCACTATTGATGTTATGGCCTAGGCCTCCTCCTTGATGGCAGAAGCAGGTCAGGTTTTGCAGCTCTACACACAGATGTGCACACAGAACTATATAATTATTTTACCTGTGCATCAATGTGGAGGGCTGCAAAACCTAGCCTGTTCTGGCCCTCTTGGAAGGTAGTTTGAGGACCTTAGCCTACTCAAGCAGTCTATGCTTTAGCAGTTCCAACCTGAGATACGGGGCTTAATAGATTGCATGGCAGGTGCCATTTTTAGTAGAACCATTCAAGTTTTTCCTTTAAAATGTAAGGCAACTCCCATGATTGCAGCTACCTAGTAACATCTAAATGGGCATAATAAAAACAGGAAAGACTCAGTCTTGTTGTCTATGTTGTTTTCCCACTAGTGTGCCCATCACCTAGTTTTTGAAGATATACCTCCAAATATACCTGGCTGCACAGTCCTTTTGCGTGTGTCCCATAAAGCTGGGTACTTCAGCATTAATGGTGGAATCTTGTAGCACTGGAATTCTTCACATGGAAGAAGAATATAGCCAATGGAAGGGCCTCCATGTTGCAGTGATATTGACATGTTAGAGCTAGCACTTTTGTGGTGTCTGCTTTCCATGTGGTTATTGAGTCCACACTGATACTGAAACCTAAAGTCACCTGTCTCTGTACGCAGAGACCTTAATCCACTGCCCAAGATCCACAAATTGGGATGAAAATCTGCTCTTCCCCGTGGAGCTCTGTATAACAAGGGACCAGGAAACAGCTATACACTGCAATGCTGCATACCTCCCGTTAAAGATTGAGCTTCACTAGGAAAATTTGGCCTGTGAACCAGGCTCATCCCTGGCTTAGACTTAAGAGGGAAGGTTTAGGCCCACTTTACCTTTAGGCTTACTATATGTGATTGTTACTAACAATACCATAATGTTTTTTTGTACAATTTCAATCTCTAAGATTTTCTATGAAAACAAATTTCTATCCTGATCTGATACTGTAATGTTTGCCCCAGAAAGTTTCCCTAGATAGCTTGAAGCCTACCAAAATTGCATATCAGTTTATTGCTTACTTTTTTTCTAGATACGTTTTCTTGATATGTAATATCTTGGTAGGTAAAAGATAAATGCTTTTGCTCAATAACAAAGCATGTCCGCACAGCTGTGTGATCAGAGGGAAATGGCCACCACAGAGGACAAATGGGGGAGCCAAGCTCTTCGCTTAGCTCTTGGACAAATGGTGGAGCCAAGCTCTTCGCTTAGCTCTTGGACAAATGGTGGAGCCAAACTCTTCGCTTAGCTCTTGGACAAATGGTGGAGCCAAGCTCTTCGCTTAGCTCTTGGATAAATGGTGGAGCCAAGCTCTTTGCTGACAGCAATGTGATGAATCTGGAGGATGAAGCAGAGGAGGAGGCAGGGACCAGCAATCCTGTCCCACTCTGCTAAGCTGATTGGGGGATGGGATAAAAAAGAGAATGCCATTGGCTGAACCTGTAAACCCCAAAATTGTGGTAATTTCTGCTTCAGTTTAAAAATGGAAAACAGTTTAGGATATAGCCCGACACAATGGTGTAACATTAACCGTTTTCTGCAGTAGCTCTTTAATATAAAAGTGAAACACTTTTTTATTTTGCAGGGGTGGGTTTAGGCTCACTCCAAGTATACTTTAGCCTTATACTTACTTTATGTGGGGATTATTATTATTAACAATTATGTAATGGGTTTTTGTACAATCTTCATCTCTAAGCTCTTCTGTAGAAAGCATGAAAACGTATTCATTTTAAGTGGGCACATGTTCTATTTATGTCAAGCAGTTATTTTATATTATCAGACCTAACCGTATAAATGAATGTTTTAAAACTCTCTCTTGTGAATAATTGCACAATCACATTTAAATGGGATAGATAAGTAAAGGTATTCAATAGAAATATAAAGAATCTATGAGGTCTTTTG
Organism: Gastrophryne carolinensis; assembly: GCA_027917425.1. Lineage (NCBI taxonomy): Eukaryota > Metazoa > Chordata > Amphibia > Anura > Microhylidae > Gastrophryne > Gastrophryne carolinensis. Next base: position 475,192,603 of record CM051235.1, on the reverse strand, counting down.
ATGGCTGACTTCCAGATGCGTTATCTGGGAATGTGGGTGCTATCTATGGAAATATGTTCCATGAACTTGTTCACAAATTACCGTACACAGGCAGCCATAATCAATGACAGCATTGCTAGGAATTACCCAGAATCCCCCAGACTAATTATTTTTTACCCCCTTCATTTGTTTTCATTAAAGAAAAACTAATAAGACAGACAGAGTTGAACTTGTTGAATGACCGGACAAAGCAGTGTTAAAATCTCAACAGCTCTAATTACCAGCTGAACAGTGTAAAAACTATGAATAAATGTCAAGCTAGGAGATAAGCTCTTATCTTAATTTAATGACTCTGCAGACTTAATTTGTCAGACCAGCCTAGCTGATGAAAAACAGGTTTGTATTCTCCAGATTTCGCAGCAACAAGCCTCCAGATCCTTGAAATAGAATTGTAATATCATCGGTGTCATCCTGCAAAAATCTTCCAAGCACGCCAATGAAAATTCTTATTGCCCTGAGAGAATGAAGTAGTTTTGTCCTTGTTGATCCAATTTTCTTGACAAAATAGATATTGTGTTTTTTGAGTTGAGTCTTCAGATGATACTTGATGATACCTGATATATCCTTATTTTAGGAATTGATAAAGGTATAAACTGAGGAAACTATAATGGCAAAAATGTTTTTGAGTTCATATGAGAATATAAAAATGGTATTAAGCAAATAAAAGGCAAGGTTAAAGGGGATTTTTAACTTTTGGACTAGAGTCATATTTAAAACATATGACAGTTAGTTGCCATTTGTTTCTGGGACATTTCTATAATTTTAAAATGTGGATATAGCCCTAGGTGTATACAAGTCTACTGCTCCAAAGCCTACTGTTTTGGGGGGTAACTTGACCTTTGTATATAGGACTAGCATGTGGTCTAAAAGTAGACAACACTTGCCCTGCTGGCGGAATGTCCTCTTTGTGAAGTGCTTACTTGTATACAGGACGCAAAATACGCCTGCCCGGGATCGGTTGCCCCTAGGACTTCAATGGCTCAAAGGATGAGAGCTTACTGGTTAAGAGGTCTGAAGAACCAATGGCTAAGAGCGAGTGTAGCGGAAGTCCAGAACCAGGCCAGAGGTTGACACGGGGAAGTCAGAGTTCGCAGCGGTACAGAGGGAAGAGACAGCTCGAGGTCAAGGTACAAAGCAGAGGTCGGCAACGGAGATCAGATCGAGAATGGTTGGTTCAGGCAGGGGTCGGCAACGGAGATCAGAATAGTCGGTTCAGGCAGGGGTCGGCAACGGAGATCAGATCGAGAATAGTCGGTTCAGGCAGGGGTCGGCAACGGAGATCAGATCGAGAATAGTCAGTTCAGGCAGGGGTCGGCAACGGAGATAACACAAGGTAAATCAAGACTATGCAGGGTACAAGGCGCTATAACAGGCACTGGGCAACTGAGGGGGGAAACCTTTTATAGGGACAGACATGAAAGGGAAGGTGTATGTGATTGGTGCACATAGGATCAAAGGTCTGATTGGCCCAGTCCCAGAGGAAGCCTCCCCCCAACCCCACCTGGCCCTTTAATTCATTCATGTAAACAGAACGTGCTAGTGCGCGCACGCGAGCACGAGTACGGAAGCCGGGGCCGCCGGCTGGCAGAGGAGGAGGCGCGCGCGCGCCAGCAGAGGCGGGCGGCTGCGCAGCGGGAGCAGGCGGCAGAAGAACGGAGACGCCGCTGGACCGGGAGACGGGTGAGTGGATCCTGACACTACCCCCCCTCTCACGAGGGGCCTCCGGACCCTCACCAGGCTTCCCTGGATTATCACGGTGGAACTTCTTTACAAGAACTCTGGCGTGCAAACCAAATCAAATTGGTTTGCTGTTGTGGTTTTTGGGATTTATGGGAGCACCCACTGTTTTATACAGTTCATGGTATTGTGGTGGTGCCCTTACAGGTTTGCTTTTGTATCAGAACTCTGGCGTGGACATCTCTAGCAGAAACCCAGCATCTTTCTTCAGGACCGTAGCCAACCCAATCAACTAAATACTGCAAAGAATTACGCTCTTTCCGTGAATCCAAGATCTTATTCACTTCATATTCAGGTTCATTATCAACTAGTATTGGCGAAGGACCAGCAAGAGGAGAATTCTTAGCCGGTTTCAACAGAGAAACATGGAAGGAATTGGGTATTTTCATGGTCGGCGGGAGTTGAATTTTAAAAGACACATTATTCAACTTCTTGATAATCGGAAAAGGACCAATAAATTTCGGACCCAACTTACTAGAGGGTTGACTGAGCGCAATATTTTTAGTGGAGACCCAAACTAGATCGTCTACTTGAAGAACAGGTTCCTGTGATCTGCGGCGATCGGCAAATTTCTTATACTTCAAGCCAGTGGTCTTAAGAATCTCCTGAACGCGTGTCCAGATATTCTTTCGTTCCTGAAGCCACTCCTCCAATGCCGGCAAATTGGAAGGTGACCCCGAAAGGGAAGAAGCTCTAGGATTTTTCCCTAAGTTACAGTAAAAAGGAGATACCCTAGTACTCTCGCTAGGCGCGTTATTGTAAGCAAATTCGGCGAAATCAATAAATTCCGCCCATTGTTCTTGGGCATCAGAGACATAACACCTTAAGTATTGTTCCAACGTTTGATTAGTTCTTTCCGTCTGCCCATTAGTCTGGGGATGGTAAGCAGAGGAAAGGGAGATCTGTATTCCGAGTCGTGAGCAGAAATGTCTCCAAAAACGGGAAGTAAATTGGACACCCCGATCGGAGACTATATTCGACGGGATACCATGAAGACGAAAAATATGCGAAGTAAATAGCCGCGAAAGCTCAGGAGCTGACGGAAGCTTGGTCAATGGAATGAAATGTGCCATCTTACTGAAACGATCAACGACCACCCAGATTACAGTATTACCATGTGAGGGAGGCAAATCAACAATAAAATCCATAGAAATATGAGTCCATGGTTCGGCAGGAATTTCAAGGGGAACCAAACCGCCACTAGGAGCCTTGTGAATCCCTTTACATCGGGCACAAATTACACAAGCGTCGATAAAGGCAGTAATATCGCGTCTCATGGTAGGCCACCATACATGTCGACGGGCAAGCATTAACGTCTTACGATTACCCAAATGGCCTGCAGTTTTAGCATTGTGAAATTCGCGGATTACATCGGAACGTAAGTGCTGCGGCACAAACTGGCAACCTAAGGGTACATCACTAGGAGATTCATCTTGAAACGGCGCCAAAGTATTAGAGAGATCAGGAAGTAACGCCCCGACCACACAACCCGTGGGTAGGATCGGTTCACCAGAATCACCCCGATCCTTACATTCTCCGAACATGCGAGATAGAGCATCAGCTTTAGTATTTTTTTACACCCGGCTTGAAAGTAATAATAAAATTAAAGCGCTAGAAGAATAATGCCCAACGTGCCTGGCGAGAGTTCAGCCTCTTGGCAGACCCAATGTATTCAAGATTCTTGTGATCGGTATACACAGTTATAGGATGTAAAGAACCCTCCAACCAGTGTTGCCATTCATCAAAAGCCAGTTTAATAGCTAATAGTTCCCTATTACCGACATCATAATTTTGTTCCGCGGAACTGAATTTACGTGAAAAATAAGCGCATGGATGAAGACGCTCAGGGTTACCAGAATATTGTGACAAAACTGCACCCACTCCCAGCTCAGAAGCATCCACCTCAATAATGAAGGCTTTATGAATATCTGGATGAATTAACACAGGTGCCGAAGTAAAGACCCGTTTCAAGGTCAGGAAGGCCTCACAGACAGAGGGAGACCAGTTAGCAGTAAAGGCCCCCTTGCGGGTAAGGTTGGTAAGAGGTGCTACAACATGAGAAAAGCCTTTGATGAAACGTCGATAAAAATTTGCAAAACCTAGAAAACGTTGCAATTCTTTTAGGGTCTTGGGTTGAACCCAATCCTGAACCGCCAAAACTTTCCCCGCGTCCATCTCCAAACCCTGATTGGTAATAATATACCCTAGGAAGGGAGCTGTGGTGACTTCAAACAAGCATTTAGAAAGTTTAGCAAATAAGTTGTTCTCTCTTAATTTTTGCAGTACCAACTTAACATGGCGTCTGTGCTCCAATAAAGAATTAGAAAAAATGAGGATATCATTCAAGTAGATGACTACAAATCTACCGAGATACTCTCTGAATATATCATTGACAAAATCTTGAAAGACGGCTGGCACATTACAAAGACCAAAAGGCATGACCAGGTACTCGTAATGGCTGTCTTTCACATTAAATGCAGTTTTCATCTCATCCCCCTGCCGGATGCGAATCAGATTGTATGCCCCTCTTAAATCCAGTTTGGAAAAAATTTGGGACCCCGTGACTTGATTGAACAGATCCCCGATCAAGGGCAAGGGGTAACGGTTCTTTACAGTGATCTTATTCAAGGCTCGATAATCAATGCATGGTCTCAGGCCGCCATCTTTTTTCTCTACAAAAAAGAATCCGGCCCCAGCAGGCGAGGTAGAGGGGCGAATAAATCCCTTCCTTAAATTTTCGGTGATGTACTCCCTCATTGCTTGCTCTTCGGGCAGAGTAAGATTATAGATCTTTCCCCTCGGGGGAATCGTGCCAGGAAGCAAGTCAATAGGGCAGTCATAAGACCTATGTGGAGGAAGAGTTTCAGCAGAACGTTCAGAGAAGACATCAACCCAGTCAACGTATGGCTGAGGTAATCCCTGAGGTAAAACTTGCACACTTCTGAGGCCTGTAGTAAAGCAGTGATTTTTACAATGGTCACTCCACTTGATCAGCTCCCCTACCCGCCAATCTAACACCGGGTTGTGGAGTTGTAACCAGGGGTATCCCAAAACCACCGGAGTCTCTGGGCAGTCGAAGATAAAAAATTCTAAGAACTCAGAGTGGGAAGAGCCAACAATTAACCGAAGAGGTGGGGTCTTGGTATTTATAGGTCCCCCCTGGATAGCCTTCCCATTGATAGCCAAAACTTGTAGGGATCTTTCAAGAGGAACTAAAGGGATACCTAAAATGGAGATCATACTCCTGTCCAAAAAGTTTCCCGCCGCACTGCTGTCGATAAAGGCGGAAACTGTTTGCTTAGAAGATATAGGCACTAGCATTTTATTTTGGCGAGAGTTGCAAACTGACTCACCCAGATCAGTACTCTCTACCTGGTCTGGGTGCGGAAGTTTTCCGCCGGTCTCCCCTTGTTGGGACAGGACCCTGCAAAATGACCAGAATACCCGCAATACAGGCATAACCCCTCGGATCGCCTACGCTGTTTCTCTTCTTGGGATAAGCGGGTTCTCCCTATTTGCATAGGTTCTTCCTGGGGAGATGATGAGGTATTTTCCCCACGGGGAACCTGAGACCTATGATCTTGGACTGGCCTGAAGGACGTGGGAGCCCTGACTCTCTCCCTGGCCCTTTCTCTAAGACGTCGGTCTATTTTAATGGAGACCTGCATTAATTGATCTAGGTCCGCTGGCGGAGGAAAATTGACTAAGGCATCCTTGATGCTTTCCGACAGCCCCAACCTGAACTGACTACACAGAGCGGGATCGTTCCATCTAGCTTCGATAGCCCAGCGGCGGAATTCAGTGCTGTAATCTTCAGCCGAATTCCGCCCTTGTTTTAAGGCCCGAAGCCTATTCTCTGCTGTAGATTGTGAATCAGGGTCAGCGTATAGGACGCTCATAGCGTTGAAGAATGCGGTTACTGATTGTAAGGCAATATCATGACTCGGCAAACTAAAGGCCCAGGACTGCGGGTCTCCTTGAAGCAGAGAAATGATTAAGCCTACTCGTTGGGTCTCAGTGCCAGAGGAGATAGGTCTCAGCTTGAAATAAAGTTCACAGGAATTCCTGAAGTTGGAAAATTTGGTTCGCTCTCCCAAAGATTTTTCAGGCAAAGGAATCTTCGGTTCGGAGAAATGAGGTGGTACAGAGGAAGTCGGCACTTGACTCCTGGGTGGCCACCCTTTGAGCGAGCTGGTTGATCGCTGTGGCCATAGCCTGCACCTGCTGTACCAGGTCATCCATGTTGGGGCCTGTTATAATGTCACGCTCTGGTAACTCCAGCCCTCTAGGTAAGCCCTCAACCCCCAATCTCCGCAGCCAGCTTCACCTGTAGGAGCCCCCGCTTGCCGGGACGCAAAATACGCCTGCCCGGGATCGGTTGCCCCCAGGACTTCAATGGCTCAAAGGATGAGAGCTTACTGGTTAAGAGGTCTGAAGAACCAATGGCTAAGAGCGAGTGTAGCGGAAGTCCAGAACCAGGCCAGAGGTTGACACGGGGAAGTCAGAGTTCGCAGCGGTACAGAGGGAAGAGGCAGCTCGAGGTCAAGGTACAAAGCAGAGGTCGGCAACGGAGATCAGATCGAGAATGGACGGTTCAGGCAGGGGTCGGCAACGGAGATCAGAATAGTCGGTTCAGGCAGGGGTCGGCAACGGAGATCAGATCGAGAATAGTCGGTTCAGGCAGGGGTCGGCAACGGAGATCAGATCGAGAATAGTCAGTTCAGGCAGGGGTCGGCAACGGAGATCAAACAAGGTAAATCAAGACTATGCAGGGTACAAGGCGCTATAACAGGCACTGGGCAACTGAGGGGGGAAACCTTTTATAGGGACAGACATGAAAGGGAAGGTGTATGTGATTGGTGCACATAGGATCAAAGGTCTGATTGGCCCAGTCCCAGAGGAAGCCTCCCCCCAACCCCACCTGGCCCTTTAATTCATAAACAGAACGAGTGCAGGAGCCGGGGCCGCTGGCTTGCAGAGGAGGAGGCGCGCGCGCACCAGCAGAGGCAGAGGCCGAAGAACGGAGGCAGCGGGAGCAGGCGGCCGAAGAACGGAGACGCCACTGGACCGGGAGACGGGTGAGTGGATCCTGACACAATGTCTTAGAAGGACGGGAATATCAACATATATAAGTAGAGCTAGTTAGAGCACAATTGAATAATCGCTCCAACAGTGGAACTAAAGATGGGAGCAGGAAAAAGCAGGCCAGATGGCCAAGTAAGAGCCTAAACTGAGCAATAAGGATTTTCAAGTGGTGCTTTACTCGTGAGATCAATAACGTATAGGACTAGTGCATGGTCTGGGAGCCAACAGGGAGTCAACTCTGGCCCTTCTAATGAAATTACCTCCTTCATACCCTCCTATGAGGAGCTTCAAAAGGTGCCTTACCTTTGAGACCAAAAACATACACTGTGCAGATAGGAATGGGAGGGGAGATGCCACACTGCCTATGGGAATTGAATGGGGGAATGCTCCAATGCCTCTGGGAATGGAAGGGGGATGCCACACTGCCTATGGGAATGGGATGGGGGGGATGCCACACTGCCTATGGGAATGGGATGGGGGGGATGCCACACTGCCTATGGGAATGGGAGGGGAGATGCCACACTGCCTATGAGGAATGGGAGGGGGTGCCACACTGCCTATGGGAATGGGAGGGGGATTCCACACTGCCTATGGGAATTGAATGGGGGAATGCCCCAATGCCTATGGGAATGGGAGGGGATGCCACACTGCCTATGGAGAATGGGGGAGAGAATGCCACACTGCCTATGGGGAATGGGAGGGGTAATGCCACACTGCCTATGGGAATGGGAAGGAGGGAAATTCCACCCTGTCTATGGTGAATGGGAGGGGGATGCCACACTGCTTATAGGAATTGAATGGGGGAATGCCCCAATGCCTCTGGGAATGGAAGGGGGATGCCACACTGCCTATGGGAATGGGATGGGGGGGATGCCACACTGCCTATGGGAATTGAATGGGGGAATGCCCCAATGCCTCTGGGAATGGAAGGGGGATGCCACACTGCCTATGGGAATGGGATGGGGGGGATGCCACACTGCCTATGGGAATGGGAGGGGAGATGCCACACTGCCTATGAGGAATGGGAGGGGGTGCCACACTGCCTATGGGAATGGGAGGGGAATTCCACACTGCCTATGGGAATTGAATGGGGGTATGCCCCAATGCCTATGGGAATGGGAGGGGGATGCCACACTGCCTATGGGAATGGGATGGGGGGATGCCACACTGCCTATGGGAATGGGAGGGGAGATGCCACACTGCCTATGAGGAATGGGAGGGGGTGCCACACTGCCTATGGGAATGGGAGGGGGATTCCACACTGCCTATGGGAATTGAATGGGGGAATGCCCCAATGCCTATGGGAATGGGAGGGGATGCCACACTGCCTATGGAGAATGGGGGAGAGAATGCCACACTGCCTATGGGGAATGGGAGGGGTAATGCCACACTGCCTATGGGAATGGGAAGGAGGGAAATTCCACCCTGTCTATGGTGAATGGGAGGGGGATGCCACACTGCTTATAGGGAATTGGATGGGGGGAATGCACACTGCCTTTGGGAAATGGGAGGGGGATGCCACACTGCCTATAGGGAATGGGAGGGGGGATGCCACACTGCCTATAGGGAATGGGAGGGGGGATGCCACACTGCCTATGGGGAGAGGGAGGGGGGATGACACACTGCCTATGGGAATGAAAGGGGCATGTCACATGGCCTATGGGATGCCACACAGCTTATGGGAATGGTATTGAGGGAATGCCACAATGCCTATGGGAATGGAATGGGGGAATACCACACTGCTTATGGGAATGGGATGGGGGAATGCCACACGGCTTATGGTAAAGGGATGGGGGAAAGCCACACTGCTTATGGAAATGCGATGGGGGGATGACACATGGGAATGGGGAATGCCACAATGCCTACAGGGAATAGGAGGGGGGTGTCACACTGCCTATGGAGATTGAGATTCCATTCAGCCTGTAACTGGGGGATTAGGGGGATTCCGCACCTTACCTTTTATTTGGTTCACAACATTAGTTCAGAATATAATTTTCCTGCTCCAATTCCTGCTCCAAAACGGCAGGTGCATCTTTTAGGGTGCAAAATATGGTACTTATAGTTATATCAGACCACACTAACAACTAGAGAGAAATTAAAATAGGTAAAGAACCTGGTATAGTCTGAGATACTGGCCATTGAAACTCCCGTTTGTTCTTCAATAAACTTTCTTATTATCACTCACTTGGGGGAGGATAGAGAAAGTACTCTAGTACAATGCTGTATAATGTTCTTTTTGAAACATACTTCTCACAAACAGGGAGGATGTAGCAGAGATTAATACACACATGTGTGTATGATCAGGCAAAGAAATCAGAAGTGAACTGGTAAATGATACAAGGAACTTACAGACTAGCAATAGCTAAACCAAGGAGTGGCGAGAGGACCTCTGTGGAACCTGTTGTTACACTTCTATAAGCTGGACGTCCCTACCAAGATACAACAGTTCTCTTGGAAAAGTAAAATGTTGCCATATTGCCAGACTTATTCAGGATGATGCGATTTACCCCATCTACCTCATAAGAGTGAACGTTGTGGTGTGTCTTTGTATTATTAGTCAAAAGGACATTATTCTTCTTGTAGAAAGAAGCTCTAGGACACCATCAGAAATGTTTGGGCTCCATAGAATCTTAAGTTCAGGACCCACCTTGTAGAGTCTGGGCTGTCCCATCCCCCTGAAAATCATAAGCCTATGAAGACAGCTCCCACAGCCTAAAACCCTATTTAGAACCTGTGCTCTCTATGCATCCCAACGCTCCTGAGGCTGACACCTAGGCCTTCCTTCCCTGTCTGGATAGTGGCCCTAAGGAAGCCACTTGTTGGTTAATCTATAAGATGATACATTTAGAAGAAGCAATCTCATTTGTTGTGTATAGAGTAATATTTACATTCTCATCAAGCTGAGCCTACAGACATAATTACTGCCACCAATGGACAATTATCATAAACAACCCCCTTAACACAACTTAATCTACAAATTCTGCACCATCTGCAGAATTACATAAGGAGTCCATCTTGGCAGCCTAAGCCCAGAATAAAATGCAGTTCTTTTTACAGTGAAAGGTAATATAATTATTAATTCAAGGCATAATGGGTTAAACATGAGCATACAACAGTTATTTGTACATTAAACTTCATTTCATTATATATTCATGATCTGTTTTGTTATATCAGCAACAGGAAAGGAGTCTCAAGCAATCAGTATGGTTGGGAAGCCTTCCATAATATACATACACATCTGCTGCTGAATTATCAGTTTGCCTCAAAAACCTTTAAATGATTAAAAAGGTTGTTTGTCCACAATATTAAAAATACCTTGTAATTAACATTGCATTTTAGATATTGGAAAATTTCCCAGAAGCCCATTCTTTTCCTGTTTTCTGTTTCATTGCATTTTGCGGTAATAATACCCCAGCTTCTGCGAAAAAACATCAACAACAGAACCTGATGTTAATGAAAAGATGTAATTAATATCAGTAGCACATAGTATTTCCGGGTGTGGGGAGGGAGGTTTGCAAGGAATCACTGCCATGGAGTGAACAGTGAGAAACGATATTGGCTTATCAATAACTAGTGGCTTTAAACAAGTTGCATGGGAGTAACAACATGAAATTACCTCACTAAATTACCATATGTTTTGTTCATGTTTATTTTATGTATGCAGCCAGTAATTTTTGTAGCATAACAGGGTAGGCCATAATTGTTCAACACAAGAATTAGTGTCGGCTCTTGCTGGTCAAAATGAGCATGAGGCAAAATATGGCAAGTTTGGTAAGATTTTACAAGGTATGGCATTGCAAAGTGGAAATGTTCCATGAGGCAGCAAAAATGGGAGCTTTAGGTCTCAAGAATATAAGCAAAAGATCATTCGAGAATCTCCCGTATCAAAACTGGTCAAGTGTCAGAGCACAGAACAGAAGTCTAATTGCTGAAGGTTGAAAAACATTTGACCTGCATCTGTTAGACATCCTCTGCCACTAAAAGTGATGATACTGGTTATTTCCTGCTTGTCTGGCATAGGTCCCAGAGCTGAGGCTGTGGCAACCTCATCCCTACAGACACATTGTTTCTTATCTGATGGGATATACGCTGCCATTTTAAGCTTGTGGCATGGAACCAGAAGGGTGGCCACTAGCGATGAGCCGAACCGACCCCTATTTGACCAAAGAAGCCGATATATCCAGGGTATGAGCACATCTGGATCTGGGTCCTATCATAGTTTATGGGGAGTGTGGAGAATCCTGGCAGGGCTTCTCCATCCAAAAAGTAGACTGCTCACCACCCAGGTAAAGGCAGAGAGCCACAACATCCATCACATGGCCCATAAAGGGTTTAATATATTTAACATTACAGGATGAAAGTTCAAAGGGCCCTGGCAGAGTTCCCCAAGTCCAGAGATTTTCACACCACCTGCCCAGGTAAAGGCAGAGGGCCACAGTAGCCAGAGGATTACCCCCAATAGGTTTCACTGTACAGTACTGTTTGCCGCCCATGGTGCAGGGCAGTGGTGGCCTTACTGGAGAAATAGTGGCACCTGGTCATTTTGTACTGATGTCTCCACTGGTTTGAGCTTATCATCCGACTCCTGCATCTGGAACTTACCTATTCTGCAGAGAGCTTGCCTTCTGGGTCTAGTAATGGTGTGCTGGGCCTACATGTGGTTGGTTATGCAGAACATGTTAAGGTTCTTGCCTAAGCTTAAGCGCTGACCACAGATGTTACAGATTGACTAAATCTGTTTCTGCAGTAAAATTTGGAAGCTGCGCTCATACAAATATCCCCCTCCCCCCCAAAAAAATCCCCTGGCAAACTAAACATTCTTGCTGGCTGCAAGACACAGGTCAGATCGCAGAATGATGGCAATTCCCCCTTATATTCGGAGAATGCGGCTTTGTGTCTTTCTGTGCTAATGCCCCAGAGAGCAGCACTGGGGCAGAAAAGGTTTTTTTCTTTGTAACCCCACTGTCCTGCCAGGAAAGGGTGACAGGGCATGGGGGGGGGTGCCTGGAATTCTTCAGTTTATGCGGTGGTGAATATATTTTGATGCTAGTCTAGGGCTTTATACAGAAACCTCTTGACCCTGATTGGGTTTTAGGGGTGGCCTGACCCTTGATTCTGTCTGCTTTTTATATACTAAATCTGTCTGGCTATATATGCATTTGTATGCTCTGCCATTTTTACAGTTTTCCACCCTTTTACTGTACATTTACAGGGGTTCACATGCTGCTGCTACAGCAGAGCCTTAGTTTCAAAAACTCTGGATCCTTGACTTGCCTACATGTGGACATTTTGCCTTTCATCCTCCCCATCTGTGGTCATTGCCATTACCACCAAGATCAAGAGTGTGAGAGAGAATGTCTACTAAGGATGATCTTACTAAAGTCACTCTGACATCTCTGGCAAGAGAACATCCGTTTTTCCTATGGTAAAATAAAACTGTTTAAATATATGCCTTCTTTTCACCAAGATGCAATTGTCCTGTTACTGTTGAACTCTTAAGACTGAAAGCATTGTGGCTCTTTAGCTTACAAGAAAGCATTATCATATTCATAAAGGTAAGGGTCTTCAGTCATTGTTAGAAGCTATCTGCATTTAAGCAGATAACCACTCTAATGGTAACCATTAAATCAAATTCAAATCTATAGGTAACACAGTGATTGCAGCTTTTGGCTGACCCTGAGCACAGGATGATCTCCAGATCTGATCTGTAGCCCCCAGAAGCTTTTAAGCAGTACCACATCAATCTCTGGGGGCATCCAGATTGCTCGAAGGATGAAAGTTACAGCAAGTGTCGGGGAGGGGGGGGGGGGTTTACAGGGGTGTATGCACTGTCACCAAGTGGCCCCACAACCATTAGGTAGGAAAGTGAATGGATGGGCAGCCAGAGCAGCCGAATCAAAGAAGGCAGCAGTTCAGCTCATTTCTAGTGGTCACCCTTCTGGTTCCATGCCGCAAGTCTAAAATGGCAGCATTTATTCCATCGGATAAAACAAATACCTGTCTACAGGCATGAGGTTGCCCACAGCCTCAGCTCTGGGACCTATGCCAGACAAGCAGAAAGCAGCAGTGTCATCACTTCCAGTGGCAGAGGACATCCAACCAGGGTCTGATTATGAGGGGGCGCAATGGGCATGTGCACCGGGGCCTCCGCCAACCTTTGAGTTATGGTCTGGTCCAGGTGGCTTTTCAGTCTTGGTCTGACGGGCCGTGGAGCCAGCTACAAAGCTATTGGCAGCAGTGCCCCCTCCCCCCGGCAAGCCTTTTTTTGTTCTTGAAAGCCTGCAGCCAAAGCCACCACAGGGCAGGATGAAGAATCTAGAGCAGCAAAGCCGCCGCCGCCAGCAACGCTACAGTGATTGGTGCAGAGCTGTCAATTGGCAGCCGCTCACTGCACATAAGCCACCAAGCACAGCCGCTGGCAGCTCAATGCGGGGAACTGTTTTCTGCTGGGCCAGCTGGTCGACTACACTACCCAGAATAGCAAAGCAGGGGTTCCCGAGCAGCACGCACCCGCACAAGGGACTTGATCTGAGGTTCCAGTAAGTAGGAAGATGCCAGACAACTACCAATCAGTTACTTGGCTGGACTGTCATTTTAAAGGAAAAAAATACTGTATCTGGGGGCCAGATTTTGTGCCCAGGGACCTCCACCACACTTAATCCCGACCTAGTCCCGGGTAGCATTCTTGCCTGCAAGAGACTTTTGTATGCACTGTCACCAAGTGGCCCCACACCCATTAGGTAGAAAAGTGAATAGATGGGCAGGAGTGCTCACTCTCGGTGGCCAGAGCAGCCGAAGCAAAGATGGCCACAGGACTGGACTGGAATTGCTAGATGATCAAACTAGATTGCAGGCCAGGTAATTGTTTTTTTATTTACCCCTTGCCCCCGCTTAAATGCTATGCTGCAATGAAGGGTGGCAAGATGGGAGGGGTTAAAAAAATGGGAAATCTAGCTTTACTGGCACTTTGAGTTGCCCAATATTTGAATATGAGTTTTCAGAAGGGAAATGTTCCCGTTCCCGTTACTCTAAGCCTGAAAACAAAAATCAAAGGTTTTAAATCAGTCAATACCCTGTACATTGACAATTAAATAGGATGTCCAATGATTTTAATTCATTAATTGGGGGTGAAAATGGGTCTTTATTAGGGCTATTGTATTTTGGGTCATTTAGTTGTTTTCCTTCATTTAGTAATTACATAATTAAATTAAAATCTTTTAAATCTTTCATTTATGGAGATATGGTCTTAAACCACCAATAAAATATTTGAGTACTTGCAGACACTAATCAGTTGATGGGTCAGGAAAATACATTCTGTCCAGTTTTTGCTAATGGAAAAATGACAAATTGATGCCTACAGAAAAAAAATGATAATTCTGTTGGCAGTGGAAAGCCTGCACATTTCCCAAAATATTCCCAGAATAAATAAAAGAACAATCTGTTGTAATCTATTGCAGAATGAGAACACAGCGATGTAACTCAAGCATATGTTACATAGTAGCCAAGCAAAATCAGATTAGGCCTCTTCCCCTCTGCTCAGCCAAGGTGTGCGCAGGGCTCCCCAGTTGAAATCTGTTCATCTCTCATGTAACATAGCCATTTGGAGTCCCAGATGTAGGAAATTAACTAATCCAAGTTCATACACTAATGAAAACCCCCATCTGGCATGTAGAAGCGACAGGCATAACAGACAGACTGATACGACCTCACATCAGCTACGTGCTTCTATAAACAGCCTGTTTAAAAGCGGTGGTGGGCAAATCAGGACCTTTTGCCCATTGGGTGTCAGCAAATGGTAACGCACAACGCATGAAACAACAGCAAGGGCTGGATTAGGTTAAAAGTAATTAGATCACAAGGTTTTTCCGTGCCTATCCATTTATTCCCAACTAGAGATATTTGTCTCTTCTGTATGTTTTTAATATGCTTGTTATTAGTTCGCTATGGCGACGTTAAGTGCATTTCAGGGTCATCACCCAAGGTTAATTAGTTGTGGTTGAGCTACAGTCCCAGCACACAGAGAGAGAGGAGCATCTCTCTACTTCCGTCTCTGCCTGCACAAGCGCAACAGCACGATATAGGAAATGGAGATGAAAGATACTCATCTAAATCTTAACTTTTGTTAATCCCCGGGCTGCTGGAAATAGCACCCATACTGACTACTTTGGCAGCCGAGGGAATGAAAACACATTTTATTTATTTGGTTCTCTTCCCAGGCTGGAGAAAGTCCCAACAAAGAGCTCCTTGTCTGCAAAACCAGTCTCTAAATACACTAGACACAATGTTTCCCAGTGTTGATGGAACTTGTTTTAAGTTACCTACTACCCAAATAATAACTTTATTTAATAAGACGCATCTTTTGTAGTGCTAACAATTTATTTTTCACAATAATCCTAAAATGCAGCTGAATATGGCTCTTGTCCTTCCTGCATAGAGTTTCGATTATGTTTCCATACATATACTTTCCCGCAGTATTTATTATTGAATTATTCAATGGTCAAAGTGAAGCTTCCAGTAAATTGAAAACAAATGTAAGCGTGGGTGGCACAGAGTTTAGAGGGAAAATATTATAAACCCTTGCAATTAAACTTCTAGTATTGTGATTCAGAAAGATTTCCCCCAACCTCAAACTAAAAAATATTTGGATGTCCAATGGTCAAAGTGAAGCTTCCAGTAAGTTAAAAATAAATAAAAGAAATTCATCTCGGTGGCACAGATACAGGAGGGAGGGTGCTATAAACAGGGCAGTTTCTAGGGGTGGGCAAGCTATCCTTTTTTCTCCTCAGATATGTCAGGGTCACTGTTAGTGGTGCCAGCCATATACTTGACCCCTCAACCTCTATATTGGGTTCATAGGCAGGGGGCACTGCCTGCTGCTAAGGAAGAGTCCTGGCCTGGCAGATACCATTATGGGTCAGCAGCAGCAGCACCAATGTTCCCAGTAAATAAAAACAAATGGAATCCACGTGGATGAGCACTATCAAATCATGGATTTCAACATCATCCATCTTTGGATGCCCATGTCCAGGCTGGTCTTGAAAGGTAAATATACTTACCACTTCTCCCCTGCAGCTGCTCCAGTACTGTCCAGCTCTGTAAAACCTGATGCCAAGATTGGGCTCTCTGGCATCCATGTCCAACCCCGAAAGCTTCATACACCTCCAAATTGCCCACTTCATTCACTGCCAATGTCCTTGCATGCAGGTACTGCCTTGGCACACTCCCCTCATTGCAGTGAATGGAGTGGGTGGTGACATGACATAGCAGGGAGGAAGTCCACCATCTTCTGATTCACCTTTGAATGACACCACCCAAGTAATCTCTGTGGTAAGTGCATGTGGGGGGGAACTAACCTTGATATGAGACGATAATTACAGAGGTGGACAGCGCCAGAGCAGCTGCCACCCCCCCATGTAAGTTGGCCCAGACTGCACTGTGGGTACAACCAGGTCATCAGGCAAGCCAAGGTTGGGGGTTACGGGCAGAACCAGGCCAAAGTCAGTGCAGGCAGAACAGATGTGAGGTCCAATGGATAGTCAAGGTCACAACAGGTAGTCTCAGTCCATGCTTAGGGTACAGAATGAAACAAGGCATAATGATCCAGATAAGACAGCTGTGTGTCACTATCAAGGGCTCCCTTTTATAGTGCCAAGAGGTTGTGCCCATGGGCAACAGCGCATGCGCAGAATACAGCACATTTGCCCCAATTTGAGCAAGAAATTATACACAAGCAAATATGAGCAGCAAACTGTGAATGCAAATAAACATCAGAGTGCCATTCTCAGGAACATGAGGGAGCATGGGTGCACCTGCATGAAGGTCTGTGTCTTGGATCAAGTCCATGCACGCATGTATTTCCCCAGATGCACATTCAAGGAGTCTTACATTAGCGATGGAAAAATGGTAAGGAAGGAGCAAATATTCTTTGTTCAGGAGACTTTGGTGGCTGATCAGTCAAGAAGCCCACCCCCCCCCCCCCCTTTGTTTCATCAACAGGCTCTCTCTTTGTTCCTGGGTCCCTTAAGTTTTATTTTCAAAGGCGTTGCTCTACACTTAATGTCGGTCTTGGGCATGAGCTGCTTCTCCACCCTGCTTTCTGTAGATGCCCATAAGGGTACATTTAGGAAGAAAATACTCTAATATTCCAGAAGCAAGCAAGCAAAAGCAATGTAGAGTGGTTTCCTCCAGTGCAGTTGGTGCCTGTGTCTTTTTATAATGTGACAATCATGACAATCATAGCTCTAATGGCTGATTATAGTAAAAATCATAGCAAGCTTTCATGATGCATGGCCCCCACCTCTGGCTGTTTACCTAAAGCATGGAAGAAATTTCACTTTTAAAGTATGCAGCCTTTTTAAAATGCAAACAAAAAGCATGGTGACAAAAAAGCTGGCGAAAAACAATATTAACAAACAGATTTCGTATTCATGGAAAGTACATAATAGACACGAGGTCTGAGGTGACTTTGCACATTAGTAGAGCCATACCTGGTACAATATTAGGATGGCTTAGTGCCAATACTCAGTCTATCTTCTTTCATAATATAAGCACTCCCATGCAACCCCAAAATGTATCCTCATCTGCATATAGTCTAGCAGTGTAACAAACATTAAATAAGGCATCACAAAAACTATAGTTAATTCACCCCCTTAAGGGCAGATAACTTTATAAACAAAATAGGGAGATTGACACCATAGTGGTAAAATCAGAATTAGGTTAGGGGCCTGGTTGGCAGGTGTGATTGGGGTCTAGCAGTGAGTCCTGGGGACTGGTGGGCCTTGCTGGACGGGTAACATCCCTTTAGGAAGAGGAGGTTGGTGGGGTTAGGATAGTGGGGGCAGGGCAGAGGAGAGCAGCACTTACCTCTCCAGGATATCCCTGGGAGAGACATCAGCTGGAGGTTGGTTGCCTGGGTCCATCAATGAGGCAGCAGATGGTGGGGTGAGTGGTCCCTTCAGGCTCTGCAGGTAGCAGGCAAAAACTTGGGAACCGCAGAGGAGAGCAGATGGGAAAATGGGCTCTCTATCCACCAAACGGGGTACTACTTTGCTTCTATCAACCCCCCCCCCCCCCCAGCTTTAGAGAGGAAGTTGAATTGGACAGCTGCTCCCCAGAACCCTCACCGACATGTGCACTATATCATCAACGCTTGTCAATCAGAGTAAGGAAATGTGTGGCCTGCGAGCCCCCTGAACAGAGAATTAATTGGGCCACACTATCTTCCCTGAATTAAGTGGCTATGTTGTGGAGTTTACCATAAACTATTATTAAAGCTTAGGCGGACCTATGCTTACAGAAACTTTTTAGTGACGGCCTACACATTAAAGAGAAACCAAACCCTTACTTCTACAGTGCAATGGCAGTAATCTATTCCCTTTAATTAAAAGGTTTAAAAGTGGACTCTAAAGCTTCCCCAAGAAAAAAGCCATAACATTGCTGATGTGTATGAAATCAGAGCATAAATAATGCTAATTACTCAGCATAAAGGGTAAGTAAAGTATAATGAAAAAAAACAAGATTACACTTTTCCCCACCCATAGACTTAATCCCTAAAGGCCTTTGGGCTGCAGTTTTCAGGATTCCATGCATCCTGCTCCACTGCTGATAGCAAGCTCCCTGGACGGACTCCGTATAGGAACTCACAGCAGTTCTGGGTGCATCATGTGATCATCCACAGCTAATAAGCATTCTGTTGTGGACAAACCTTCCTGCTATGGCCCTGCTGGGAATGCACGCTCATCTACAGAAAATGAGGGAACCAAACGTGGGACGAAAAGTAAGTGTCATGTTTATCATAATCAGTATTTCCTGTCCCTCTATCCCTCTTAATTGCTTACATACAGTAGTAATTCCCAACATAAAGCCAACAGTGCCGTCTTTAATAAAACTTGCCCTCTACCATGTTCACATTGGTGTCCTTGGGATTAGCACTATAAGTGCCTGTTGCCTATTCTATACACATTAATTTACCACCCGTTTCTGGGAGGCTGCTGATCTGCCTTCTTAGTGCCACTAGTAAGGCCCCTGCAGACAGAGCACCATAAGAAAAACGGGAAGCATGTCTTAATTTTGTGGCTTATGAGTGTCAGGAGGGAGTGAGTTACAGTCCCCACCCGAGGCTGTATTTAGGGTTCATGCCACATTAGACACTTTTTAATCATGGCATCCCTTTATACCAAAGCACACCCATTATTTACCATACCCCTCAAAGACTACCGAAAAAAAATGAAGAGACAGAAGACAGAAGGAACCAATAAATGAAGCTAGGGTCTGAAAAAGAAAAGTAGCCCATGGTTAAAAAGACAGTCGAGGATGCAGCAAAAAAAAAACAAAAAAAACAAATCAACTTACTCACCAGCAAGCTCCTTTATCAGAGATGTCCACTGTAATGCCAACAGCAAGCCTGCTTTACCCAGACCCACACTCAGTCAGCAGCCACATATCTTTGGCCACCCTAACTCTAGTTGAAATGTTCGCCTGTATGCTACCCAAGACACAGACCTTCAATTGCCTAATATACAACACTGCCCAGGACCCTCCCTAGCAAGACTTATGGACCTCTGTTTGGATCATGCATCTAGTTTTAAGTACATGGGGAGGTTGGTTACGACAGCCCTTATTTATGCTTGTGATACATGGGCCACCATGGATGCTCTGTAACAGGCAAACAACCCCCCCCCCCACTGCCACTGATTTAACAGCACAGTCACATGACTTGGCGTTTACTTGTAAATGTTAATATGCTTGGTTTCTCTTTTAAAATAAGGGAGGAAGAGGGGAATTAAATAGATTTATTGTGATCTGAAAAAAGAAACAATGGTGTTCCTAGATTATTTAGTCATTTAAGTCTTGCTTTAGGCGTTTAGAGGTCTGTGGGCTATAATGTAAAAGGCAGGTATCCTGAACACTGTAGCCCGTGCTTGATATGGATTGAGGAGGACGATAAAATCGGATTTGTAATTGGTTGATGAGTGGTTTATATGGCTCCACCACTGTGGTACGGTTATTTAATAAAGCACTGTGTCTTTTTACCTTGTCATTGAACACTAAATGAAAAAAAAAAATCAACAACATCAAACTGATGTGGAGCCTAAAGAGATCGTCACATCCAGCGCTTAACAACCTGGTGTGAAGACAATGAACATGATTATGTGTTCTTATGACAGCAGAACTCCTAAAGGACTTGTTTGCAGGTTTATGCCTTACATGCAATGCAAACGATTACAGAAAATCAATTATAAGGAATGTTAACCACTTGATAAAATGACACTGAGGTTTAAACCTGTGAACTGCCTTCTAAATTGACTTTTGCTTTATGCCGTACTTTGACTATACTGTTAGCTTGGCAAAGCTTCAGTATGCAACATATGAGGAATAATCCAGTATTAAAGACATGTTTAAATGAAACTGTTCTACCTGCCAGACAGTTGACTGGGGATAGTCTGATCTCTTAGAAGAGGATAGTTGGAATGATCTTGTCTCATGTTTTTCAGCCATGGCTGCAGCTTCCACTATCTGGGTTAAAAACAGATGGGAAATCTATTATTCATGTTGTGAAAACAGGGGTAAGTTCCAGTAAGTTATTTTTTATATTTATACATGCTACCTAGACAATCCCTTTCAGCACCAAAGGGGAACCCGGCAAGAGTGAGGTCCATAAAATGTTAGATTTATCCAGGGCCTGATAGTTGGTGATGTAGTTATTTCGAGGAACCAGCCATAATAAGGCAGCAAAATCTTCCAGATGAATGGAGAAACAATGAGGAAAACACAAATTCCAGTTGCTTTGGATTTATAACTACAAATGTACACACTCAAGATATATGATTCTTGCTGAAAACTTCAAATCTTTGTAAGATTTACCATTACCGTGACTTAATCTGAATGTACCAGTGTGTTTTTCCAACAGAGCTATAACCACTGCCTGGGTCCATAAGTAGCAAACATTCATCTGGGGAATTTTTGTTGAGTAGACTTTTCCTTGCTTTGTGATCAAGGGGTTGCTCTAGAGCAGGCCTGGGCATTGTAAGGCCCCAGAGCCACGTACGGCCCTTTGATTGGCTCTGACCAGCCTGCGACCAGCATTCCCTGTAAGGTGCGTGGCCAGAAAATATAGTGCCGGAATTGAACAGCACTTTTGCCCCTCTGTAGTGAGTGTAATGTGGGGGGGGGCGTGTGTGGATTAGAGCCTATTGTCTTAATTGACAGCTCCCTCCTGCAGGTGGGTGGAGTTTCTCTTCCCGCCCTTGGCCTGTACTGTGTGTCAGTCGCTGCGGAGCTGACGCCGGAGATGGAGGTACTCCAGCCACTTGTCTTTGCCTCACGTCGCAGGCTGCTGCCACTTGTAGTCCACACCAAATGTGTTACATGCCATACGGAGTGCCTGATGGTGCACTGGCTCTTGTAGTCCATTCCTGGCCAGACCAATGGCTTTGGGAGGGCGGGGGGGACCATGCTGCAAGGTGGGAAGCTCACACAGCCTTTTATCCAAGGCTGGCCACTTTTTGAAACCCTTTTTACTCAGTAGCAACGTGAAAAAAGGCAGAACAAAACCCAGAGCGGCCACTGGTCTCCCCCCAGATCAGGATGCCTCGCTATGTGAAACCCTTCTTACTTAGAAGCAACTTGCCCAGGTCTGGTATTTATTTGGTGGACTCCCCCTTAAAGTGGAAATGAACCCAGAGCGGCCACTGGTTTTCCACCTGGGCATCCCAGATCGGGGCTTTGTTCCGCTTTAAGGGAGGGAGTCTGCCATTTTTCATGTTGCTACTGAGTAAAAAGGGTTTCACACAGTGGGGCATCCCGATCTGGGATTTCCAGGGGGAAGACCAGTGGCCGCTCTGGGTTTTGTTCTGCTTTATGTAAGGGAATCCGCAATTTTTCACATTGCTACTGAGTAAAATGTGTGAGCATCGCTGTGTTACTTTAATAATAATGTAAAGGAGGGGGGTTATTCCATCCTAACCTGATTTGGTCATGATGTTTTAAAGCAGACCAAACCCCATGTAACCCGGCCCTTTGGAGTGTGAAGGAATCCCGCGCTGGGTTACAGGCATTATGCCTCTGGGGCATCCCAGTCCACAGGCCTGCTGTGTGACACCTCACTGGACACACAAAATGTGGTTTATTTAATAAATTACATGTTTTTGTAAGGCAACCTCACTTTTTCATTGTTTAACTATAACATATACTCGTACCAGCTTGTCACAACAATGCTATTTACTGCTTTTTATAAAGAAATACAGTTAATATTATGCAGAATTGAGTTCAGTATTTTGGCCCGGCCCTCCACAATATTTTTCGTTTCTCATGTGGCCCCACGGAAAAAATAATTGCCCACCCCTGGTGTAGAGACTAATTCAATCTAGCAGATACTTTATGGTGGGATGTATATACAGTATATTTATATATACTTTCAAACATGGAAGTTTTAATAGTAATTCTATCAATGACCACAAAGAGAATGTAGAGATGAGAGATAAATATTTGGTATGGCTATATTTTTGCCTTCAAAACAGCATACATTCTAGAGACACTTGCACATAAGGTTTTGAAAAAAAAACTCTGCAAGGAGGTTGTTCCAAACATCTTGAAGAACTAACCGCAGATCTTCTGTGGGTGTCCGCTTGCTCACATTCTTCTACTCAGGTAATTCCAGACAGTCTCCATGTGGGAGCCATATCATCAATACCTCCTTTTAATGATGGTTTTTATTAATAATGACTGTATCTTTAGCTGTATAAATCAGCCTGCAGCCCTAAACTTGCAAGGAACGTCCAACTCGCTTCACTGTTGCCTGCAGCATTGTACCACTCCCCAACCCTTCAGTAGGCAAACTGTGTCCTGTTACAGCCAAATAATTCATTGGCTCATTAGTCCTGAGCAACCTCTGATATTATTCAGCTCTACATCTTTTAGGCTTTTATGCATAATAGAGTTGCTTAGCCTTGATTCTATGTCAAAGATTTTTAGTCACAATTCTTCTATGGAAGCCACCTCTGGACAGACGTCTTCAAACTGTAGATGGGTGTACCATGGTCCCACTGGTTTATGTCAGTTTTGATCTGGTGGCACTGCTGGAGATCTTCCAATTTTGAAGCAAAATTATTTTATCTGCTGCACAAAGTTTCACGACTGACCACAGCTTGAACAGCACATCTTGAATACATGTCATTATAACAACCACCAAGGAGACCACCAACGACTAGGCCTTTTCACGGACATTCCTTTACTGCTATACAACACCTTTTATATCACTTTTTCTGGGATAGACTTGCTGTTTTAATTATAACTTCCTGATTCAGCATATTTACCTTTTGTCTTGTTGCTGTGCTCAGGCTTGCCATGGTGTAAGACCTGCAATATGAAAACTTGTCTTCCACAAACTTTTTTAGTTTGTTTATTCCTCGCCCAGTTTTAAGTTTCCTAAACATTTGTTCCTGTATATGACTGTGTTTACACACACATATGCCTAAGAGGGTTATTTAAGAAAGAATAGCGCCAGGTAGCGCTTCGTACCGTCAGGCAGCGTCTGGTGAATACCGTGTATACGCTGTGAACGTTGTGTATAAATAGCGTGTTTGGCAATTTCCCTTTTTTTGCTCAAATCATTGTGTGACCTCTCCTGGCTGCAAACAAACACTTTTAGAAACTTTTTGGACTTTTAATATTTTTATGCAGAATTGTATTTACAGGTCTGGCACTAAAGTGTTAATGTCACATTATTCAAACAATGTCATTCCATGTGTTTTCACTTTGTTACTGGTGTATATGTGTTCAAAAACTTTAATCACACAGCGTCTGGCGCTCTATGCTACAGCGCAGAGCGCCGACGCTCCGTGTGTCTAGTGTTTTGTTAAATATGGTGTGGAGTGCGAGTGCCGGACGCACTGAGCTGGAGCTACCTCTCACTCACTGCAGCATTATACTGTTACAGTGCCCAACATATATCACATTCATCAATGCCAGCCAGGTTACTAGAGCGACTGAGATGCTCTGTTACAGCGCCCGATACCGCACCCGCACACAGCGTCTACTAGTGGTCGCTCTAAGTGCTGCTATACAGACGCTCATCTGGCAATATCTGGCATTAGTAGTGAATCAGCCTCCACGTGTTTGTGAATTTCTTATTTGCTGGCTGGCACTTCAGTGGACCCATGACAGGATCCTTTCATGCTCACTTCAATGTATGCCTCTGGCAGATTCAAAAACCCAAAAGCCTGGACTTTATTAAAGTGGACCAACAGTCAAAAATGACTTAACGAACAGGGCTCCTATGCATCCCTCCCCAGAGCAATTCAGATGCTGCACATAAAAATGAATTTTATCTTTTACTAACTCCTGCTGTAGTGAATTTTAGAAACAAAATGGCAGCTCATGCATTTGCAGGTCACCTGCAAACAGGAAGTGTTGCTGGGCTTGCTGTCAGTTATGTCAGTTGAATCTAGGCAGGAGCGTGGCTGAAGTGCTGGAAGAAGAAGCTCCAAAATGGCCGCTACTTTTCTTTTCCAACTGTGCCAGGCTGTTGGTCTGGTTTAAGACGATCAGTGTTGGTGCTGCTTTTCACAATTTAGGAGTTAGGGCCCACAGTTAGTTATTTGTGTGTTACTGTGAAGCGGAGGTTGGAGTGATCTGTGACTTTAAAGGGACATTGTCTACCAACAGCGGCATCCTCTTCAACACAGGGAAAAAACACAGCTGAAAACACAAGCTGATGACACCCCTGTCTGCGGGCAATTTTTTTCCAATTATCCAAGAGGGACTATTGAATTTGCCGTGAACCAGCTATAGTTGCAGACATTAAAACAACAGGATAATGTACACACTATGGGACATGTTCTTTCTAGTTAAAACTTTGAGAATTATTTGTCTGGCAGACTCCGGGAAGTCATTTTCTCACCCCATGCATTTGTTTAACCAACTGAAATTGGTTGTAAGCATTTAATACCACTTTCTCCTTTCCTTGATTTTAATGCTGTCATGCAGGGTGAAACCAACGCGATTTCCTAGTAATTCACCCTGGAGGTTATACAATAAACTGGGGAAAAAAAAAGAGGAAAATAAACTGAGCATTTCTTTTATACTGGAGGAACAGGCAATAAAACGCAACTTTATTAAAAAGCATTACTATTTCCTTAAAAGATTTTACTAGCAAGGGCAGAACATTGCTTTGGGTGACGATTTTAGCAGCTATTATTGAAAAATCTGTTCAGTGGGTGTGGAAGGCCAAGCCTAGGTCACCTGAGTTAGTTAAAGTGTTCTGCGAGCAGTAGCAGGAGGGCTCATCACCCGAAAGGAATCTAATACCATTTTAATTCAAGAAACCATGACAGCTTTTTTTTTTCTACCGCAATTCCATGCTTGCAAAACAGCATTAATCTAGAACAGAAAAGGCAATAAAAAGGCATGCTGTCTGAGTATATATAGACCGTTAATAGCTCCAGTGTTGATTACATGTGTCATTGGTCAGACGTAGAATAGTCTAGAGGATTCAGATGGCAACCTTAACATTGAGTGTACAGTAATTGTATTGTACTTTGTGAATTACAACGTTTTTTAGAGTGTGTAAAAAGAACTTCAAGAGAGTATGTTTTGGCTTAGTGACTTGGCAAATTAATGTTTTAAGTGTGTTGGATAAGGCACAGAACTTAAATGGTATTCAAAACGGACATTGGCATTTTGTCACTTTTGGGATAAGTTCTGGAGGGTATTTTCCATTAGGCACTTGGGGCTGTATGCCCAGAGTGAGTGAGTTTGGGCTAGTTTTCATCAGTTTCTAGACTCATAGTGCACCAATGTTTTTATTCAGACAGTAATCATTACTGTGTGGTAAATAGAAGGTGTGCTTTGTTATGGAGGGATGTCATGAATAATTGGCGTGAACCCAAAAAACAACCTTCCATACACCGGGCTATGCGTACACAAAGAGTATACACTCTAAATAAAAAAACGTATTTTATCAGAAACAATTTTAAAAGGTTAAGCCTAAAATGTTTAACACACATTTCCCCTACATCCCACCTTCTCTTTTTTTACAACTAGGAACTATAGGGCAAAGTCCATCTGATCCAGTGCAAATCTATATCTATAAGGCCCCTTTAAGGCGGCTAGGGACAAGGAGTTTGGAGGAGCAACATGGGGGGGAAGGGGGAATATTTTAATTTTAGGCCATTGTTTTCCACAGAAGGGAGGCAAGTTCTATTTTAGGTTCATGCTTTGGTCACCTTTAGTATCGTCCAAAATTGATCAAGGTTTATACACTATTTTGGATCACTCTTACCATTCCTGGGATATAAATTAATAATCTCAAGATCAGTTGTTTTTTATGTTACCGCATAGTCCGGTACTTACCTCTTTAATGCTTCTCTGCTATTTTAGCACCACCATTGGCAAGCAATTGATGGCAGTAGCTGATATAGAAAGTGCTCCTTCCTATGTCTGCCACTTTTAAATCACCTCTGGCATAGCTGGTGTCCCTATTCCAAGCAATGGGTAATGCTGGCTGTGGCACCGCAGCTGGTTGGTGGCAGCTAATTCAAAATCTGCCTCCAGAAACAGTGTCTCACTGTATTGCTAGGTTGCTATGCTATTCTAACTCAGTAAATACAAATTATAAACACAGTGCACAATGAAATCTTAATATACAAAGAAATTCCATCTTCTCTCAATAAAGTAAATTATTAACGCTGCCACGTACTGAATTCTTTATCCCCAAAAAAGTCCAAAGCTCTAATAACAGTAATCAGCACAGAGCGTAAGTAGAGATGAGCGAACTTCTCAAAAATTCGATTCGGGCGATTTGCCGAATTTCTCAAAGAAATTCGGGTTCGTCCGAATCAAACTTTTACGAATCGCTCATCTCTGGTGGGAGCGGGGAGGGCGGCTGCGCTGTCAGCGGGCGGCGGAAGCCAGCTTCCGCCGCCCGCTGACAGCGCAGCCGCCCTCCCCGCTCCCACCAAGCCCTGAAATGGAAAAAAAATGCCGACATGGTGGGAGCGGGGAGGCCGGCTGCGCTGTCAGTGGGCGGCGGAAGCCGGCTCCCGCCGCCCGCTGACAGCGCAGCCGGCCTCCCCGCTCCCACTATACAGCAAACACTTACCGGCATGGTGGGATCAGGGAGGCCGGCTGCGCTTCCGCCGCCCGCTGACAGCTCAGCCTGTCTCCCCGCTCCCACCATGCCGCCATTTTTTTTTTATTTCAGGGAAAATTCGGTCAGCACAAACCACTAAAAATTCGGGTTCGTGCTGAATCGAATTTTCCCTGAAATTCGGAGCGAATTCAGGTTCATTGGAACCGATTCGCTCATCCCTAAGCGTAAGTGCAACTCCTTCAAATTGCCATCAGTTAGAAGTGTCCCAAAGTGCATGCGCCAGTTCAAAGTCAGTGACACATGTGCCCACCACCTTCAGGTGTCTGCTTACCAGCTACTAGTGCAGATCCAGCTTTCTTATATAATAATCATTTGTCACTCTTGGACCATCACATCTCATTGGGTCCTCAGTACAAAGCACTCTGCTGAGGGGCATTGAATCCAGGTGACCAAGGAGTGATGCAGACCACTGGAGGGCCGTGGTGGTGATTCCTCTCAGAGCCAACGTGGGTATGTGCCCTAAAACTATAATACCATTGCCAAGAATTGGATGTGGAAACCTGAATGAGCTGGCTACTTAATCGGACCCAATGAGATGTGATGGTCCAAGAGTGACAAATGATTATTATATAAGAAAGCTGGATCTGCACTAGTAGCTGGTAAGCAGACACCTGAAGGTGGTGGGGCACGTGTGTCACTGACTTTGGACTGGCGCATGCACTTTGGGACACTTCTAACTGATGGCAATTTGAAGGAGTTGCACTTACGCTCTGTGCTAATTACTGTTATTCTAACTCAGGCACTACCTCTTTTCACCAGCTGTCTTTACTAAATGCTGTCCTCCTCCAGGTGCCAAGCCCCTATTCCAGCCATTGCCACATCTGACCGTGGCCAAGTGACAAGCGCTGTTGCTGACCACTGCTACTCCTAACTATGCCTGGGTACCTTACCCAGTAGCTGACCTCTGGCCATGTCTGACCATGCTACGTCTACTTCATCAGCCTGCACAGTCCCTTGTCTGGGCATATCTAGTAGGGCGAGACAAGGGACTTTTATAGTGGGCCCACACTGTCCTGAATGGTCTTCCACATTGACTGCTTCTACCTGTGGGCCCTGTCATATCAGGTCTGCTCAGTCCTGGCTTCCATCCACCAGACCCAGTTATAGTGGCACCACCAGCACCAAAGCACAATTGTATCAAGAACCATCTTTATTAGAGCACCCATCACAGAATGCGACCAGCTTTATTGACTCTAATATATTGTACCAGTTACAGTGTTTGGGCACAACCAACATCCATTCAGGTTTTATTTTTTATACTCCAACCTGATAGGTAATTATATTTTTTTGTGTAATGTCTCCCAGCATTCTCTAGGTATCTGTATCTGCATCTATCCATTTAAAATATTTAAATAATTTTTGTTAGCAGATCAGTATTTGTATTTTTTGTTGTGTATACCCAACTGGAAAGAGACAGTATCGCTTTTGAGTGATACTGTGTGAGACAAAAAGTTGATTTTGTAGAAAGAGGTTGAATCACAAAATTATCTACATTCTTATTGAAACTAAGGGGATAATTTAAGAAAGGATAGGGCCAGGTAGCGCCTCGTACTGGCAGGCAGCGTCTGGTGAACGCCGGGCGCTGTACGCAAAACTACATTTAAGAAAGTGAATCTGGTGAGCGCCTCTAACAGCACCATGTAGCGTCACATGTATTAATCCAGGCGGCTCAGCGTATAGCGTCGGCACTCTAGGCTCAGGAGCGCCATGTAGTACCTGTCGCTCCGTAGCACTCTCCCATACATTTCAATGGGGCTTCATTAGTTGTGTATAAGTAGCGTGTTTGGCAACTAATATTTTTTTTTTTGCTCAAATCATTGTGTGACCTCTCCTGGCTGCAAACAAATACTTTTATACATTTTTTTGACTTTTTATATTTTTATGCAGAATGGTATTTACAGGTCTGGCACTAAAGTGTTAAAACAAGGTAATTCCATGTGTTTTCACTTTGTTACTGGTTTATGTGTGTTCTAAAACAGACTTTAATCACATAGCGTCTATGCTACAGCGCCCAGCTTTAGAGCGCAAAAGCTGTGTGTGTATAGTTTTTTGTTAAATATGGTGTGGAGCGCAGAGTGTCGAACGCACTGAGCAGGCGCTACCTGTCGCTTACTGCAGCGTTATACTGTTAGAGCACCCAGCAGACATCACATTCATCAATGCCGGCCAGGTTATTAGAGCAACTGAGATGCTCTGTTACAGCGTCCGATACCCGCTTACAGCGTCTACTAGCTGTCGCTCTATGCGCTGCTATACAGATGCTCATCTGGCAATACCTGACGCTAGTAGGGAATCATCACATAAGAAATAGCTGAAATAACTACATTTGAAACAGAAACCCCCACACTTTTTTAACCAACATCAAAAACATTTTATTATTTAAATACACAGTTATGATTAAAATTAAACATCAGACATTAACATCTAAAAACTGCAATAATTTCTATAATAAGCATGCAGGCTGTAACATCTTATAGTTCCGTGTCAGGAATATTATTTATTATACATATATTTACAACAAACTGCATTTTAATGTTTGCAAAAGTATTTACAAATATACAGTTATGCACACATGGTCAGCAAAATTCCCCTAAAAAAATTGATTAAAACTCCTTAAAACAAACTTTTTTATTTAATAAATGCTTGGCTGGAATGCATCGACATTTACATATGTTAAAAATATGCAAAGATATGCCATCTCTGATAATTATAGTTTCAAACCAGTAGTAGTGTTGCTTAAAATGTTACTGTGTACTGTATTTAATATTCCTTGTTAAAATTAATGACTTGAAATGGAAATCATGTATAACTATGCAGCATAAAAAGACGGAGGCTTCCGACAGAACTCATTCCGTGTGAATCTGATCCAACTTTGAGGACTTAAAACCTAACTCCAGGCAAAAAAGGGGGAAGGAATCCGTTGATGTACCCTGGCATACTGTCCGCATGGGTCATAGAACAAATTCATAAAGAAGATCTATGGGTGTGACTGGGGCCAAAGAGGGTATAATTATAAAACCCAATGTCTTTGGTGGTCACCATATTTGGTCCTTGTGATACTCATGGATTGTCTATCAAATTAACTTTTTGTTTTAGGTAATAAAAAAGGAGATGAGAATCAGTAGGCAGAGGTAGAAAAGTGAGAGGCTGAAGCTATGGGTCTTTAAAGCTATTTTTATGTATTTTCCTGTTTGAAATAGTTTTATATCCCAGTTATGAAACCCTCCTCTTCCTATATGTTCATCCACCAAGGGCTAGAAACAGTGGGGGGCAGCAAGCTTAACTCATATTTACCCAGCACACATTGTGACCTCAACTTTCTGTTTTGAGCAGAAGGTGGTCCAGAAATAAAGATATATTCTTTTGGATCACAGACTGTTCTAGACTTTAGTGTCTAAACATTGTAGGTTGAATTTGCCTCTTATTTTATGTATTTGCAAATTTGATGTCCTAGGCAGACCGCTAGATAAGTAGATCATCTAAATTATTAGAGCTGAATTTAACATCATAGTCATAATGGTCATAGTCCTCTTGCTAATCATTTTGCCTGGAGAGGTCAATGGGCCTCTTATTTTATGTATTTGCAAATTTGATGTCCTAGGCAGACCACTAGATAAGTAGACCTGTAATAAAACAAGTTGCTTTCTGTAATAAAAGTCTGCTTATGGTTCTCTTACTCTTCATATGATCATCTAAATTATTAGAGCTGAATTTAACATCATAGTCATAATGCCCATAGTCCTCTTGCTAATCATTTTGCCTGGAGAGGTCAATGGGTCTGGGGGGGGGGGGGGCTCAGTTGAACTTTAAACTCTGACCTGGATAGTTGTGAGACATGCCTAAGACATAGGGGATTCAGGGAAGCATACTTGTAAACGGCTTTCAGTTTTACTGTTTTTTCACAGAGACAGTTATAAGTAAACAAGTGTATAGCCATTTTGGTTATTGTTGAAGTTTGGAGACATATCTCTTTTATTTCCCTAGCGCTACCCAAATTCCATTTTCTGTCCCCAGTATATGGCCCAGAATAACAGATTACTATTAATACACCGTTGTAAACCTCCACTGTGTCCCCACAGTTTCATCTTCCTCCTACACCAATATTTGAGGGGCCCCAAGAGTCCCTGCTCCAACCTTGAATAATGACATGAGCATCCCTACGAAAGAAAGTAAAGTACATTTCCTAAGGTAGGAAATTGGATAGAAATAGTTAAAAGGTAAAGCGGTCATTAGTAGTGGTCATCTTCCTGTCTTCTTCATTACTTTTAATCAGAGCAGCTTTATTGTCATTAACTGTGCTTTCAGGAGTCTGTCTTGTGAAAGGCAGCAAATGAATCATGTGCTTAGCAGATTAAAAAATAAAGTTTTTTATTTAAAAAGACCTGATATAGTCTGGCTTATACTATGGTTGACGTGGTCTCCACAGTGATCATCTGCCCACTTCCTTTATTGAACTCTAACAAAACAAACTGACCGTAATTAAGTATTGGTTCCCAACCTTAAAGTTTTAGAGACAAAAATGTATCCTGGTTGTGGAAAGGGATTGAAATTAAGGCACGTTGGAATTAGAAAATTGAAGGTGTATGTGGAAATTGTCTAGTTGACTGGTTGAACTGGTCTAAAAGGTCTCATTGTACATATTATGTATTGGCCAATCATAGTGTATGTTATACTGTTCAGCTTAGGAAATGACATTACGAGCCATTTATACTGAACCATGAAAAATTCGGTACATGTTAAAAGTGCTACAATATAATCTTACATTTCTAAAACAATGCTATATTTGCAGTAAGCTCTTTATAGCTCTCAGCATTGCATTCTCTCCCAGCATATGGGCCTGATGATAAATACATATTTCAGGCCTGGTAGAGGCTGCTTTGTGTTCTCTGTATAAAGGCATGATCCCATCACATTTCTGCATAGACAAATGGATATTGTGCTTACACCCACTCAGCACTGACACAGCACGCACAGACCCATTAGTGGCTGCACATTTGAATGGTGTCCAGTTTCCTGCTTAATGCGAAATTGAGGTAAATCCAATGATTTCATTTTTTAATAATGTAAATGTAATTTGTTCAGTCTATATTCACACAAAGGGGAATATTTTGATGGTGAACCATTTTGGGGATTTCGACATATAATTATTTTAAGCTACGCAGTCTAGTGTGTGTGTCCTATTAATGCCAAGCCAAATTGCCAGCAGGGGAGAACTGCATTCAATCCAGAAGCTAAATGACTCATTGAAAATCAATCTGTTTTGCCCTCTGCCTTTGGACTTTCCTTGGGTTCAGTCCTGACTCTCTTCCAGTCATAGAGACAGCTTGAGGCAGAGGATGTGGGGGAGGAGGGTTGGTGTAACTGCTGGCTGCTGCTGCGTCTCCATTCTGTTCACTGGGGTTGTTAAAGAATTTGGAGGCACTGGACTCTGTCCTCGTTCCTTTACAGACCTGGCTTTGATTGAATACGAAGATGCTCTGGCTTTGCTGTACTGGCCACTGCAATACCATATAAAACACCTGTATAACAAAATAAAAAAAGGAAATGTGTTTTTGAGCTTGTTTAATAGTTCTGAAAGGGTAGATAAATATGCATGTTATTACCATATTTTAGGACACCCCCTACCCAGGTATGTGAAGGGCTTGTGGATTCCCAATGGGTATTTTTCAGGTTTAAGGGGCAACAGGTCAGGTTTTGCAGATCTCCACACAGATGCACTGGTGAAGTAATTAACACCCAGACAGGGCTATAAAGGCGGCTATATGCAGATGCACAAAACATGACCCGTTTGTGGCCATATAGGAAGGGTTTTCACACCCTTGCTCCACAGAGAGAAATGGCCAGTCCAGCATACATCTCTATCCCCAAGAAAAATCTCATTCTAACCCAAAGCTAGCCAGCCCTGCTGGCCTGCCTCTGGAGCATCCCAAAGCAAGATGCCTCCCTATGTGACCCCCCCCCCGGGTCTTCACAAAACTCACCTTTTCCAGCGGCTCTCTCCGCGATTGATGGTGGCTGCATCCACAGCATCTCTCCCAGTCATTCAGATGCTTTGGGGACAAGAGCACGCCTACATCTAGGGATGCTCCTGATTGCTGAGCACAGAGCCACTTGCCAAACATTAATATACACAGCAAACAGCTCTGATTGGACTTATGCATCATAGGACTGGGGAAAGATGAGTTTGTACTGGGCAATCTGGGGGGTTTACAATGCAGAACCTCCCAACTGGGATGCCCCTGGGGCAAAAAACAGAACCTGATAGCCAAAATCCTAGGTTTTGTTCCATTTTAAAGCAAGGACAAATGAGAATGGGAACAAGGTGCCATGCGTTAGACCTTTTGGAGTTTGGAATATGAGGAAACTATCTATAGGTGGACTGTGCGAACAGTATAAATCACAAATGAGCATAAAAGCAGTTGTGATGGAAATTCCTCTTACATTTTTATGATAAAGACCAGGGATGTAACTAAAATGACAGGAGCCTGGTGACAATTTTTGAAAGTGTATTTTGTTTTGTGCCAAGCGGATGTCCTCAATGTGCTGAGCTTATCTAGTTGTTACAAATTTGCTTTATGGAAGCAGTTGTAACTACCTCTAATGTTTCCTTGTGCCTGCCTTCATAACAAAGAGGGTGGTCACACAGATTGCACTCCCCAGAGGCCATCCATGTAGGACAGGTAAAACACTTTTGGTTTTTGAGATAACCATTTCTCATAAACATCATATTGTAAAAAAAAAAAAATAAAAAAAAAAAAGATGTATACCATGTCCTTGTTTCTTCTAATATTTACTTCCTATATTCGCAGCCAAGTATCACAAATATTTAGTTAACAAATGGAGATGTTTCTTACATAGTGATGCAGGACCCTGATGGCTCATTTTAGAAAATGATTATGCCTTGCACTTAGCCATGCAGTGCCTTCATAGAAAAAAAAAACATTTAACACATAACAAAAAAGGATTCAATGCTCATGACACTGGCAGGAAGGGGGTTTAAGTATGTCAATGAATTACACACTCATGTTCAAACTAGCATTCATGTGAAAAGGAAACCCATTTGTGTTTCAGTAGGCAAAGGGACATTTATTGTTACATTATTACTCAGAGATAATGCTCAGGTTTCTTATGATGTCAAGTGAACAGGTTGCAACGTGAGTCAGTACTGTTAATAATAAATACACTTGTTTCACTTACAGCAACATGGATGTATTTAGAGATCATTCTGCCCTAGGAACACAACTGGGGACATGATTTTAAAGGCTAAAAAAACATGCTACTGGATTGTCACTGAAATAGAACATCAAGAGCAAGCTAAGTCAGGAGGAAATGGCTGTACATGGATACAGGGCTTACCCCAGGGGCAAATTTAGCATAGTAGGCCTTGGGCACAGGTCCTCAGTGGGACCCTTACACTCACAGTCATGCCTGGTAGATGGCTTTTTGCTTTCTTGGTTTGAACTCGAACTTCACAGCCCAAGGCTACCATCTTCTTGTACCATATCTTAAAAAGGATTTATAACCATCTAACGCTCTAACTGTAACTGACATATTTTGGTTATATGTTGTCCTGTGCAACCATGCTATTTTAGAGATTAGATTTTTCTGGCAG
The DNA here is from genome assembly GCA_027917425.1 of Gastrophryne carolinensis. Taxonomy (NCBI): domain Eukaryota; kingdom Metazoa; phylum Chordata; class Amphibia; order Anura; family Microhylidae; genus Gastrophryne; species Gastrophryne carolinensis. The sequence goes on along the minus strand of CM051235.1, from coordinate 475,157,981 downwards.
TTCGCTTAAAGTAGAGCTACATCTGCCCCAGGGAGGGTTCAGGGGCCAATTTACACCCAACAATCCTTCTTGTCACCCAGCAGTGCAGAAACTAAGGACTGGAAACAACAGCAAACATGATAGATCAGATCATCCATTATCAAAAACTCAGCTCACTCACTGTCACTTGGCTCCCTTTGGCATCGCTGATGGCTAGGCCACCTGGATGGCTAAACAGCCGAGCGGCACCAGTAGCTGCATCCCCTGGCCGCCTTGCAGCCATGGTGTTCCCATGCCATCCATTCATAAAGGCCGGGCATACGCACAGGTTAGAGGTGAACAGGGATGCGGCTGGAGTGCACAGACATGGTGAGGACTCCAGGAGAGGGTGAGTAAAACTGGCGATCAGAAGGGTTTCACACAACAGGACATCCCAATTTGGCATCTGATGTTACTCTTTAAGAATGGCACCAACACTGCATAGCCAGCAGTGAGCAGTCAAGAAAATCTTGTGGAAGAAGATCTGTTGGAGTAATTGTTAGTAGGGCAACCTCTACTTCCCACAGCTTGTTCCTAGGCGGCACAAGAATTCTTTCAACATGCCCTCAACTGTTGAATGCAAATTAGATAAAAGTGAAGCCTGACTGATGGTCCAATTGGAAACAAAGGCTAGATTTCCAGTGGATAGTTTAATATGGATTATATATGCAATCTTCTAATATTCTATGTAAATACAGAACATCCATGCTTTCTCAGGCCATGATTAGCAAGGTGGGATGCCTTGGAGGGAGGAGGGGGAACCTGTGTCCCTCCTTCACTGCAAATGCCAATGGGGTGGCTGCAATAACAGTTCATCTTCAACAGCAAACCAGTTCCCTCGGACCAGGAGGCAAGTCCTGATCCAATGGACTTGCAAAGAGAATGCGGAGACAGGTGAAGGAAAACAATGCAATGGTGGATCTTTTTTTATTTGAAATATGTTTTTTCAGGCATCTGAGTTTAATTTTGGCCAGGGCTATCCACAGTCCTGGTGTCATAAGGAGACTCCCATAGATGCTAAGTCATCATTAACAGTATATATGCCTGTATATGAGTGCCAAACACAGATGACAATATTAAAGACCAAAAATATATAGAAAAAGAAAATGGCAGATATGAATGACCTCTCAAAAGATGCCTAATTGCTGCTCAAAGGTTATTCTGAACAAACTAAAAAAGATTAAAACAACACAAACCCTTTCCACCCCCCCCCACCAGATCTCCCCACCAAGGCCATGACCAGATGTGACCAGCCTGCTTGCCACTTTCCTGGCTTCCCTGGGCTGTGCTCCCACCCCCAGCTTATCTGAATGGCTGAGCGCAGAAGCGTTCCACAGCTACAGTGAGATCAGGATCATGATGTGACCATCAGCAGCCAATGCATCGTAGAAGCCGCCGGGAAGGTTACCGGCAACCCAGGGGTTTCACACAGCGGGGCATCACGATTGTGGTGCCCCAGGGAAAGGCTAGCGACCGGCCCTGGATTATTTCAGACTCCATGGTCGGTTGTTATGGCTTTTGTGCTGCCTTAGGCAAAATGATGTAGAAGAAAGGCAAAACAAATAAATAAATAAATAAAAAAAATATATATATATATTTATACAGTGCACAGTATCAAACTAGTGCAAAAGGGTGGCTGTGGCTCTTGGGCCAGTGGACATTAAAGGCTGCTGCCCATGAACCACTGCTCACTACTGCACCCCTTGGCTGTTGCGAACTGTGTGTCAGTGCTCACGGACAGTTGCTGGTTGTGGGCCAGTGCACAGGCTGCGGTCCATCAGCCTAAGCATAGTGACAGCTGTGGCCTATGGGCCAGGGATGGCTGTGGCTCCTGTGCCAGTAGACAGTAATGGTTGTGGCCCCTGTGCCAGTGGAGGACATGGCCTGTGGGCCAGTGCTCAGTGATGAGAGCAGCCCAGGGCATAGTGATGAGGATAGGAATCTAGGACATTATCTAGAGACATCCTAATGTAACCCTGGGCTCTGAAGCCACAGCATAAGGTTTAAGTCCACTTTTGACGCCTTTTTGACAGCTGTCCACAGCACTATAGCAGTCCTGATAAGATTTTTTGAACAGCTGAGTTATCTGGAGACTTGCTGCTCATATTTAAGTAGCTTTCACTGGGATCGCTCTGGGCCTGGGAACAGTTGTCAAGAAAGTATTCTATTTAGAGAAGGAGGATATGCATCATACATCACGTCTGACCAGTATCCCGTGAGCAGCAGAATGGCATATGACAAATATCTACAATACAAATACTCTAGCAGGTCATTGGAAAATTCATGAGGAAATTCTTTAATGACGCTGTAAATACCAGGGTTTCAAACACACACTCTGGACCAAGTCAGGACTAAATTTGAGTCAGCTTTTTGGAAATTGGTGCAGGGGACCACCAAGGTTCCTTTTATCAGTGGTTAGGTAGGTAGGTAGGTATAAAGGAAGAAGTAAGTACTCGAGGGGGTGTTTGCTTCTACCTAAGCTAGATAGGTGGGAGAAAAATGTTACCCACCATGAAACTTTAAAAAGAGCCACTAAAAGCAGCCACAAGGACTGCAAAATATAACTAGAGATGAGCGAACTTTTGAAAAATTCGATTCGACTGATTCGCCGAATTTTCCGACAAAAATCGTTTCGACCCGAATAAATTCGCGACGAATCGCTATTAAAAACGGCTATTTCTGAGCCTCCTACAGCCTCAATAGGGTTGTAAACCATTCAGCCTTGCTGTAACACGCACAGGATGCGTGCTGGGTTTGTTAAATAATACTTTGAAGAAATATCACATGCAGATCAGAGGCATCGCTAATAGAATCGCAGAGCGGCACAATTGCAGAGAGTTGAAGTGGCATCACTATGAGGGGCAGAAGGAGCCCAAATATACACTGGAGTTGGCCTCAGGAGCCCAAAAATTGGATGAATCACACCCTGGAGTTGGCAGAAGTTGGCAGCAGCAGCAGGAGCCCAAATATACACTGGAGTTGGCTTCAGGAGCCCAAAAATTGGATGAATCACACCCTGGAGTTGGCAGAAGTTGGCAGCAGCAGGAGCCCAAATATACACTGGAGTTGGCCTCAGGAGCCCAAAAATTGGATGAATCACACCCTGGAGTTGGCAGAAGTTGGCAGCAGCAGCAGCAGGAGCCCAAATATACACTGGAGTTGGCCTCAGGAGCCCAAAAATTGGATGAATCACACCCTGGAGTTGGCAGAAGTTGGCAGCAGCAGCAGCAGGAGCCCAAATATACACTGGAGTTGGCCTCAGGAGCCCAAAAATTGGATGAATCACACCCTGGAGTTGGCAGGAGTTGACAGTAGTAGCAGCAGGAGCCCAAATATACACTGGAGTTGGCTTCAGGAGCCCAAAAATTGGATGAATCACACCCTGGAGTTGGCAGAAGTTGGCAGCAGCAGCAGCAGGAGCCCAAATATACACTGGAGTTGGCCTCAGGAGCCCAAAAATTGGATGAATCACACCCTGGAGTTGGCAGAAGTTGGCAGTAGTAGCAGCAGGAGCCCAAATATACACTGGAGTTGGCTTCAGGAGCCCAAAAATTGGATGAATCACACCCTGGAGTTGGCAGAAGTTGGCAGCAGCAGCAGCAGCAGGAGCCCAAATATACACTGGAGTTGGCTTCAGGAGCCCAAAAATTGGATGAATCACACCCTGGAGTTGGCAGAAGTTGGCAGCAGCAGGAGCAGGAGCCCAAATATACACTGGAGTTGGCCTCAGGAGCCCAAAAATTGGATGAATCACACCCTGGAGTTGGCAGAAGTTGGCAGCAGCAGCAGCAGGAGCCCAAATATACACTGGAGTTGGCCTCAGGAGCCCAAAAATTGGATGAATCACACCCTGGAGTTGGCAGGAGTTGACAGTAGTAGCAGCAGGAGCCCAAATATACACTGGAGTTGGCTTCAGGAGCCCAAAAATTGGATGAATCACACCCTGGAGTTGGCAGAAGTTGGCAGCAGCAGCAGCAGGAGCCCAAATATACACTGGAGTTGGCCTCAGGAGCCCAAAAATTGGATGAATCACACCCTGGAGTTGGCAGAAGTTGGCAGTAGTAGCAGCAGGAGCCCAAATATACACTGGAGTTGGCTTCAGGAGCCCAAAAATTGGATGAATCACACCCTGGAGTTGGCAGAAGTTGGCAGCAGCAGCAGCAGCAGGAGCCCAAATATACACTGGAGTTGGCTTCAGGAGCCCAAAAATTGGATGAATCACACCCTGGAGTTGGCAGAAGTTGGCAGCAGCAGGAGCAGGAGCCCAAATATACACTGGAGTTGGCCTCAGGAGCCCAAAAATTGGATGAATCACACCCTGGAGTTGGCAGAAGTTGGCAGCAGCAGCAGCAGGAGCCCAAATATACACTGGAGTTGGCCTCAGGAGCCCAAAAATTGGATGAATCACACCCTGGAGTTGGCAGGAGTTGACAGTAGTAGCAGCAGGAGCCCAAATATACACTGGAGTTGGCTTCAGGAGCCCAAAAATTGGATGAATCACACCCTGGAGTTGGCAGAAGTTGGCAGCAGCAGCAGCAGGAGCCCAAATATACACTGGAGTTGGCCTCAGGAGCCCAAAAATTGGATGAATCACACCCTGGAGTTGGCAGAAGTTGGCAGTAGTAGCAGCAGGAGCCCAAATATACACTGGAGTTGGCTTCAGGAGCCCAAAAATTGGATGAATCACACCCTGGAGTTGGCAGAAGTTGGCAGCAGCAGGAGCAGGAGCCCAAATATACACTGGAGTTGGCCTCAGGAGCCCAAAAATTGGATGAATCACACCCTGGAGTTGGCAGAAGTTGGCAGCAGCAGCAGCAGGAGCCCAAATATACACTGGAGTTGGCCTCAGGAGCCCAAAAATTGGATGAATCACACCCTGGAGTTGGCAGAAGTTGGCAGCAGCAGCAGCAGGAGCCCAAATATACACTGGAGTTGGCCTCAGGAGCCCAAAAATTGGATGAATCACACCCTGGAGTTGGCAGGAGTTGACAGTAGTAGCAGCAGGAGCCCAAATATACACTGGAGTTGGCTTCAGGAGCCCAAAAATTGGATGAATCACACCCTGGAGTTGGCAGAAGTTGGCAGCAGCAGCAGCAGGAGCCCAAATATACACTGGAGTTGGCCTCAGGAGCCCAAAAATTGGATGAATCACACCCTGGAGTTGGCAGAAGTTGGCAGTAGTAGCAGCAGGAGCCCAAATATACACTGGAGTTGGCTTCAGGAGCCCAAAAATTGGATGAATCACACCCTGGAGTTGGCAGAAGTTGGCAGCAGCAGCAGCAGCAGGAGCCCAAATATACACTGGAGTTGGCTTCAGGAGCCCAAAAATTGGATGAATCACACCCTGGAGTTGGCAGAAGTTGGCAGCAGCAGGAGCAGGAGCCCAAATATACACTGGAGTTGGCCTCAGGAGCCCAAAAATTGGATGAATCACACCCTGGAGTTGGCAGAAGTTGGCAGCAGCAGCAGCAGGAGCCCAAATATACACTGGAGTTGGCCTCAGGAGCCCAAAAATTGGATGAATCACACCCTGGAGTTGGCAGGAGTTGACAGTAGTAGCAGCAGGAGCCCAAATATACACTGGAGTTGGCTTCAGGAGCCCAAAAATTGGATGAATCACACCCTGGAGTTGGCAGAAGTTGGCAGCAGCAGCAGCAGGAGCCCAAATATACACTGGAGTTGGCCTCAGGAGCCCAAAAATTGGATGAATCACACCCTGGAGTTGGCAGAAGTTGGCAGTAGTAGCAGCAGGAGCCCAAATATACACTGGAGTTGGCTTCAGGAGCCCAAAAATTGGATGAATCACACCCTGGAGTTGGCAGAAGTTGGCAGTAGCAGCAGCAGGAGCCCAAATATACACTGGAGTTGGCCTCAGGAGCCCAAAAATTGGATGAATCACACCCTGGAGTTGGCAGAAGTTGGCAGTAGTAGCAGCAGGAGCCCAAATATACACTGGAGTTGGCTTCAGGAGCCCAAAAATTGGATGAATCACACCCTGGAGTTGGCAGAAGTTGGCAGTAGCAGCAGCAGGAGCCCAAATATACACTGGAGTTGGCTTCAGGAGCCCAAAAATTGGATGAATCACACCCTGGAGTTGGCAGGAGTTGACAGTAGCAGCAGCAGGAGCCCAAATATACACTGGAGTTGGCTTCAGGAGCCCAAAAATTGGATGAATCACACCCTGGAGTTGGCAGAAGTTGGCAGCAGCAGCAGCAGCAGGAGCCCAAATATACACTGGAGTTGGCTTCAGGAGCCCAAAAATTGGATGAATCACACCCTGGAGTTGGCAGGAGTTGACAGTAGCAGCAGCAGGAGCCCAAATATACACTGGAGTTGGCCTCAGGAGCCCAAAAATTGGATGAATCACACCCTGGAGTTGGCAGGAGTTGACAGTAGCAGCAGCAGGAGCCCAAATATACACTGGAGTTGGCTTCAGGAGCCCAAAAATTGGATGAATCACACCCTGGAGTTGGCAGAAGTTGGCAGCAGCAGCAGCAGCAGGAGCCCAAATATACACTGGAGTTGGCTTCAGGAGCCCAAAAATTGGATGAATCACACCCTGGAGTTGGCAGAAGTTGGCAGCAGCAGCAGCAGCAGCAGGAGCCCAAATATACACTGGAGTTGGCTTCAGGAGCCCAAAAATTGGATGAATCACACCCTGGAGTTGGCAGAAGTTGGCAGTAGCAGCAGCAGGAGCCCAAATATACACTGGAGTTGGCTTCAGGAGCCCAAAAATTGGATGAATCACACCCTGGAGTTGGCAGGAGTTGACAGTAGCAGCAGCAGGAGCCCAAATATACACTGGAGTTGGCTTCAGGAGCCCAAAAATTGGATGAATCACACCCTGGAGTTGGCAGAAGTTGGCAGTAGTAGCAGCAGGAGCCCAAATATACACTGGAGTTGGCTTCAGGAGCCCAAAAATTGGATGAATCACACCCTGGAGTTGGCAGAAGTTGGCAGTAGCAGCAGCAGGAGCCCAAATATACACTGGAGTTGGCTTCAGGAGCCCAAAAATTGGATGAATCACACCCTGGAGTTGGCAGGAGTTGACAGTAGCAGCAGCAGGAGCCCAAATATACACTGGAGTTGGCTTCAGGAGCCCAAAAATTGGATGAATCACACCCTGGAGTTGGCAGAAGTTGGCAGTAGTAGCAGCAGGAGCCCAAATATACACTGGAGTTGGCTTCAGGAGCCCAAAAATTGGATGAATCACACCCTGGAGTTGGCAGGAGTTGACAGTAGCAGCAGCAGGAGCCCAAATATACACTGGAGTTGGCCTCAGGAGCCCAAAAATTGGATGAATCACACCCTGGAGTTGGCAGGAGTTGACAGTAGTAGCAGCAGGAGCCCAAATATACACTGGAGTTGGCTTCAGGAGCCCAAAAATTGGATGAATCACACCCTGGAGTTGGCAGAAGTTGGCAGTAGCAGCAGCAGGAGCCCAAATATACACTGGAGTTGGCTTCAGGAGCCCAAAAATTGGATGAATCACACCCTGGAGTTGGCAGAAGTTGGCAGTAGCAGCAGCAGGAGCCCAAAAAATGGCCTAAAGACATAAATATGTTTTGCACCATTTGTAAAGTGTAAAACGTGGCACCATGCTGAATCTAGTCGCATGCATCAGGCATTGGTGGGTGGAAATCCTGGCTGATCCATCCCTGATTCATTTTGACAAAGGTGAGTCTCTCCACATTTTTAGTTGACAGACGAGTTCTCCTCGCCGTAACTATGGCCCCCGCCGCACTAAACACCCGCTCAGATGGCACGCTACTTGCCGGGCAGGACAGCTTTTCCAGGGCAAACTCTGCTAGTTGCGGCCACAAATCAAGTTTGGCTGCCCAGAAGTCCAGCGGATCCTCAAGGTGTGTTGGCATGGTCATGTCAAAGTATGACATGACCTGCTGGTTCAGGTCCTGCTCCAGGTCTTCCTGCTGCTCATGAGTAGCCTCACTATGCGGGTGTAGAAAGCTACTCATTAGCGACTGAAGACTGAGGCTGCTGCTGCTGATGGAGCTTCTGCTGCTGCTGCTGCCAACCCCCCCAGCGGCCATGGCAGTGGAAGGTGAGCGCAGAGGTCCCCTCGAGTCAGACCTGCGAGAGTATGGACCATGGCGCAGATAGGCATCGGCCAACTGCCTACGTAGAATGTCTTTGTAGTAGTTGAGTTTGTCCTCCCTCTCGGTGGGTTTAAAAAATGCCCCCATTTTGTGCCGGAAGCGAGGGTCCAATAAGGTGGACAGCCAGAAGTCATCCCGCCGACAGATGGAAACAATTCTGGGGTCACTACGCAAGCATGTGAGCATGCTTCGTGCCATTTGCGCAAGTGACTCGGATGGACTACCTGTCTCCATCTCCACTGCATACTGCCACGGTGTGCCCGGGTCCTCTGTCTCTCCTTCCTCAAAAACCTCTAGCTCCTCTGGCTGCTCCTGCTCCTCCTCTCCTGTCCGCTGACTAGATAAACCAGCCATTTCGCCAAGCCTAAACTGTGTTTCGCTGGGCAACTCCTCCTCCTCCTCTTCCTCCTCCTCCTCCTCCAGTTCAGCTCCAAGGGGGTTCATGTGGCCGTAAGATGTAAACGCCATGTCTCCAGTGCCCTGACCAGCCATGGTTTCCAACATGTGCTGTAGTACATGAAGCAGTGGAATCACGTCGTTCATCCCGTAATCCTGCCGACTGACAAATAAAGTGGCTTCCTCAAAGGGCCTGAGCAAACGGCAGGTGTCACGTATGAGCTGCCACTGGTTGACATTGAAGTTACACAGGGGAGTCCCCCTATCTGCTTGGATCATCAGGAAATCCGTGATGGCTTTTCTCTGTTCATATAATCGGTCCAACATGTGAAGGGTGGAATTCCAACGGGTGGAAACATCGCAAATCAGACTATGTTGGGGGATACCATTCTGACGCTGTAGCTCAAGAAGGGTGTGTTTGGCGGTGTAGGAGTGGCTGAAGTGCATGCAAAGTTTCCGTGAAGTTGTTAGGATGTCCTGCAGATGGGGGGAACACTTCAGAAACCGCTTGACAACCAGATTGAAGACGTGAGCCATGCAGGGGGCATGGGTCAGGCTTCCTTGGCGCAGCGCAGACAAAATGTTCTTCCCATTGTCGGTAACCATGATTCCCATTTTAAGTTTTCTCGGAGTAAGCCATGTTTGGATTTCCTGATGAATACATTTAAGCAGTTCCTCCCCTGTGTGACTCCGTTCGCCAAGACAAACCATGTGAAGCACTGCGTGACACCTCCGTGCCCTGCACACATGGTAGACTGGAGGGGCACTGAGACTTGAGCCTACAGTGGAGGGTGAGGAGATGGCGGAGGATGAGGAGGCCGAGTCGCACGGTGTCACAGGCCCAATGGGCAGAGAGCGCGGAGGCCGAAGCGGCGTGACCTGTCCAAGTTGCTGCTGCAAAGGGACCACATTCACCCAGTGGGCCGTAAACGACATGTACTGCCCCTGACCGTAGTTACAGCTCCAGATGTCGGCGCTGCCATGTATTTTGCTACACACCGACAGGCTCAAGGACTGGCCCACCTTCTGTTCAACAAAAGTGTGCAGCGCTGGTACTGCCTTCTTGGCAAAGAAATGACGGCTTGGGACTCTCCACCTCGGCTCGGCACAAGCCATCAGTTCTCTGAAAGGTGCAGATTCCACCACCTGAAAAGGGAGCGACTGCAGCACCAGCAACTTGGACAGGAGCACATTCAGCTTCTGCGCCGTAGGATGAGTGGGCGCATACTGCTGTCTCTTGGACATGGCTTCGCTGATGGATTGCTGGCGGGATGCATGACTTGGAGGAGGAGGAGGAGGAGCAGGAGCGACAGAGGATGGGTGTGACGCACAGCTGCCTTCGGCTGAGGTGCTGGAGCCTTGGCTGGCAGAAATTGGGAGCTCACTTGGTGAGGAAGCAGACTGGACCACCCCTTGGGAGCCTCGGTTCTCCCAGGTCGTTTTATGGTGACGCATCATATGTTGACGCAGGGCCGTGGTGCCAACATTTGGACCCTGGCCACGCTTCACCTTTTGCCTACATATCTTGCATGTGGCCATGTTACCCTCCTGCGGATGCCTCAGGAAAAACTGCCACACTGCCGAGTAGCTACTTTTCCCACCCCCTGGCCTCACTGATTCACTGCTGCTGTTGCCAACTCCAGGAACCCCTGCTCCACTACCTCCCGATAAGGTAGACTGCCGCACAGCAGGTGCTCTACCCCGGCCCCGGCCCCGGCCGGCTCCAGCCTTTGGAATTGTGCCCCCATGCTGACTGCTACCACCTTGCTGCCTCAGCTGCTGACTCCGGGGCAACCTGCGCCCCTCTTCTCCTGATGATGACGATGAAGCCCCTTCATCACCCGGCTCCCAAGTGCGATCGGCTTCATCGTCCTCATCATCATCATCACCGGGTTGTGGCTGTACGTCACTGATGTTCGTGGATTCGTCAACAGTGTCTGGCGCAGGAGCTGGAACGCTCGCAGCACCCACGACACTGTCCACATCACTATTTGTCTGCCTAGCTAAAGAAGCCACCTCCATTTCTTGGCTGGGCAGTAGCTGCTGACTGTCCTCCTGTATCTGATCGTCCTCCTCACTAAAGAGTGGAGCTGAACCCAAAGCATAGGATACGTCGCTGGGGGAGGGAACGGCGTAGGACAGAGGCAATGGGAGGACAGGGACTGCTCTCGGGGCATGCCAACTCAGGGTTGTGTCAGAGGAACCTACCGACCCTAGACTGGGGGTCTCAGATGTAAGTTGTGATGATGTTGTTGATGAGCGCGTCAGCCAATCTACCACGGCAGATGCGTTACTGGTGGAGACCCGACCGCTAGCAGATACTGGCAGATTAGGTCTCTCAGCGTGACTCCTGCTGCTACTGGCCCCCAGTCTGATGCGAGCTCTGCCTGCGGAATCTTGGCCTCTGCCACTCCTCTTTTCACTTCCAGGCACTTGTCTGCCCGACATAGTCTAACTGGCGTGGTAGTAGGTGATATTTTAAGAACCCCCAGGCAGCAGTGGGTCTATATAAAACAGAATATAATGCACACCAAAAGTGAGCAGTAACACTCAGCCTCCAACAGGCCTGCTTAGTGTAAATAAGAGAGCTGCTTAGTGTAAATAAAGAGGGGTATGCTATGTTACAGAATGGGATGCCTCAACAGAAGTGCACCTGGCAGGCAGCAGTAAGCCTATGCCCAGCAAAAGTGTCTTATAATATAAATATAATAAGAGCAAATGCTTATATGGTCTTAAACAGAGGCTGCTTTAGTCACAGAATGGGATGCCCTGGGCAGGAATGGACCTGGCAGGGTCCAGTAGGGCTTTGGCCAGCAAAAGTGTCTTTATCAGGCTAATTTCAAATATGATAAGAGCAAATGCTTATATGGTCTTAAACAGAGGCTGCTGTAGTCACAGAATGGGATGCCCCGGGCAGGAATCGACCTGGCAGGGTCCAGTAGGGCTTTGGCCAGCAAAAGTGTCTTTATCAGGCCTGATTTCTATGAGAATAAGTGCAAATGTTTATTATGCTATTAAATAGAGGCTGCTTTAGTCACAGAATGGGATGCCAGTGCCACAAAAACCAGAGAGCATGCACAGCAAAAGTGTCTTTATCAGGCCTGATTTCTATGAGAATAAGTGCAAATGTTTATTGTGCTATTAAATAGAGGCTGCTTTAGTCACAGAATGGGATGCCAGTGCCACAAAAACCAGAGAGCATGCACAGCAAAAGTGTCTTTATCAGGCCTGATTTCTATGAGAATAAGTGCAAATGTTTATTATGCTATTAAATAGAGGCTGCTTTAGTCACAGAATGGGATGCCAGTGCCACAAAAACCAGAGAGCATGCACAGCAAAAGTGTCTTTATCAGGCCTGATTTCTATGAGAATAAGTGCAAATGTTTATTATGCTATTAAATAGAGGCTGCTTTAGTCACAGAATGGGATGCCAGTGCCACAAAAACCAGAGAGCATGCACAGCAAAAGTGTCTTTATCAGGCCTGATTTCTATGAGAATAAGTGCAAATGTTTATTGTGCTATTAAATAGAGGCTGCTTTAGTCACAGAATGGGATGCCAGTGCCACAAAAACCAGAGAGCATGCACAGCAAAAGTGTCTTTATCAGGCCTGATTTCTATGAGAATAAGTGCAAATGTTTATTATGCTATTAAATAGAGGCTGCTTTAGTCACAGAATGGGATGCCAGTGCCACAAAAACCAGAGAGCATGCACAGCAAAAGTGTCTTTATCAGGCCTGATTTCTATGAGAATAAGTGCAAATGTTTATTATGCTATTAAATAGAGGCTGCTTTAGTCACAGAATGGGATGCCAGTGCCACAAAAACCAGAGAGCATGCACAGCAAAAGTGTCTTTATCAGGCCTGATTTCTATGAGAATAAGTGCAAATGTTTATTATGCTATTAAATAGAGGCTGCTTTAGTCACAGAATGGGATGCCAGTGCCACAAAAACCAGAGAGCATGCACAGCAAAAGTGTCTTTATCAGGCCTGATTTCTATGAGAATAAGTGCAAATGTTTATTATGCTATTAAATAGAGGCTGCTTTAGTCACAGAATGGGATGCCAGTGCCACAAAAACCAGAGAGCATGCACAGCAAAAGTGTCTTTATCAGGCCTGATTTCTATGAGAATAAGTGCAAATGTTTATTATGCTATTAAATAGAGGCTGCTTTAGTCACAGAATGGGATGCCAGTGCCACAAAAACCAGAGAGCATGCACAGCAAAAGTGTCTTTATCAGGCCTGATTTCTATGAGAATAAGTGCAAATGTTTATTATGCTATTAAATAGAGGCTGCTTTAGTCACAGAATGGGATGCCAGTGCCACAAAAACCAGAGAGCATGCACAGCAAAAGTGTCTTTATCAGGCCTGATTTCTATGAGAATAAGTGCAAATGTTTATTATGCTATTAAATAGAGGCTGCTTTAGTCACAGAATGGGATGCCAGTGCCACAAAAACCAGAGAGCATGCACAGCAAAAGTGTCTTTATCAGGCCTGATTTCTATGAGAATAAGTGCAAATGTTTATTATGCTATTAAATAGAGGCTGCTTTAGTCACAGAATGGGATGCCAGTGCCACAAAAACCAGAGAGCATGCACAGCAAAAGTGTCTTTATCAGGCCTGATTTCTATGAGAATAAGTGCAAATGTTTATTGTGCTATTAAATAGAGGCTGCTTTAGTCACAGAATGGGATGCCAGTGCCACAAAAACCAGAGAGCATGCACAGCAAAAGTGTCTTTATCAGGCCTGATTTCTATGAGAATAAGTGCAAATGTTTATTGTGCTATTAAATAGAGGCTGCTTTAGTCACAGAATGGGATGCCAGTGCCACAAAAACCAGAGAGCATGCACAGCAAAAGTGTCTTTATCAGGCCTGATTTCTATGAGAATAAGTGCAAATGTTTATTATGCTATTAAATAGAGGCTGCTTTAGTCACAGAATGGGATGCCAGTGCCACAAAAACCAGAGAGCATGCACAGCAAAAGTGTCTTTATCAGGCCTGATTTCTATGAGAATAAGTGCAAATGTTTATTGTGCTATTAAATAGAGGCTGCTTTAGTCACAGAATGGGATGCCAGTGCCACAAAAACCAGAGAGCATGCACAGCAAAAGTGTCTTTATCAGGCCTGATTTCTATGAGAATAAGTGCAAATGTTTATTGTGCTATTAAATAGAGGCTGCTTTAGTCACAGAATGGGATGCCAGTGCCACAAAAACCAGAGAGCATGCACAGCAAAAGTGTCTTTATCAGGCCTGATTTCTATGAGAATAAGTGCAAATGTTTATTGTGCTATTAAATAGAGGCTGCTTTAGTCACAGAATGGGATGCCAGTGCCACAAAAACCAGAGAGCATGCACAGCAAAAGTGTCTTTATCAGGCCTGATTTCTATGAGAATAAGTGCAAATGTTTATTATGCTATTAAATAGAGGCTGCTTTAGTCACAGAATGGGATGCCAGTGCCACAAAAACCAGAGAGCATGCACAGCAAAAGTGTCTTTATCAGGCCTGATTTCTATGAGAATAAGTGCAAATGTTTATTATGCTATTAAATAGAGGCTGCTTTAGTCACAGAATGGGATGCCAGTGCCACAAAAACCAGAGAGCATGCACAGCAAAAGTGTCTTTATCAGGCCTGATTTCTATGAGAATAAGTGCAAATGTTTATTGTGCTATTAAATAGAGGCTGCTTTAGTCACAGAATGGGATGCCAGTGCCACAAAAACCAGAGAGCATGCACAGCAAAAGTGTCTTTATCAGGCCTGATTTCTATGAGAATAAGTGCAAATGTTTATTATGCTATTAAATAGAGGCTGCTTTAGTCACAGAATGGGATGCCAGTGCCACAAAAACCAGAGAGCATGCACAGCAAAAGTGTCTTTATCAGGCCTGATTTCTATGAGAATAAGTGCAAATGTTTATTGTGCTATTAAATAGAGGCTGCTTTAGTCACAGAATGGGATGCCAGTGCCACAAAAACCAGAGAGCATGCACAGCAAAAGTGTCTTTATCAGGCCTGATTTCTATGAGAATAAGTGCAAATGTTTATTATGCTATTAAATAGAGGCTGCTTTAGTCACAGAATGGGATGCCAGTGCCACAAAAACCAGAGAGCATGCACAGCAAAAGTGTCTTTATCAGGCCTGATTTCTATGAGAATAAGTGCAAATGTTTATTGTGCTATTAAATAGAGGCTGCTTTAGTCACAGAATGGGATGCCAGTGCCACAAAAACCAGAGAGCATGCACAGCAAAAGTGTCTTTATCAGGCCTGATTTCTATGAGAATAAGTGCAAATGTTTATTATGCTATTAAATAGAGGCTGCTTTAGTCACAGAATGGGATGCCAGTGCCACAAAAACCAGAGAGCATGCACAGCAAAAGTGTCTTTATCAGGCCTGATTTCTATGAGAATAAGTGCAAATGTTTATTGTGCTATTAAATAGAGGCTGCTTTAGTCACAGAATGGGATGCCAGTGCCACAAAAACCAGAGAGCATGCACAGCAAAAGTGTCTTTATCAGGCCTGATTTCTATGAGAATAAGTGCAAATGTTTATTATGCTATTAAATAGAGGCTGCTTTAGTCACAGAATGGGATGCCAGTGCCACAAAAACCAGAGAGCATGCACAGCAAAAGTGTCTTTATCAGGCCTGATTTCTATGAGAATAAGTGCAAATGTTTATTATGCTATTAAATAGAGGCTGCTTTAGTCACAGAATGGGATGCCAGTGCCACAAAAACCAGAGAGCATGCACAGCAAAAGTGTCTTTATCAGGCCTGATTTCTATGAGAATAAGTGCAAATGTTTATTATGCTATTAAATAGAGGCTGCTTTAGTCACAGAATGGGATGCCAGTGCCACAAAAACCAGAGAGCATGCACAGCAAAAGTGTCTTTATCAGGCCTGATTTCTATGAGAATAAGTGCAAATGTTTATTATGCTATTAAATAGAGGCTGCTTTAGTCACAGAATGGGATGCCAGTGCCACAAAAACCAGAGAGCATGCACAGCAAAAGTGTCTTTATCAGGCCTGATTTCTATGAGAATAAGTGCAAATGTTTATTGTGCTATTAAATAGAGGCTGCTTTAGTCACAGAATGGGATGCCAGTGCCACAAAAACCAGAGAGCATGCACAGCAAAAGTGTCTTTATCAGGCCTGATTTCTATGAGAATAAGTGCAAATGTTTATTATGCTATTAAATAGAGGCTGCTTTAGTCACAGAATGGGATGCCAGTGCCACAAAAACCAGAGAGCATGCACAGCAAAAGTGTCTTTATCAGGCCTGATTTCTATGAGAATAAGTGCAAATGTTTATTGTGCTATTAAATAGAGGCTGCTTTAGTCACAGAATGGGATGCCAGTGCCACAAAAACCAGAGAGCATGCACAGCAAAAGTGTCTTTATCAGGCCTGATTTCTATGAGAATAAGTGCAAATGTTTATTATGCTATTAAATAGAGGCTGCTTTAGTCACAGAATGGGATGCCAGTGCCACAAAAACCAGAGAGCATGCACAGCAAAAGTGTCTTTATCAGGCCTGATTTCTATGAGAATAAGTGCAAATGTTTATTATGCTATTAAATAGAGGCTGCTTTAGTCACAGAATGGGATGCCAGTGCCACAAAAACCAGAGAGCATGCACAGCAAAAGTGTCTTTATCAGGCCTGATTTCTATGAGAATAAGTGCAAATGTTTATTATGCTATTAAATAGAGGCTGCTTTAGTCACAGAATGGGATGCCAGTGCCACAAAAACCAGAGAGCATGCACAGCAAAAGTGTCTTTATCAGGCCTGATTTCTATGAGAATAAGTGCAAATGTTTATTATGCTATTAAATAGAGGCTGCTTTAGTCACAGAATGGGATGCCAGTGCCACAAAAACCAGAGAGCATGCACAGCAAAAGTGTCTTTATCAGGCCTGATTTCTATGAGAATAAGTGCAAATGTTTATTATGCTATTAAATAGAGGCTGCTTTAGTCACAGAATGGGATGCCAGTGCCACAAAAACCAGAGAGCATGCACAGCAAAAGTGTCTTTATCAGGCCTGATTTCTATGAGAATAAGTGCAAATGTTTATTATGCTATTAAATAGAGGCTGCTTTAGTCACAGAATGGGATGCCAGTGCCACAAAAACCAGAGAGCATGCACAGCAAAAGTGTCTTTATCAGGCCTGATTTCTATGAGAATAAGTGCAAATGTTTATTATGCTATTAAATAGAGGCTGCTTTAGTCACAGAATGGGATGCCTCACAGCAGACTTAAGATCAGTTCAGTATATATGCACAGTTAGTTACTATAAGCAGCCTGAAAACGCTAACAAAGGCTGGATGAAAAAAAAAAAATCTCCCTGTCAGCCAGCTCCGTTTTTCCTACCTTTCCCTGGCTTTCTGTCTGTCTCCTGTCTGTCTCCTGCCTGTCTCCTGCCTGTCTCCAGCCTGTCCCTGTCTGTCCCTGTCTCCAGCCTGTCTAACTGCCTCAGCTACACAGCGTTCTGTCTGTCTGTCACGAATGCAATAGAGAAATGAGGAAAAGCAAGATGGCCGCCGTTAAATACCGCTGTGTGACGTCACCGGGCTTGCTGGCTGCTGATAGGCTGCATGTGACTGCCCCAGCTTGCACTGGCGCGGGATACATGTCCAGACATGTCCCGCCCGCCATCTTAGAATGCCTGTAATGTAAATGAATGGATGTTAAAGGAAAACTTCGAGTGATCGAATCGCGGGGAAATTCGGATTCGATCCGAATCGAATTTTTCCTGAAATTCGGATCGAATCCGGGTTCGTCCGGATCGATTCGCTCATCCCTAAATATAACCACTAAATAAGTTAAGCAAATTTGATTCTGTGCAAGTAATTGAGTGGGGGTATCAGCAAGCCACCCATGGAATGCCATCCCACCTACCCTTTAAACTGGTATAGGAATCCTTAATACCCCTTACCAAGTCACACGTTGTGAAAAACAAACAAATCAGGTATAAGCATAGTTGTTTTTGTTCATGCCTGGTGCTGGTCAACAAGGGCATTTTAAGTTATGAGAAATATAAAGGGGCCAAATATTTTGCTTGAGATCTTGTGACTATCCAGGTCATTAGGGGCAATGCCCATTTTGTGACACTAGTTATGGAGAAGCCGGGGACTGTTGTAATACTGTATTTTCAGACAGATTACAGATTACATTTTCCTGTTTCTGATTCCACCACCTCTACTCTTCCTATAAATGGATCAAGCACCTTTTCCAACACCATAGGTAAACTTTGCTGAAGGCCTCATGTCACAGACAAGACACTTGATAAAAGAATAAATAACTTTGTTACATAAAAACTCTTACACACACACACACACACACACACACACACACACACACACACAGTAGCACTCAGCAAAGCTGCGGTTTATACAACTTTTAACAAGTGCAGACACTTTTAAGACTCTATTGTGATTCAACTAAACTCTTTATAATGTATTGTTACTTAATGGAACACTTATCCTTTATCCAATGTCGGACTTTTATTTCTTGCCAACAAAAGTAGCGGCTTACTATGTTAAATACTTATACGTATTTATTGTAGCATTAGACTTCTATCTAATAAAGCTGTTAAAACAGGCATTTAACAATGAAATTAAAGCCATAAAGGAAATGGGTCATAGGAATAATCCGGAATTGTTCTTCCTCTAATATTCGGATTGCTAGAAGAAATATTATTGAAGAGGAAGCATTTAAAAAAATGTAGATGAAGAACCTCAGGAAGCAATAGAACTATAGCCGAACTAATTACCTGCTGAAATAACTGATGAATTACAATTTGGAGAAATGTAAAAGGTTACTCAGTGCATTACGTGGGCCGATTTTTAAAGTGATTACCTATTCTAAAAAAGTTTCAGTGTTCTTCCACTCCCATCCCTGAATTAATATCACTGAGTAGTTCTGAAATAATCCCATGTGTGGTTTTGATGCGGTTAGGTCAATTTTTTTTTTAATATTCTGGCTCTGCAAATCTAAGTCCAAAAACCATTAACATCTATTAGCCTAAAAATTAAAAAAATTAAGTCATAGTTGACCTAAAGCCCCCAGAAAAATTTTTATAGTATGACGCTCACTTAAACCCCTTTAAAATATATATATCTCAATCCCTCTTTAAAAAGATTGCATTTATTATTGATAGAATATGCTGTCTCTTAGACCTGATAATTAATGGGCAGATAAAGACAAATGTTCCTTTTAGCCACTTGTGCTATTTATAAAGAAAAGTTAGTAGGAACTTTAGAAGGTTTAGCGGCTATAGAGTGAGAAAGTGAACCTAATGTACTGTTAAATGTTTGCTTTTTCCCTATAAAAGGCCCCTGCTATTATCAGCAAATGCAATGTCCCAAAATGCATTACTTCGTTATAAAGGGAACTCGCCATATTTTTGAGTATTTACTGCTGTGCTTGACCTGCAGAAATTCAAAGCTGAGTGCCGAAGAATTTCTGGAATAAAGATAACACTCAATTTGGCATTTTAGTGGAAACATTATATTTTGTGCTTCCAACATAGTGTATTTGCTTGTTTCTTTTAGAGATTTATATTTAATAATTTTATTGATTTGAACAAAAAAGTATCCTGAACCTCAAAATAAAAATAAAAACAACAGGTTTTGTTTTGAATAGAAATTGAGTCTTTAAAACAGAAGAGAAAAATGGTAGAAAAAAATGTAGAATTCCAGCTATAAGTGACTAGAGAAAAATAATCCCAAAAAATGGAAATGGAGTTTAGAAAAGAGAAGGAGATAAAGAAAATAGGCTATTAAAGTGGGCCAAAACCCATCACGATCGGCGTGGGAATCTATAAGATACCCAGGCCGATCGATTCCCTCCCCTCTGGACATCCAAAATTGAGAAGCCTCACTGTGTGAACCTCCCCAGGTTGCCCCATACACTTACCTACCTTCCCAGTCCAACGGTGCATGCGTGAGTCGCGGTCGCATCCCCGCTATTCCTCTACCAGGGTGGGTGCCTGTGCCAGGCATTTGTGAGGGGGTTCCTTCCCCTTGGTCGAGCAGGCTCTTCCTACTGCCTGCCTAATCCACTTACTTACAGTGGCTTTAGTTGGCGGATGCCCCTTTCTCGGCCCTTCCGATATAACAAAAAAGGAAATCCGTTTTGCGGAAGGAATCTGTAGCTGCCAAGTAATATCTTACGGCACTGACTACATCTAAAGAATGAAGCGCCCTTTCCTTAGCATTAGCCGGAACTGGGCATAAAGAAGGTAAGTTACCTCTTGAAAGGGAGAGACGACCTTAAGTAAAAAATCAGGCTTAAACCGAAAAACTACTTTGTCTCTGTGTAACTCAAAATAAGGAGACTTCATACATAAGGCGGCTAACTTAGAAACACCCCGCACAGAGGTGATTGCCACCAAAAATAACCCCTTCAAAACCCCGTCAAAATGCCCAATGGAGCGTCAATCATAGGATCAAGGGAAGCACCCTGCAGAGCCGTCAACACCAGATCCAACACCAGACTGCAGGTTCGAATCCCGGTCCTGGGACAAGACCGAAGTGCTCTTGAGCAAGGCACCCAACCCCGCAACTGCTCCCCAGGCGCCATAAATAGGGCGGCCCACCGCTCCGAGCATGTGCACACTCACTGCACAGATGGGTCAAATGCAGAGGATGAATTCCTATGTGTGCGCAAGCATACAATGGCCATCTATGCATTAAAAATTGAAAAATTAAAATTAAGTCCTACACTGGTCAAACAGACTTGCGTGGTGGTCGGACATGAGTGACCCCCTGAAAAAAAGTCTTAATGAGCCTCTTACTAGCAATAGACTTCCGGACAAAAATAGACAAGGCCGATACATGCCATTTTAGGGAATTCTAGAAATTGAATACTTTCTGCACGAAAAATTCCTAGCCTCACACCAGGATATGAACGACCGCCAGACCCTGTAGTAAATCATGGAAGAAGACTTCTTCCAGGCCTGAATCATGGTATGAATAACCTTGGCCAATAAACCTTTCTCTGCTAAGATCGAGGTTTCAATAGCCAAGCCGTTAAAGCCAGCATCTGTAAATTCGGGCGCCGAAGCGCCCCCCCTGAGTGAGAAGATCTGGCTCGACCGGTAGGTGCCGATGGTCTACCGACCACCTTGTTATGTCTGAAAACCAACTTCTTCTTGGCCAATGAGGAGCTACTAGAATGGCAGATACCCCCTCTTGAGCTATCTTTCCTAATACACGGCTCAGTAGCGGAAGCGGGGGAAAAATGTACAGAAGCTTGAACCTTGCCCAAGAGACTGACAGGGCATCCGTTGCTATGACCAGAGGGTCCCTTGATAGGGACATGAAATTCATCCGTTTGTGATTGTGTCTGGATGCAAAAGATCCACTTCCAGACACTGGGGGCTTGAAAGACCTTCCGACTGAGGGACCATTGTCCCCAATGCAGAACCTTCCTGCTCAGAGCGTCGGCCTCCTGGTTTTCTACCCCCGGGATGTAAACTGCCGAGATGCAGGGAACATTCTCCTCTGCCCAAGTCAGAATCCGGCTTACTTCCTCTAGAGCACTCTTGCTCAGAGTACCCCCCTGATGATTGATATAGGCTACTGCCGTCCGATTGTCCAACTGGACCTGGACTGCCTGCCCCTTTAAGCTGGGGTCAGATACTGAAGCACTAGTCGGATTGCTCTTAATTCCAATATATTTATGAGAAGCTGATACTCCTTCGGACCCCATTGTCCCTGGATCTTCTGTGTCTGCCAGATGCCCCCCCCCCCCAACCTGTGAGACTGGCATCCGGGGAAACGATCTGCCACTGTGGTGTCAGAAAGGACCTGCCTACGGACAGATGAAGAGGGTCCATCCACCACAGAAGAGATTGCCTGGCCGAGGGCATCAAAACAAAAAACTTGATCCAGTGACTGTGGGGCTCGATCCCAGTTTGCCAACAGATTCCACTGAAGAAGCCTCATGTGAAACTGGGCAAAAGGTACGGCCTCGAAGCAGGCTACCATAAGGCCTACTAGCTTCATCCCTAGCCGAATGGTCGGCTGCCGGCAAGCCAGTAAGTACTCTATTTGATTTTGAATTAGCAGAGCCTTCTGCTCTGGTAGAAACACTTTGACTTGAACCGTGTCCAGAATCATTCCTAAGAAATTCCTTACTGGCGCCGGAGTGATATGGGACTTTGGATAATTGATCACCCAGCCGAACTTTTCCAGAGTTGATAGGACCATCTGCGTATCTTTCATGATCCGCTGAAGAAACCCGCTGAAATTTAAAGATCGTCCAAATATGGAATGATGCATATCCCCTGGCTCCTGAAAATGGCCACGATACCCGCCAAACATTGGTGAACACTCTTGGAGCCGAGGATATCCCGAATGGGAGTGCCACAAACTGGAAGTGCTGGTCTTCCAGGGCAAACGTCAGGAACTTCTGATGCCCTGGAAAAATTGGAACATGCAGATACGCGTCCCTTAAGTCTATAGTAGTCATAAGATCCCCGGGCCGAACTACTCTTGCCGCTGACCTTAGCGTCTCCATGCGGAAAGGTTTCACGCGGATATACCTGTTGAGACCCTTTAAGTCTAAAATGGGATGCATCGACCCGTCCTTTTTGGGGATTGTGAACAGGTTGGAGTAAAACCCCTGACCTTCCTCCTGAAAGGGTACGAGACAAATTACCCCTTTTTGAAGGAGATGCTGAACTGCGGGTCTCAGGGCATCTATCTTTGACTGGTTCCGGGATGCCCCTGACCGAAGGAACCTTGCGGGGTGGTCTGGCTGCAAACTCGATCTTGTAGCCTGATGACACCACCTCTAGGATCCCAAGGTCCGCCACATGGTGCCTCCAGATATGAGCAAAATGCAAATGCCGTCCCCCCCACCCGCTCGGGTGAGGGCACCCCCTCATGCTGGAGTGGGCTTGGCTGGAGGATTAGGCCCACTTCTCCAGGCCCCTCCTGCCCTATTACGCGCTCTGCCTCTACCTCAAAAATCTCTACGGGAGCAAGGACGAAAGGCCCCTCTGCCAGTCCAAAAGAGTCGATATGATGATGTCCTCTGAAAAGGCCGAGTCGTCCTCTTCCTCTGAGGCAGTTTGCCATCCTTCACCATACCGTCCAGTTTTTCTCCAAAAAATCTGCTCCCTAAAAAATGTAGATCTATAAGAGCTTTCTTAGTGGCGGCAACCGCCAACCATTGTCTTAGCCATAAGGAACGGCGCAAGGCCACAAGCAGAGCAGAAGTTCTAGCAGCTAGCCTGACTGCATCATCCATCGCAGTGATAGCGAACGAGTTAAAGTCCAAACTATCCTTAAAATCTTTAGACTCTTGAATAAGCTTGCGAGACTTAGCCCTGGCTAAACTTTTTCTTCATCTTCTTCCTTGAAGCCAGGGACACAATGGCCATGGCACAACTAGAACGTAGAACATAGCAAAAGCATGACGGGCCAATTGATCCATTCGTCTCTCTGTGGGATCTCTTAAAGATCCCATAGTAGCAGACGGCATGATGGAAGTATTAGACAAGCCTGCTACTGGAGAATCCACCTCAAGTGGGTAAGACCAAAGCTTAATCATGTCCGCCGGAAAGGGATACCTAGAATCTAGTATACTAGGAACAGCCGGTAATTTGTTAGGATTTTCCCATTCCTTTAACGCCATCTAAAAAAAGGTGCGGCTGCTCCGGGAACACCTGCCTTTGCCTTACTGGCCTAAACAGATCATCCTTCCCACTTTTTGCCACCAGGAGGGGTGATACTATTATTATTATTATTGTTCATTTATATAGCGCCATCATCTTCTGTAGTGCTTTACAAAGTAGTAATTACAGACAGGGTAGAACATACAGTACATACACTATTTAAAATGCAGTTTTACAGATTTGACAGTGGATATTCTCCGCAACAGGTTCCAATGCCTCCTCTTATAGGTGGCCTTCTTTGGAATAACCAAGGATAACTGTCTCTCCAGGTTATCCAACCTGTGCACCACATCTGACTGCACCTCGCTGCCTTCCCCCTCTCCAGGGGAAGGAAGGGATGGGTGAGCCGTTGCACTCACACCAGCAATAACTGGACTAAAGACCTGAGCTGCCGCTCTATTATGGTCTAACCAATTCTCATGGCGCAAGCGGAACAAACCGTGCTGAAACTACCCCGGGGATCCTGCTTACATAAGGGGCAGAGCCCGCCCTGCTCAAATTGGATGCCCGAATCACTATCCCCTGATGCCTCCTTCATGTTTTTTTTTTTTTTTTTTTTTTAATTTGGCATTCAGACCTAAAAGGTCCTAAGCCTAAAACCAATCCCAAAAGGGACCGGACGGAACCACAACCCTTTTCTATCCTTCTTCCAAATTCTAAAAAATAAAACAGGAGAAAAAAGAGCATTAATAATCTCGCTCTCTTTTATAAAAAAAAGCCACTGGGGCAAGTGGCAAAAAATGGGGGCGGCACTGTTACTAATGTGAATACTAGTTGCACTGCCCTGTGGGGTGTGCCCCAAAATGATGCACACAATTTGCTATGGAGTGGCCTCCACCCACTCCCAAATTTAAACCCCACAGAGACTGACTCTTGCACTCAATCATGATCTAGTAAATTTTATTCTACATACTTTAAATTTCGTGCTATGGGCCACTCCATAGCAAATAATCTCCCTCTCTTTTTTTTTTTTTTTTTTTAACTGATAAAAAGATAAAACTGACAATCATTATAATAATAAAATATATTCATACAGATAGTAAAATATATATATATATATATATATATATATATATATATATATATATATATATATAAAACAATATAAATAATATAATATAACTAACTATAATATGAATCAAAAAAATTGATATAAAAATTGATAATGGCGATGTCCACTCACCACCACCGCTCTTCTCTTTACCGCTATACAAAAAGAAATGATCAAACACATAATATATATATCATAGCTTAGTGCAAACAACGGCAAAATCAGCTTGCCCTGAGGCAGCAATATGAATAAACCAGCGGAACCCCCGAAAGTCATCCAAATCACAAGGCATTTCTAGGCCAGCACCTTGCCCAACTGGCCGCTGCCACAATCGCACTGCCATCTGGCCGATATACCTAGCAATCTGGGAGAGAGACAACTGAATACACGGCCTTGTGGTTCCGGGTTAAACTCTGCCCCTTGCGTGACGTCAGCCACGTCCCTTAAGGGCATACATAAAAAGTTTTTTTTTTTTTTTTAAGATAAAAAACCTACCTAACTGGAAGAAGGAAGGGTTGGGTAAACAATAAAAAACATTCCTCAGCAGGTACACCAGAGAAAAACCTGCGGCTGACTTGCTTTTCAAAATAGCCTGCAGCCCAGAGCATATACACTCTGTAAGCGCATCCACCTTATCTTCACGGACCCCAAAACAGCCAACGCTGTGGAGGCATAAACTTGGGTCTTGAGTGATCCGTG
Source organism: Gastrophryne carolinensis (assembly GCA_027917425.1). NCBI lineage: Eukaryota > Metazoa > Chordata > Amphibia > Anura > Microhylidae > Gastrophryne > Gastrophryne carolinensis. The sequence continues at coordinate 475,133,000 of CM051235.1, read as the reverse complement.
GGAATAAGGCTACGCAGAGAGCCGACAGGGTTCAGTCCCCAGCTTGCTGCCAATCCTTGAGAGCTAATCTCTTGAACAACCTTTACAGTCACTTGCCACTGCAAGAAAGAAAAACTGATCTTGGTGAGGAGGCAGCTGCTACTTATGGGCCGGGAGGGGCCACACCAGTTTTCTTTCTTGCAGTCACGTGATCAGCAAGGAGGTAATCCCAAGCGTAAGGAGTGCCTGGAATGGATTGGAAGAAAAAATATGCTTCTGGAAGCAAGGCCATGTGAGTAGAAATCAGCTAAATAAGGTGGCCGAGCCCCCTAACCTCATGGGTCACTACTTCTGCCCCCTCCCTTGTAGTTACACCCTGTTGTGCATCGGATGATATATGAAGCAACCTGTGAAACGTAGGAGGGATCCTGTTTTGTCTGCCAAGAGCTTTATTGTGGATAATCAACTGTTTGTACTTTTTCAGGAAACTGGGAGCCACTTGAGACGTTAAAGACATCGGATCCCTGAATATTTGATGTTAATATTCTCTTCAGTTTTTAATACTTTCCAGCCCAAACCTTTGGGAAGGGTTGGCTTTTGCATTTCAATAATAATACATAAATTATCACAATAATGCAAGAACTTGAAGAATCTTGAAGTAATTAAATGAGAAACTTTTAGCTCTAGATATTCCTTGGCAAAACAAAGAACCTTCCCAGATAAATCATCATAGCTATGCGTGGACTAGGAGAGCAAGAGATGATTATTAAACATTCGTTTTGGAAAACTTTGATCACTGCTAAATTATTTCATTAAGGGAAAATGGCAGCTGCCTTGACTCCAGTTGTTTTGTGAGTGGTGTTATTTCTCAAAAGGAATATAGGGGATTACAGAGAGGCTCCAGACTGGCTCAGCCTTACCCGAGTGAAACAGAATTGCTTTAATTCACATTTTTCATTAATATACTTTACAGCAGGAATACAAGCCAACTGCTGCAGGCATTGATGAGAAGGGATGGCTTTGCTATTCGTCATTATTAGCTTGTCTTTAAATAGTGTCTGGATTCTTATAAATGCATGAAAAGCTCATGGCTATGACATTGCAAAAATCTCTTTATCGTATGCAGTTTACAATGTAAAATCATCTGAAAGACGACATGGTTTGGCACAGTAGCCACAGCATGGCATATATAAGGGACAGTCGAGGCAGCAAGAAGCTCAGCTGAAGGATGTCCCATGTGTCTCTTTTCTATAGAGCAATGTAGAAGCTAGTACAGGTCTCCAAAATTGGCTCCCTTTTTCCCGTTCTATTTTTCCATGACCACACTAAAAGTGTGTTCACACAGCCATCCCAACCCTCAGCATCATCAGTGAGAGCAAGCTGGCTAACCACAGTGGTCACACTTGCTGGACCCATTAACACTGCTCACAGTTTGAGCAACTTCATTCTCATGTATTTAAAGTGTACCTTCACCTTGAATATCTTATATGTTTCCCCCACCCTGCTGTCCTTTCTCTGACCCCAGCTCTACTCTGAGCAAAGCACAGCTATAACCTGCCCCCTCTCCTCTCCTCAGTATGTGAGGATTCTGAGGCAATGGTTTTGGATTTTATATTGCTGAATGCTGACTTGCTTCTTCATACTGGATCATTTGTATTATGAGGTGAGCACTCGCAGCCACAGTGCAATCCAGCTACAGACTCTGGCTTTTATTACGTCAGGTAGAGCTGACTATTTTTCCTCATTACTTGCTTATGTTTTGGGTCCCCACCAGGTTTGCTTAGAGCACATCAGTTATTTTCTAAGTGAGAGAGAGTGAGAAAGTCCGGGACTTGTTTGCAAAAAAGGCCACTAATGCAAACAAGTGCCGGACTAATAAACGTGTCCTAAAGTGAATCATTCATCAGGAAGAGCTTATTGCATGCTTATTACAAACACTTACCTGCATGGTCGGAGCGTGGAGGCCGGCGCCGCTCTCAGGCGCCCTCTGATGACGCGCCCTCTGATGACAGCTGAGAGGCCGGCGCCGGCGGCCCGCTGACAGCGTAGCTGGCCTGCCCGCTGCCACCATGCCGGCATTTTTGCCGGCATGGTGGGAGCGGTCAGGCCGGCTACGCTGTCAGCGGGCCGCCGGCGCCGGCCTCTCAGCTGTCATCAGAGGACGCGTCATCAGAGGACGCATTTTTTTTTTCAGATGAGCGATTCGTGAAAGTTCGATTCGGGCGAACCCGAATTTCTTGGGGAAATTCGGCGAATCGCCCGAATCGAACTTTCAAGAAGTTCGCTCAATGTCAATGCACATGCAGTTTTATTCTTTTTAAGAATTGAGGTATGGTGATACTGTATGGTGATAGCAGCATATATTTAAGTATTTGGAGAAGGTTATGTGCATCACTGCATTTGAACAGCTTAGATTTCTTGGGCCTTTTTGCCAAGTAGAGTCTTGTATGAAAGTGTGAAAGGTGTCTTTACATGACATTGTTTCACAGTTGGTACACTTAACCTCACAGTAACCCTGTCAGTGAAGCCTAATAGCCATTTACAATGCCACTCATGGATTTCAAGAAAGACATTTATATGCACAGTACAAATGCATCAAGCTCATAATCTATTTTGACATTCTTTGTTTTACTAGTATCTGGCTTAGGTTATATGTACAAATGGAAGATAAACATGTAAATTGAATGGGTATGCACGGTCACAAAGATAAAAAAAAGTTTTTTTTTCTGTAACAAAAGATCACTTTTATTCTCGAAAAAAACAATGTGTTACAGGGTGTGTCCTTACTGACTGAATGTGCATGTTCCTGTGACAGGCAGCTTAGGTTGAAGTATGAGTCACTGCATTCCCAGATATAAACCTGATATAACCTCATGTGCACCTGCCATAGCGCTTTACATGATTAGCTGAATGAGGTGCATTACACTTTCTTATCAGCTTTAATAAATATATTAATAGGCGAAAGCGTGCAAAGCTAAATTTTAATGTGCCCTATCATAAAGCCTTAATTTTGATATCTCTTACTTAGTCAATCATTAGTCAGCTCCTGCGTGGAGAGTCTACATACTCCAGTTTTATTATACAACACTATTACTTTTAACGTCGACTTGGCTAAGTCCTGTTGTATACACAAAAGAGGACTTAAACACTCCCTTGACAGTCCACAATCACTTTATGAATAATAAGATATCTGTATATTTTGCTGCAGATACCCTCTGACAAAGTTGGGGGGATTCTTCCTTCATTTTAAATAAAGTGGATGTCCAGTCTAAGGATAACCTCCCATCCTGTCACACCCCCCTGGCACTTAGGCCTTGTTGGCAGGATGGTACAACAAATTAACTCCTTATCTATCCCAGGATCCCTTGCTGATTGCTGGCGATTCTGGCACTGGACACAGCCATCTTGGGTCTGTTGCACAACGTGGCTTACCCCACTCTGGGGCCAGGGCAAGGGAAGCTGCTCGGCACATGGTCTGTATGGCCATCACAGGAGTACTGAATTACGGGTGAATTGAAGTTTTTTGGGGGAGGGTTATCCCTCAATTGGACATCCACTTTAAAGGAATGGTCTGGACAGTAAACAAAAAACACACACTTCCTGTTCTCCAGCAGCAGCAGCTGAAATGATGTCCCATTCTGTGAAAATGTCCTTGTGTGGTGATCAGCCTCCACATACCTGGGAATCCTTTGGTATCTTTGTACAGAAGGTGAGTACCTATGTGTTTTGGTTTGGTTCTTGCTCAGTAGGGACTTTAAAAACTATTTAGCTCCAAATACATAACATTACTTTCTATTTTTTTTTTAATTAGCACATTATTTACAGAAAGACACGAATGGCATTGAGTCAGGTGATGCCAAACAAAAAAAAAAAAAACAAAAGCTCGGATTGCATCAAAACAGAACATGACATCTTCCAGCAACACTACATACTAGAATAAAAAGTATTTAAAATGAAAGAAAGATTCATGGCTGAAGTGCTTATTATTAAAATTATTATTAAAATTCTGATACAACTACCAGTATATATTGTTTTTAGACAAATATAGCTATGAGTTAAAGTTAGTGCAGTTAGCCAAAATCTTGGACCACCATGAAAACAATAGAATTGCCTTAAATATTTCATAGAACATTTGTTGTTTTTTTTCATTGGCACTTGTGTAGCACACAGGCTATTTGCTTTAGTACATGGTACAGAAATGAAAAAGCTATCACCAAACTTCCCCCAAGCCAGGATTTGACATATAATGAGCAGAAAAGGCTCCACCAAAATGAAGGGGACCCAGAAGCTAAAGGCTACACTTCACTATAATAAATCAAACAGATCAGAACATTAGATGTTGCTATTGTCAATTTGAACTGTTATCTACACAGCCAGTAGCTGTTGAAAAGTGCTGGCTTTCAGGCTAGGCAGGCTGAATAGTGAAACCAGTCTCACCTAGATGGTTGGCTGACAGAATTTGCTTAACTGAGATACTCTTGAAAAGTCGAGTTTGGTGTTGAGATTTCTACGACTGTCGGTGTTGAGAGATGTGAAACAGAACTAATATACAATACTAATTAGTGCTCATGTACAGTGCAAGTAGTGTACACACACTTGAAGCTGGTGGCTGCTGATGCTGTAACATGCTCCTGTAGGAGGCTATTCCACAGATGTATAGTTCTTATAGTAAAATAAGTGTGTCACCTCTAGAGATGTAAATAGTGTATATTTAATAAAGATTTTCATTTTGGTATAATATTTAGTGGTGCAAATTTTTGCTCTGGGCGGTGTGGCACATCTGGGGTTGTGGGACCCCGTTTTTTTGTTAGTATACCTCTAGAGACTGAATACTTTTCTCCAGGAGGGCGTGCCCCATTTTCTTTAGAGAGGACTTTATATGAAAAAAGCTTTTCTATTTTCTATATTTTTGTTAGCTTTGAGTAAGCTGTAAGATGGTCATATAATAGCAGACTCATTGTTGCTATATCATGTATCACAGCAAAGTGTTGCTCTTGCTACAATGTATAGCATCCAGAAGCCTGGCTGTTTACAATGTAACACTGCAACAAACATAAGGGACTTATAGATAGAGCATGATTAATCTTGCTTGTTATACTTCACACCGCAAGAGAGAGGCAGCTGCCCCTCTAAGTGGATGGTGTCATTAACTACTGGTCAGTAATGACTGCCTGACATCAGGACAACTTTGTAACTGGGCCTCATAAACAACTTATGCCTGTGTTTGCTGTGGGTGATTTTAAAGCAGACCAAAAGTCAAAAAAATAAAGTTTAGTAAATTACTCCCCTAAAGCCCCCCTCTGGCAAAAATTTGACAGGGCTTAACGCCATGCAGATTTTATGGAATAACAGGCCGATTATTTGCTGCAGAACTGCATGGGAGTGCTCATCTTGTCACACACAAGCATGAGCATAAACACGGAATAACTAGCTGCTAGAGAGATTGAGTGTGAAGGGAAACCTGCAACAAAGTATCTTTATCACTGTTCATTGTGGACTCTGATTTACAGCAGATGCATGGGTTAAGCCCTCTCATATAGTTTATGTCACCAATCACCAGAGTGGGGCTTTCAGGGTGCAATTTACTGAACTTGCTTTATTGTTGGATCAGGTTAGGCATATCCTTCACCGTAGGCTCTAAGCTCTGCTTTGGATATCCCTTCTGCCGATGTGCATGTGAGAGCAATTGGCTCAGACACTTCTCTATGCTAAATCTGCCCCCCCCCCCCCGCACATCCCTCACAAGCTTAAGGATGCAAAACTTGTAGCAGAGGACAAAAGGGTATGACAAGGCTAGATACAGTACAGAGATTGCAATGTTTGATCTTAACCTGGAGGTGGACCCCAAGGAATTGATTTCTCAAGGTAAGTACTATTACTTTTTCTAATTAATTCACAGATGTCCTATACGGAGGGTCCCCGGTTCCTCTAGCTTCACAACTCCCCAATATTTCCATTTAACTAATTTGAACAATTAGTAAAATAAAAATGTTTACTTTGTCAATGCGATCCTCCCTCCATCATCATGGTGGCCCAGCACTCTTGCCATGAAGGTAGGAGCTGCCATGACCCCTGAGCTAGCCACCTTAGAGCAGCTCCTGGGGTGCCACAATGATTGAAAGGATTACAGTGACAAGGAGAGTTCTTTATTTTCCTTATTGTCCAAATCTGGTTATGCTCTGGGAATAGACTAGAGGCCTGGGTCATAGACAAGAAGCCTGGAGTGTCTCTTTAAAGATAGACACAGACAAATTTAATGTAGTTAAAAATAGTAAAAGGCCAATACTATATATAAAACAGATTTAATCTGACATTCATTAACATCAGATGAATAATACCTTTGATTATGAACTTTACCTACAGAATAATAAGCATAATAATAATAAATCAATACTTCTAATAAAGAATCTACATAGATATATGTTGTAATTAGACGTGGGGAACTTGTGTTTGTCATTTATGACCTCCCAGGCAGCTATCCTGTATAATAATGAAAGATCAAAAAGCCTGTGGGCCTGGAGCAGAGAATAACACCGTTCAGGATGGAAAGCAAGGTTTTATGCGAGGCTGTAAACAAAATTATAATTGTTTAAAGCAGGAGTCCTGCCTGGGTGATTTTTAAACAAGGGAATTCATCCATAACATTGCTAGTTTTTATACTGTGAGAGCTTCATTAAACCTAGGTATAAAGTTCAGACTATTTCATGGTGAATTTATGGACTACAGGGTAATTCTTTAACATGAAAAGCTGCATATATTTTAAATTACAGTGGTCGTGGCTGCAATAATAAATAATACAGTTTTTAATAAGACTCTCTGTGAAACCTATTCAGTATTGCCAACAATGAAATTTCTTACCTAGATTCGAGGACATGGAGTTTCTGGAGCTCGATTTTATTACTAAAACATAGTTTCCGCTGATCATTCTTTGAATATTAGCTTTGCACATGGACGAGAACAAAGTGAAATCCACTGAGGTTCATAAACTAAATTAATTGCTATTTAAACTAAAGTAAGAAGATGTTACAATAATTTCAAAAGTAAGCACACAACACATTACTGTGTATGTTTGCATTAGATTTTGTTTTATTCATCTAATACAGTGTGTATTATATACTAAATTAATATAGTGCCAACTACTTCACAGAACAGCCAAGACTTCACATACTTTTATTTCCAACTACAGATCAACTGTAACTTGCTGAATATCCTCATACAATGTTTAATATAGTCGCACACCAATTACCTTTCCCATACATAAGATGTACTGGAATCCCATCCAAACATGAGAAACACACAAACTCTGTGTAGATTTCCCTTTTGACTTTGAGTCAAAAAAAGGGTCCATATACTTGCCCACGTCTGGGGCATATCAATGCCTCGAGAGCTAAAAAAAAACAATAGGAACCCCACACATACACTGTTTCTACATACTTGCACCACTCTTACATTCACGGCGTTTTGGAAACCAAAGGGCTTCACTGGCAGCTACGTGAGGCATGAGAAACATGCAAGATTCCAAATTTAATTATTTGGAATAAATTAATATATTTTACATTTTAGCCACTTTTTATACTTTCCCCTGCAACTTTGTTCAAGACTGGGATACGGGTGCCGCCATCTTGTCTCAGAGATGAGAGGGGACAAAAGTACAAGGGGTGGGTTATAGCTGTGCTTTCCACAGGCAGAGCAAAGCTGGGGTCAGTAAAATGACAGCAATTCCACAATGCAGAGTGGGCATGTCAGAAGACACTTCCTGTTTTCAGGCAGCCTGAGACTCCATGTGTGACCATCTTAGATGTTTAAAGGCTTATAACATGCAGTAGATGCAGGTAGGATGATTTTTAATGTGGGAAATCTGGATGTACAGGGAAGGGGAAACATACAAGATGAGCTCTTATATAGGGTGAAAGCCCGGTTTAGGCAGCACCTGTTTTCTGGAAAAGAGGGGCAGGCAAGCATTGTTAAAAAATAAATAAATAGAGAAACAGTGTAGAATCACGTTAAATAGAAGCTACATGAGCTGTTTTGGATTATTTGTTGCAAATTAGAGATTCTTTAACACTTCTGTCCACTGTGGGTGCTCTGCTCTATAGGTCCAAATAAACTCCAAAGGACATACTTAGAAGTGCTTCTTCACTTATTTCAAAAGGATTTCAAATAGGCTTGACATGTACACCTAGTGGAAAGTTTCCTCCAACTTAATTTCACCAAAAGAAGGGATAATTTCCGTAACAAGAAAGAATTAAAATTCACTGCAGCAGGCTAAATAAATTGAGTCCTTTTTGTTCTCATAGCGCCACGCAAGGATGCGAAGTGACATCACCTGAGATCACCCAATCACAGTTCGACTCCAGGCAATCGAAAACGCACAGGTCGAACAGGCACTGACTAAACAGGGGAGCCGCAACTGCATCACAACAGGAGCACTGCTTTTTTACTTCTGGGATTCCGCACATGATAGAGATCGGAAATGGGCATTTCAGCCAAATTAAGACTGATGCCGCCATATTTACAGTTCTTTGAGAATGTGGATTTTAATGTTTATTAGATATAACCTGTAGCCCTATCTTAATTTTATTGCTGTGCATTTTCAGAGAAATTTACTCTATTTCCTGTGTATGTCCATTGTAGTCCGCTTCTGGTGGGGGTGAAGCCTAACGCTGCGCACACCGAGCACTACTGTTTAAAAGGACAATCCTGTACATTTTGACTATAACCGCTGACCTAAAGGGACCCGAGCCCGAAAGCTTGTGAATTTCACTGTGCACTGATTGTGATTAAAACTAGGACGAGGACCCACTTTTTGCAGAACACTGGTATATGCCTAATTTCTTTTTTGATTGTCCATCACTTAATCTGGTTATTAAGGGTAAAAGCTAGGCCCATTATCTTGTGCCTGTTGTAAGAGCCAATGCTGTTTTATTAATCAGGATCTATGGTCAGCAAATGTCTCTGGGTTTCTCATCAATGTCCTGGAAATCGGTGAGGCAGGTGACTCAGTTTGTGGCCCATTGCTAGGATCCTCTGGCCTTCGCGGTGAATGTTCTGGTGACCCAGTGGTCCCTATTCCAGCTGGTATGTGCATCTCCACTGCTGATGATTCCCCCTCGGTTGGTGAAAATGATAAGCCTAGAGGGTTTCACAACAGTTCTATTGCCTCGTCATTGGCCAAGATGAACCAAACATGTTCATGCTGGCCAATGGTCAGCCTCTTCTAGTTCCTGCAAGGTCAGATTTTCTGTCCTAAGGCCCACTGCCACATTCTGGTTGTTGGCAATGACGGTGTGGCGATTGAATACCAAGTGCTTTAGGGCAAGGAGCTTTCTCTCTGCATAGTGGGCATTAGGCATTAGTTTTCATGCACACTGTGATCCCAGCAGCCTTTGGATGCATCATGTAGGGGGGTGGTCTATGTTTACAGCAGTGAAGCAAGATATGGAGTCATTAGGAAATAGGACAGAACTATGCAACCTCCACCTTTACGTCTCACTTCTGCTGCAGACCCCAAGCATGGAGAACCCATGCTTGATGCTACATCTAAGCTCTACTGGGACTGAATTAGGCCTGAGGTTGCAGAGTATGCAGCAGGAAGCGCTGGTGGAAAACTTACTTCAGCCCCGTTGTGGTTCTTGGGCAGCTGCAGCGTTCCTTTGAATTGGTGTAGGGCTGGGGCCACAATATGATGGCCAGCCCCCCCATTAGTGAGGACACTCCTAATGCCAGCAGGCAGTGTCAAATTCAAAGACTGCTGTTGCTCCGCCACTGAGAGGAAGAGGATGGCTGAGGTGAGTGACTTACTGCTGCACACTCTGCACCCCCGGCACAGCCATCCCCCCAAAAGTTTGGGTTCCCATTGATTTCAAGGGGGCCAGGTTAAGGTTCCAAACCATAAATAAATGTTTGGGCACCCAAACCGGCTCCCCAAACATTTATTTAAAGTTCGGGCGAACTTGCTAGACTCCAACTGGGGGGGGGGGGGGGGTTGGCCATCCCTACTCCGCAGCCCATCAACCAGCTTTTCCGTAATCGGCCCGGACACCAAACTTCACCAGTATCCAGTTTTCATTTACATATTAGTAGCACCAATCTACTTTTACTCAGCAGAAAATATGCATTATCAAAAGCTACCTCCATGTCTTCTCTGCTACCCCGCTGCTGACCAGCGTCTATCCACATCTGCACTTCTAACCTGTTGCCAACCTGCACAATGTCTGACCAGGTCTACTCTGGAATCCTGAACTGTAACATGTCTGCTTTGCTGCCCCCTTACCAATCTGAGCGACGTCTGACCTTTTCAGTTTTACTGCTATTGGCTGTTTTTCCAGAGCCGAACTCCCAGCCGCATCTCTTTTTGCCATGACCAGAGTCCCTCGTCATCTGACATCATGACCTAGATGGCAACAGGCCTCGTCTCTTGTGGGCCAGCTCCAAATTTTCAAAATGAACTAATAAGATTGATCAAAATAGAAAAGTAAAAGAGACTGATTATTCCAAAAAGTATACTGCTTGTTATTCAATTGAAAAAGGATCTACTTCATGGTAAAACAGGAGGATCAAAATAATGACAATGGCTGTTAAAACAATAGACTGACCCACGTTAAATGTTTGTTAAATTATCTGAAACTTAAGTCGAATTGTCATGCATTCCAGAGAAATGCATGTATTTTATTAATTCACAAGTGAATTGTTAGTTTGCCAGGGATGGATTCCATTTTCTGCAGCTGTTCCTTACAGAATCCAAACTAAAATATTTGTCAAGGAAGCCCAAACTCTAGTCATGTGACCACAAAGTGGTAACACATTGCTGCATTTTCTATGGCTGCTTCTTGGAAAGTGATATGATGCATACGTTGTCCTAATACAAAAAAGAAAAATAACAACTGCACATACTCACGTAGGCTTGCAGACAAGTATAACATTTTCAAATAAAAAAGGTGAATTTCTATGCATATTATAGTACAAATCTAATCTACGTTTCGGGGAAAATGACTGCCTTGAATGTCACAGGCATGAAGCAAAACTATTAAAACACCTAGATCATAAAAAATCAGGTATTTATCTTTTGTGATTAATGATTGGCTTCAAATAATATGGTAAAGGTAATGTAAAACTGCAGTACACAATGAACATTTTAAAAAGGCCATAGCTGGAAAAACAATTTGTTGTACCGTCATTTTTTCTGTTAAATCCGTACCAAATTGGAAAGGTCAAGCAAGATTTGGGTGTTTTTAAATGCTGACTTGAAGCAGTTTTTTAAAGGTTACTATGTCATGTAGCTTTAGAGTTACAGCTGTAGGAAGTGGCGGTGGACTGCTCACCGACCTCAGGCTTCTTCTTGACACTGACGTTGTGTGACGTTCGATAGCAGGAGGTACGAAAAGGCTAAAATCGAAATAAGATTTACGTTATTTAAATGATAGGACCATTGGTGGGGCCATTGATCATCTAGATTTGGTATTTTACAACTACATTTTTTATTAATGCATCATGAGCACCAGATAATATTTCTTTCTAACAAAAAGATTGTAATTCTTTTGTGCAAATATATCATGGGGGCGGTTTCTGTTATAAATGGTTGTAGTTTATACCCTGGCAGCCATTTTGTTTGCCAAGATGATATTTAGGCTGTGCTTATGTAGATCTAAAATGAAAACATACTGTAGGTCCTAAAAAGTATCAAACTAGAGATATATTTAAAGCAGAACAAAACCCACAAGCAGCTGGCCTGTAATCTAAAAGGCTGCTGGCTTTTCCCACTGTTTGAAACACCCCAGGGCACCCCTAAAGACTCCTCTTTCCCTGATTCAAGGGTACATGCATGGGTTTCGTATAATCAGTTGTTTACCTTTCGGCAAATGGCTCTGATTGTTTCCAATGGGGAGTGCGCACTGCCCCATCCCCTGCATTGCTGATGGCAAGCCAACAAGTATTCAGCACCTTTGGAACGTCCCTCAATACTGTTGCAAGGCCATTCCAGGTGACCTCCTTAAGAAGCTCATTAAGAGAGCCAAGAGTATACAAAGCTGCCAGCAAACAAAAAAATGATAGTCCTAAGCCACAAAAATGTTTCAAAACACCAAATATACTATTGTAGTACCTAGAATGTGGACTAACGGCTGAACTAATAGTACACATTTAATGACATGCAAGTTAGGGCAAGAGGAGTGTGCATTTATAACCAATCATTTCAACCAACTATTTGAAGTTTCAGAAAAGCACATACGTTCTTGTGTTGGTTAGTTTGAAACATTTCAGTAATTTAAGAAATATTTTTTTAGCTTCCATGCAGATTGTCCATCCCCAGTGAGTTGTTTTTTTATCTTCTTGCCCAAATTGGGCTTTGAACTGGGGGAGGTTACAAAAAGCTTGTTCCTACAGTCTTTAGATACAAGCACTAACCCCCCCTTTAGGTTCCCTACTATTAACACCATAATTAACAGGGGGGTGTGCTATTAAAAACAGGCATGCAAAGTAAGAATTGCTTTGTTGGTTGTGGTGTTCAGTAAGCTATAATATACATCTGCACTGTACAGGTGTCAATATTAAAAACAAACCTTGGTATCCAAGATGAAAAATTACTGTTGCCATATGACATAAGCTAAGCAAAGACAGAATAGATCCTCTGGCTTTTGGTCCACATCAAAGTATTGTAATGCAATTGTAAATTGCAATTGCACAGCCATTTGCAACAAACTGAGATTTCCAGTCAAGAGACCAGGACCCAGGACCAAGGGCCCATAGGCTTACATGAGCAGCAATTTACTTGGGATTGTGGGGAGGTGGTAATCACCTGGGATTTGAAACCACAGTGTGAACTCAGCCTCCGTGGAATTTAACTAAAAAAGTTTGGGAACCCCGTTGTAAACTGTTTTCTAATTACGCCAACTTGGTTCATCATTCAAAACAGTGTTAGGAACACACATAACTGCCTTTTGTAGTGCAGGGGAAAAGAGGTGCTTTCCTAGACTGGTCACGGAGCTATGCAAATCATCTTTGTATGTCTCTGAGCAATCCGAAATGCTGAATGGTGCAAGAAATACACAAAAATGTTTATTAATATATTATAAATATATTGTACTTATGTTGCAAATCAGGCTTATGTTAAATATATGGTAGAAGATCAGGCTGGGGTACAGGTCAAGACAAGTAATGCTTCTCCTCATGCTGCTCTCTCAGACAAAATAACTGAATACACTTGTGACAGCTCTTCTTGGGTGTTGTGTGTGTATAACTGTATCTGGGTCCTCTTATAAGATAAAAAGAGCGAGGAGCAGGTAACTATTGTGGAGCTAGAAGACTGCAGCAGGGGGTAGTTTAGGATTCCTGCATACCAGGATCCTTCATGGCAACTACATGAAAGGTCCACGTTAAGATGTTCTACACTAAATATTCAGATGAACTTTACCACATGTGAAAATATCGCACATGACACACTTTAGCAAAAATATTATGTGTGGAAATGTGTGGAAAAGTAAGAAATACATATCAGCCATTTACCTTTTCAAAGTTCCATACTAGCAGAGCTATTAAGGTTACGGTCCCCATTAAAGCCCCAGGTTTACACAGTACAGAATTATACAGTGTATATATCCAATTTCAAGGCTGTAGATATTGCCAACAAAATTATCTAGAACATGTGCGCAGAAAAGTTAAACACTTGAAATGTTCACCTTCTTCACTTCTTCTCAAAGAATATATCCATCATGCAAAAATTAGTTGCAATTAAAGTATAATGTAATATTTGGAAGCAGGCCCACTTTGGAAATTTTTCCTACTGAAATGAAACATTTATAATGCTGTCAATTTTAATATATTACACTAAATGTATGGCACTGTATAAAAAAGCACAACACATTTTGTTGCTATGCCTATTTAGCCTCCAGCTTTTAATTGCAATTATGCCATGGTATTTGACTTCTAATCAACCTCTAAAGTCAGGATTAAAGAAGGTCTAATCTTGGCTGCTATTATTATCGAGGACAGTTCCCAACATGTGTCTAACTAGTCAGCAGCATGATTCATAATGCTCCTCCACAACTTCCCACCATCTTATTCCATAGCAAAATGGTCCATACGGCTCACCATAGAATTAAAAGGGGAGTGTGTTGCTAGAGCCTTTGACAGTAGATGAATACACAATAATCAATATACCACTATTTGTGGTTTAGAAGCTTGAAGGTGGACCAAAACCCCACCTTTTTAAACTAGTACCTCCTGAACTGCTGCCCCCATTAATATTACCCTTTGGCAATTTTAGCTGCTCCAGCTTCATTTTATTCCCAGCTAATGGCTTGTTTTAGCTGTAAAACCCTGCCTCCTCCTTTCATTGCCACTGATGGGATCATTGCCATACCGATCAGTGTTCTAGGACAATTCGATAAGCAAAAATATTTACACCTTAAGAAGGGAGTAGCATTGAGGGATTTGGCAAAATGTATTTTACAAGTTCAGTGGGTTTTGGTCCACTGCAAGGGATATACAATTAAATAGGGATATAAATAGATTAGCTATAGGAAACAAGAATAAGTAACTGAAGTTAAAGAGGAACAAAACCCACCCTTGCCCTAGAACCTAAAAGATTCCATGCTGGCTTTCTCCCGGGGCATCCAAAATTAGGATGTCCCACTGTGTAAAACCCCCCAGTTCACTTTAACAGCTCATCTTTTCCCAGTCCAACGGCACAGGGCTCTTGCCCAATCAGAGCCGTTTGCTGTGCCTATGTCATTCGGCAAATGTCTTGGATGTTTTGCAATGGGCAATCCAAGTGGCCACATCCTCAGCAGCATGCGACTATTTGAATGGCTGGGGTGGTAGAGCGCGCACAGCCCAAAGATGCGGGGATGCGGCTGCTTTCCCTCCCTATTGCAGAACATCAGCGCCATTTGCGTATATTACATAGGCACGGCAAATGGCTCTGATTGAACTAGGGCCCAAAAATGCACCAAGGACCGGAAAGAGGTGAGATTTACTGAGTCAACTTGGGGGTTTTACACAGTGGGCATCCCAAATCTGGATGCCCCCAGGGCACGAAACAAAACCCAAGATAGTAAAAATCCCAGGTTTTGTTCCACTTTTAAATCCCTGAAACCAATGATTAAAAAGGCATTTAAATGAGACTCCTCCCGGCAATAATAGGGCTGCAAGTAGCTTATTATATGCATGTCCCATGTACTTTTCCTCCATTTCCTGCAGTGCATGGTAGAAGCCTGAGTTCCCTGAGAAGCCGGCTGGCTTTGACCACAGCAGAGCATACTCATGACTCATAAATGTGCACAATGACACACCCCCAGCTCAGCCACTGAAATTGAAACAAAAAAAACAGCTTTGATTAGAATACTTGAGGTATTTGTAAAATTATCCATTTTAAAGCATCTTAAATGTCTGATTAAATGTACAGTTCCCACAGAGGATAAGGTGGGAGTATGTATGATCAGCTGCTCTATGATCCCTTTTCCTGTCTGTGTTAGCCACCGTGTTAAGGTGGCAGTCTCATACTGCATGCATGTTCCAGTAAAGCCAGTTCCTGTTACACCCCAAATGTCTATCTGGATTTGACTCTACAATTTTCAAAGGCTTCTGCTGGGTGCTTAGCCTTGTAGTTTTATTAAGTCCTTGTCCAAACACACACTAATTGTTAAAGTGGTTAATAAAGTCTGTAAAAAATGGCTAAAGCAAAAAATGAAAGACAGATGGCCAAAAAAAGCAAAAACAAGCCCAAACAATTCTTTAACTATATACATTCAAATGGAAATAAGATCATATCTCCCCTCACAGTAACAGGGATTTGATACCAAAAAATTGGGAAAAACATTTAGAGGGCCTGATTTATCAAGCACTTCTGCCAGACTTTTTTTTTACACTGCCACATGTTACTGCACAATAATAACACATTTGCTAAGACATTAGCAGTGCAGCAACCTCAGAACACAAGGGGACACTCCCCCTGTTTGAGGAGGTTATATTTCTTCTTTGTCATGCAGCCAAGGGTGAGCACAATGGATGGGACGAGCCTCGACCCCCCCACTGCTGGAAACGACACCCAGAGACTACTGTCCAAAGCCCAAGCTCAACCCTGCAGGATCGAAATCTAAGGTCTTCTCTAGAGCCCCCCGGGGAGACAAGTGGTAGCATTGGTAGCAGTGGTAGACCAGGCTGAGAAAGGCAGACGTGAAAACTAGGCCGAGGTCAAGGGTCACAGGCAATGATGTAAAGTTAGAGGTAGCAAAGGTAGTACACAGAAAGGCATGCCGAAGGGGTAATGCTGAAAGCTAAGTCCAATAGACCAAGATGAGTCATACAAAGGAGAACAGAATCTATAAGGGATAAAGCAGGCAACAGAGATCAGAGGGAAAGCCGTGCCAGACACCAGATCAACAGTCCATAAGAGAGAATCCAATACATGAAGTCCAAAGGGGAAAGTTGTGTAATACAGAGGAGGTTCTTGCAGAGGATCTTCCGGCTAGCGGCGCTGCCTGACACCAAACATTGCAGTGCCCAAGGAACTGGTGGGGGCAATGGCCAATGACAACAACATTTGCCATTACTGGGCCTGTAAATGTTTATAATTTTCCTCTTCTCCACCGCCATGAAAACGTGTCCATCAAGTTTAACTGTATTAACTATGTAAAGGAGCTTGATCATTACACTGCCTTATTATAAAATCCATATAAAAACATACTAGGTGGCGAGATTATGATATACACCCCAACTGAAATCAATTCCCAACAAGCTTGTAACTTTGCCTTTTTTTCCTTTTTGGGTATACTGTTCCAATTTTACAGGGGGCGACTGCTCACCTCTAATTGCCTGCCTAGGAAGCTATATGGTTAGAAATAGCAGCATTAGCCACTTTAACATCTGCCCATATCATTTAATGGATGGAAGAACCTATACATATCAAGAGAATTGTAATAGCATTAAAATGATTGTCCAGCCAAGGGTTAAATCTTAACCAACAGCTCCTACTTTTCCTGAGACACTGAGCCCAGTGTTTGGCCGACATTGTAAACAGTTATTCATCTTCTTTTCACTGTTCCTCGTCCTGGACAACGGACTGCCTATTTATGACTTTTTGTGTGGCCCCCAAATTGCATGTACTAGAGAGATGACTGGTGCCCACATAGAAGGCTCTGAGTGCCGCCTTGGGCATGGGTGCCATAGGTTCACCACCACATTTTTGTGACAATATTCTTTTTTACACCTGGTGCTGAATGAACCTCTAGGTCATCTCCCCTTCCGGCACCAGAGCAATTAGGTTGGCACTTAGAGGAGGTTGTGTAATATTAAAAATCCATATAAACACATTGGCTAATGAGAGGAGGGGTCACTTATTCACCTGAACTGAATAAATCTCCTTCCAAGCTTGTGGTTTTCTTCTCCTAGTAGGGATAAAATCCAGGGGTGCCAGGTTTGAGTGTATTAGGGGTGACAGAACCCATCACCCCTGATTTCTTTTTCCTTTAATTAAAAAAATAAACAAGCCTGCCTGGATTTTTCTTGATGTCAATGTTTAATGACCCCTCCTCCTGCTATCCAGCATATTTATATGGATTTTTAATATTGGGCCATTTTTACATAAAGTTTTGGGTTGCAGTTCGGTCCCTAAAAGTTTTGCCATCACTGCTATAGACAAATTATCCTGTACAGTTTTGCCTCTTATTAATTGTTAATACGTGCTTTGAAAGGGGGGGGGGGGGGTCCAAAGGATGAGTTTTTAAAAGCAGGGCTAACTTTTCTCACTCAGCACAAGATAAAAGTAGAAAATCTTTCTTCTTGCTTCTTCTATGTAAAAATGGGGTCGATCATTTATTTTAGAAATTTGGAAATAAAAGCAGTTTTCAAAGTTTTCAAACATATTCGTGTGCAATGTGTTTGGCTTGTTGAAAATATGTACCCTGTTAAAATGGATTTGCCCATCACCTATAGAACTGTCCAATCCCATGTGTAGGGGATTTTTATGTTTTTAATAAAAAGTAAGTGGCACAAAGTGGACAAGAAAAAAAGTTTTAAGAAAAACTCACTTTCCAGAAAATCGGAAAAAAAGGCTCGTCTTTTGCCACATCAAAATAGACCATCTCCAGTGAGGAAGTCTCTCAAAATTCAACCTCTCCAAAAATGTCAGAGTCTCCTGAAATTATTAGGATCGACCCAATAGTCTCTTATACAAATGTTATTCAAACATGACAGCAAGTGTGCTGAAAAGAAGGAAAAGGCGCGTTTTTATTAGCGATTGCATCTGTTGCAGGTTTAATAAGGAAGGACTCAAAGGGCGCTTATTCAATAAAGCACTTCATTTAACTAGGCTGTTTGTCTTTACCTGCAAAACAAATATACACCTTACATTTAAAAGGCTTTCTGCAATCTGACTTCCAACTATTTTAATTTCATAATGCAAATGCCTTGGAGCAATGACCCAACTTTAATTAGTTTGTTATATTATTTTTGGCAAGGTATATTCCATTGTGCTGCTCTGACTAGTAGGTTGGCACTTGTGACTTTGAGTTCCTTGCACACACACCTGGCATATTAGTCTTTGTGCTGTGCACCCAGCTAAATAAAAAAAAAAAAAGAAAAAACTGTATTGGAGCAAGACTTGCCATATGAAACAGCTTTTCTGAAAACAGCTGCACCCCAGATCTTAATTAAATACTCATAGCACATTGTTTAAATGAGCAAACACATTGTCCTTCTGTTCTGGAATCAAAATGAAATTATGGTTCTTTACATTTTGTAATTAACAGGTCAAATGATGGGTGCGCGGCGTAGATTTATTTTGACTTTAACTTGCACCTGCGATTCCTTATTAAAAATGAAATTTCAAAAGCCTATTAAGAAAAAAAGTTTGAGAACAAGTTGAATACAGACAATGAAAAGCAAAGGGATCAATGTAAATACAAATCCTTGTTAAGTATTAGGAATGGGCTGGCCTTGGGGTAAATGCCAACCTGCGCAAGCTTTTAGCATGGCGCCCCCATCCCGACATACACACACTCACACTGACGCAAATCGGTAGAAAGTGGTAGAATAGGAATGGAAGGAAATGAACGAGAGGAAGGGAAAAAACAATGCAAGATGCAAATGCAAAATGCAAGACAATAAGCAAACACACAAACAGGGGAGACGATATCTTTCTAATAGATATCATAACGGAGGGAATGCAGAAAAAAAACACAGGTAAGGTGGAATAGAGAGACATGAAAATTCAACAAAAGAAAGCTGTAAGAAAGAAGATTAAAGAGCCAATGTGGAAAAAAGAAGAAGCTGAAATATGGAAATGAGGAAGGGAATTTGGAAAAGATGATTAGGTAACAGGTAACAGAAAAGATAGATCCCATTAGAGCTGTGGTCAGCAATGCTACAGTGATGGTTGCGTGCAGAGCTGTCAATCAGTGGCTGCTTACTGCACATAAGCCTCCAGGCACAGCCGCTGGCAGCTCAGTGCAGAAGAACGTTTTCTGCTGGACCAGCTGGGCAACCACACCACCCTCCACCCAGAATGGCAAAGCAGGAGTTCCCAAGCAGCACGCACTCGCACAAGGATGACACAAGGGACTTGATCGGATGTTCCAGTAAGTAGGCGGGTGCCAGACAACCACCAATCAGTTACGTGGCTGGAAAATTATTTTAAAGGATACAATTCTGTGTCGGGGGACTCTACCAGATTTTGTGCTCAGGGGCCTCCACCACACTTAAACCGGACCTTCACCCTAAATAAGAGTCTATCTTATATGTGTCCCCCACGCTGTACATACAGATTGCCCACATTAAAAATCACCCTACCTGCATCTATTGCATTTTCTGAGACTTTAAAAATCCAAGATGGCGGCCCATGGAGTCTCAGGCTGCCTGCAAACAGGAAGTGTCTTCTGACTGTGCCACTCTGCCTTCTGGGATTTCTGACCTTTTCCTGACCCCAGTTCTGCTCTGTTTGTGCGAAGCACAGCTATATCCCCATTCCCCTGCACTTTTGACCCCTCTCCTCTCCTCAGATTGTGATTCTACTGAGCCAAGATGGCAGCGCCCGTATCCTAGAGTCCTGAACAGAGTTGCAGGTCAGTGAGGGAAATATTAAAAAGTGACTAAAAACTTTAAATATATTCATTTTAGATGCTGGGGAATTGTTTTCTAAAGGTTTGGGCGTTTCATTAAATGATACTGAAGGTCCGCTTTAATCCAGCCCTCAGATTATTCATGCAAAAACAATTCTGTTTGGCTGGAATACAATTTGTAATATATAATTAAAGGAATAGTTCAGGCAAAGTTATCAAAAAGAAAGTAAACACCACTTCCAGGCCAACCTGCAGACTCGATCTATCATAGTCAAAGGAAAGTTTGTTCAGGACATTTAGCCCTGAAGCCAAGAGCATGCTCCCAACTGGCCAAGTGCAGATACAGCAACTACTGCTGCCTGCTACTACTGCGGCAGTGGCCGCCTCCTGCTGCCAATCAAGGAGGAAGGCTGCACCAAGGCTGAAAACGGAGCATGCTATAGGACCAAAGCAGACCACGCTGCAACCAGCGAACTGCAGCCAGCAGGACTTCAAGGCATCAGCCCTGCATGCTGGCAGGTTAGTGAGCTTTATTTTTTTTTTTTAATTTTGCCTGGAAAGAGAATTTAAATTCTATATAATTAATGACATGTGTTTACTGTGGCTGGTCCGTAAAGCAGAGTTGAAAAGGTGAAAAATTATAAATGCGAGTATTCAAAGAGGAGCAAGCCTTATTTAGCCTGGCTACAGAGTCTAAAAGATCCAGGTGAATAACTGGCATGGGTATGCACAGCCAGAGGGCCAGCGGCTAAGTTCCATTCAGTTTTACCTGAATGCCCCTAGTTGGATGTCTATGGCTGTGTAAATTTAAAGCTAATGCTTGGCTTTAGCATTTCTAAGGGCCTTGGATGGCACAGAGACAAAGAGATGATCTGCATAGCTCCGCCTGCTGCAAGGATAGATGGGTAATGCTATCTGTCCTTGTATTGGGTACTGTGCAAATACTTTTCGTTCTAGGAAAGCTTCTCTCTTCCTGAGACGACAATACAAGTGCACTATGCGAGACAAGCAAAAGAGATACCATGGGAAGTTTTTGGCGGGTGTGTTGCACACATTGAGGGAATGCAACTTTATGGAGCTCATCCCTACAGGTCAAACCAGTGATTAGCTTGTCTTTTGTAACAAATTTCTGCATAGGCACACACGGTAATTTTTACTACTTCGGGAACTGACCACCCTGCAAAACTACTGCCCCTATAATTTCTTGATGAGTCAAAGAGGCTGTAACAGGATTCCTGTAAGCAAGATGTCTTCTGAGGAGGCATAGGCACACGCATAAGTACACAAAGACACACGTTGTAATTTATTTTGTAATTAAAAAGTCTGTTTTCATTTCATTTCCATATTAAAAAACAACATATTCAAATCCAATTTAAGTTCTATTCTAATAAAATCTGAAAAGAGGAGAGAAGTGCCTTTACAGGAGCAGTATAGTCACAAAAGCCAAGAACTTTTGAAATGATGTACATAGTTGTCATGGCTGAACATCCCTTGCGAGCACAATACACTGCACTTTCTAAACACTGCCATTGTTATCCAATAGAATGCTTCAGAAATATTTAACTACACATGCCTAAGCAGATATAAACCTTGACATTTCTATCAGCTTAATAAAATGTTTATATCACATTTCCAGCTAAATATGAATGACTAGAAGCAGAATTCTCATGTTAAGTAATATGTGTGAAGAAAAGATCAAAGGCTTTATAATTTTCAATAAACAACTCGAAGCGCCAGAAGTAAACTCTTTGATTTTAATGGAACCCGGTGAACTTTTCTATTACTTCCGTTAAATAATAATAAAAAAAAAAAAGATTGTGGGCATAGGGAAAAATTTCGAAACTTTAAAAAGAATGTATGCCAAGTTAATCTGCATTCTGTGTAAAAGTAACGCCTTGATTGGACAACTTAAAAGGGTAAATGGATTGTGTTATATTGGGCTTTTTGATCTACAGTTAAGTACTTGGTCACACATGGCTGAGGTCATGCTAAAGATCTGGTGAAGCAAGTTTACCTTTGGGTGTGCTTTCGGCTGTGAACTGAAATTAACATCTGAGTGAGCTTTGTATTAATATACACACAAAAATACAAGCAAAAAATTCTGTTCTAATATTTCGCAGAAATCGCCTCTTTGATGGGGCATTTTTACAGGTAAGGTACATCTTTTTTCTAATGAGGTAAGGATTTTCCTTTCAAAGTTTGGAACAAGAGACTCCTATAGGCTATGCTGAATTATTTGGCAAATTCTTTAGCATAGCCCCAGTGGTGCTGTTTTTTCCAACCTTACACCACTGGAAAAAAAATGATCAACCTCACCCGTAAAAATACCTGATCACAAGGGTAGTTGATTTTTTTGGTGTGGTGTGTTCAAGTTAAAAAGCTCACTCAGATGTAAGCTTCAGGTCACACCCAAATGTACATCCAAAGGTCAACTTGCCTCACAAGATCTCTAGAATGACCCAGAACGGGTTATATTAATCATAAAGTAAAGGTTTACCCCCCAAAAAAATCATAGAACTCAGGTTTGATTATACAGTGGTTTGCTAAAGTACAGTATTTTCCACCCCATAACGTGCACTTTTATCACCCAAAGTGGAAGAAAAATCAGCACATTTTATGGGGTGAAAGAAAAGAAAAGAAAAAAAAAAAAAAACTTACATTTCCCTGCTCCCATGTCGCAGGCCGGTGGCTCCTGTAGCAGCCCATCTCCCATCAACACATACACACACATATCTTACCCGTGTCTGCTGCCGTTGTTCACTTCCATACACATGTTCCAGTAGTGCTGGGTCTGGGCTATGGGTGGGCGTGGTATATAGGGCCGGTGTCACTGGCACTGTGACTTGGGTGTCACTGGCCCAAGTCACAGGCCACACCCACTCACGAGGCCAGAACCAGCATACCAGGAACTTGTGTGTGGCAGCAGACAGCAGTAAGGTGTGTGTATATTTATATATGTTCACGGGAGATGCAGGCCAGCGGCGTGGGAGCACTGGGAATTTACAATTTTTTTTGAGGGGGGTGCTGCACATTGCCTTTAATTGGGATGCCTCGCACTGCCTGTAATGGGGGATGCCCCTCACTGTCTGTAATGTTGGATGCCCCTCGCTACCTGTAATGTGGGATGCCCTCGCTGCCTCTAATGTGGGATGTCCCTCACTGTCTGCAATGTGGGATGCCCCTCGCTGCCTGTAATGTGGGATGCCCCTCGCTGCCTGAAATGTGGGATGTCCCTCGCTGTCTGCAATGTGGGATGCCCCTCGCTGTCTGCAATGTGGGATGCCCCTCGCTGTCTGCAATGTGGGATGCCCCTCGCTGTCTGCAATGTGGGATGCCCCTCGCTGCCTGTAATGTGGGATGCCCCTCGCTGCCTGTAATGTGGGATGCCCCTTGCTGCCTGTAATGTGGGATGCCCCTCGTTGTTTATAATGTGGAGTCTGTTATGGGGTGATGGGGGTATTTTACCACACATTTAGTTCAGAGTATTTTTTTCTTGTAAAGTAGTAAAAAAAAAAAAACGGAAAACTTCAGTGTGCATAATTATGGATTGTTGCTTTAGCAGTATGCTTACAATCATTGTCATGAATTTACTCAGACCAGTTTCCCAGTGCCTGCTACTTTCCCACAGCATAATGCTGCCCTTAATGCATTGCATAAAGCCATGGTTTGAAACAGAGCGTCAGCATAAGAGCTACTGCATCACTGATTTCTCTAAAGAGAAAAAACATGGCTGGGTGTGGGAGCGTGTCAGGGCTGCAGGGATGCTGGAGATGCAATCAGGGCAAGGGACCAAAGGCAGGATATTGCGGGCCTCTGCGCGGGGAGGGGGGAGTTCACAAAGAGGGGCATCCCAAATCTGGATGCCCCAGGGGTACTTAGTCGGCCGGCCCTGGACTTAAGAACTCCAGGGCCAGCCACAGTGATGATAGCTCCACTTTAAGACTATTTTACATTTAATATGGTCAGCTGTAGCCTGGCTGAGGAAAGTGTTCAGGTGATGAAAATGTTAGGGCTACGGTCTCTGTGAAAAAAAACAAAAGGTTCAGGGCTCCCATTGCCAGAAAGGTATGTATATTTGTATTTCTTTACAGTAATCTTTACAGTATAGGACCACTTTAATTGCAGACAGAAGCTACTGGGGGGAGGGGGCATTCACACTTCCCACTCACTTCAAAGCTCCAGATTTATAGTGAACCTGAATGCCACCCTGTAAAGCGGCACAGGTTGTACACTTCTAAGGTCAGGCCAGTTCATACTGTAATGAATCATACAGGGTATCAACTCCACCGATAGTATTTTGTGCCAGATTGGCCAAAACACCACCAAGATGTACTATGGTGCACCACGTCAGAAGAGTCGTGAAGTGCCATGGTTTGAAGATCATGTCACATTTTACCCCTGGCCAAGCAACAGCCCAGAAAGGAATCCAATAGGGTTCTAGACAGTTCTAAAGCTGAAAATGAATAAAGGATCAACAAAATAAAAAAAGCAGAAAACAATTTAGGAACTCGGTTTGGGCATGGAAAACATGTATGAACAATGCATGGAACTTGTTTACTATCTTCCAGAATGAGCTTAAAGTGGACTAACACCCACCGCTGATCAGCCTGGGAAACTATAAGATTCCCGGGCCGATCAGCTCCCTGCCTGCGGGGCACCCCAATCGGGGGTGCCCCGCTGTGTGAAACCACCCAGGACGCCCGCAAATCCTACCTGTTCCTCGTTCCAACGGCGCATGAGCGGGCCGCCACCTCTCGCGCATCCCTCTAGCAGCCGCCCATTTGCGTATGGCCGGCGCGGGCGCCCTCCCTGTGTATGGCCGGCGCGGGCGCCCTCCCTGTAAGAGGGACGCGCGAGAGGCGGCGGACGCTCTCATCTTGTCCGTCGGCGGTGATTGGTGGAGCGAGTCACGTGGGAGCGGGGTCGGGTGAGTTTTTGGGGCTTTCTGGGCTGCCCCGCGGAAGTAGATCAACACTGAAAATCCTGGGTGTTTGTCCACTTTAATGAGGTAAGTCTTTGAAAGCAGCAAAATATTAATAGGTAAAAAAATAAAAGTATTTCGGCCGTTTTTTTTGCAAAATAATGTAGAGTGTCTGTGTATGGGATGTTATGCCGGTATGGAATTGCAAAGCAAAACAATAAAAGTGCTGAGGGCCAGTAAGGGGGAGATCATGAAAAGTGGTGTATGGAAGAAAACAAAAGTACAAAAAACACAAGAATGTATTTTCTAGGATGAAAAACACGTGCTGGGTACAACAACTGGTGGTGGCCTAGTGACAGGTTAGGGGTTCTCACTGTTACTAAAAGTATAAACCACTTACTGAGGGGGCAGACTTCTCTGTAAAAGGGACAGTCAATCGAAATAAGGCACCAAGCAGTTTAGCCGATGCCTGTCCCTCACCTTAATTTCCTGAAGAGCTGGGCAGAAGTTGTAGAAGGGCCACAGTGGATGCAAACCTGGTTCCGACCACAGCAGAGCATGTGGATGACTAAAAGCTGTACCACAACGCGCCCTTCCCAGCCCAGCCATGCTCAGGAATGTAAGGTGCCTAAAGATTGAGGAAGATCGCTTTTCAACAAAGTAAACCTTTAAGAGAGCATATGGTAAGTCTGCACTCCTGTCAGAGTAAAAAAACTATTGTGAACCCCAACCAACAATAGCACCCACAAGACAACTCTGGGTCCAAGAAAGACTCACTACACACACACCTTGGTGGTACTACCCCCCCAAGCGCAATTAAACATATGGCATACACAACAGGTAGCATAGACAAGAAGACATTCTAGTGAGGGATTATAAATTGTTGGATTTCATCTAGGAATTGTTAGTACATTTATTGTTAAAATGCAAGGTCAGAATTTCCTTTACAGCAGTCAAGATGTTTTACAGCTAAACTTCTATAAAAGGTTGAATAAAAAAAATATTAAACCTGTTTATGACATAGTGACACCCAGATCCACTTTGTTCACATTTCAGGCCTGTTGTTCGGCTTGGAAAACAGCTGCAGGTGCCGGCTAATTATAACGCCATTTTCCCAAACAACAACTGGCGCATTGAATGTGCCGCATTTGGTATGCATCCTCCAATAATAGCAAACTACTTTCATTACACATTTAGCAGACTTTTTCTGCATTCGAGCTACTCAATTAATACATTATTTACAAGTTAAGGGATATTAAAAACAGATTCTTAATTTACTAATGATTAAGCAGACCCCAGGCTTTATTTCCAATTTGCGCTTTTATTGAAAACGGAAGTAGCAACAAGGTGATAAAAATGTCACATATTCCATGGGTCTCTGGTTCCAGATGAGGCTTTTACATGGTCATTACTTTCAGCTTTAGAGTCAGACCTGTTGCAAACAGGAGGGGAACAAAAAGGCAACTAAAGAATGGAGAGGGGAACAATTAATGTTGTGGGTTTAATTGAAATTAACTGAAGACCATGCTGAGAAGTAGTACTGGGCGTGAATCTACATTATACAGTACAGGCTATTTCTAGCTACAGTTCACGGCAGGTAGATGTGGTTAGACATTAGAAGAAATTAAAAGGTTATTAAAATTTCAGCGCCGCTTCGTTAATTGAAGTGAATAGCATAGCTTCTAAATACAGTTGCAGAAAGAAATTTGTGCATTTTTAAAACAAAGGTAACAGATGTACCTTTTAAGTCATGGGGTGGGTGGGGGCAGAAAAAATAGCAATTAAAAGATATATACTGGAAAACAGCAGATGGTAAATAGGTTTTCTTAAAATATAACATTAAAGATTTAGCTAGACAGAAACTTGAATGCAGAAAAAGAAGTTCATATAAAACACTTTAAAGCTGCAGGCAAAAAACTGAGAATATGTACATGTTATCCACTGATACAGATTCAGCCGCATTTCCAGATAAAACAAATGTTTATAAAAATCATACTTACCTATACCAGGCTCCTCGAGTCATTGATCCCCTTTTCCTGGGTTCATCACAGTGTGAGTCTGCATGTTACAAAGTTTTCATTCGAAAAGCTGGCATCCCTTGCTCATCTCAAGCTCCCCAGTCTGCACTACAGTATTTGAGGTGTAGACACTTGAGAGGAGCAAAGGATGACAGTTTTCAAACTGTGTTAAACCCACAGCTTTTGAAAGACCATGGAGTATTTTCATTAGAGCTGAGGAGGGGGGGGGGGGGTTTCCAGGTGTGAAAGGACCATAGGGAGACCAGGGTGGTACTTCAAGTGGATGTACAGCTTGGAGTAGACTGGAATGGCTGTAGAATGCAGCCCACCCCATCTAGTGCTGGAATACACTTCTTACTTTTTTTTAACACTCCTTTCAAGTACCACCCCAACCCTTCTCCTGTTCACAGCCCCAGCTATACACTGCAACCAATACACCCCATAAAGAGGGAAACCATTGGCTTCAGAGCTTTATAGACTCTAGGCCAGTGGTGGCTCCTCTTTTGAACCTTACAGACTCTAGGCCGGTGGTGGCTCCTTATTAGAGCCATATAGACTCTAGGCTGGTGGTGGCTTCTCTTTAACCCTTTTGTTGCCAAGCACGTAACACCTACGTGCTGGCTTGGCTGGGCCTTAAGTGCCAAGCCCGTAGGTGTTACGTGCTTGACTTTCCTCGCTTGTAGTTTAAAAAGTAAAAACAACAAATACTCACCTGACCCCTTGTTGGATCCGGCCGGGTCTCCTCTTTAATTTGGTGCCATCCGATCCCCCGTGGGGGGTCGGATGGCTCCAGGAGAGCCCCCGGAATAGGCCGCCCCCCCCCCCCGCTTCTGCAGCAGCAGCTTCTAACTGTAAAAAAAAATAAAATAAAAATGACATTCACTTACCTGTGTGTGCGCTGGCTCCCGCTGTCCCTCCTCTTCACCTGGGGGGCCTCCGATCCCCCCCCAGGACTTACCGATCTTCAGGAGAGAGCCTGGGAGGCTCTCTCCTCTCTTCTTCACGATGGTGGCCGCCATCATGCCTCTAAGCCCCGCCCCCTTGGGGGCGGGGCTTATGAAGTCATCCCGGCCCCGATCTCAGGCTTCAGCCTTCTCAGCTTCTCAGATGCCGGTGATCGGCACAGGGGAAGGAGGTGACAGGAGATCCTCTGATCTCCTGCCTTCTCCTTCTCTGGATGCCGATCACCGGCATCTGTCAGCTGAGCAGCGAGGGACAAGAGCTTGCAATCAAAGGTAAGTACAGTAAAAAAAAATTTTTTTTTTTCTAATAAAATACTTTTTATTATTGTGTGGTGTTTTTTTTTCACATTAACCCTTTGTGAGCTGGTAAGGGGTCCATGAGACCCCTTATACCAGTTCACAAGGCTGGGGGGGTGGCAAGTCACCTGCCCTAGCGGGTGGCTTGCCATTAACCCCCGCACCCCCATTACCTGCCTCCCCAAAGGCCAGGGGGGGGCAGAAGAGCCCGGGCCCACATAGGCTATGTGGGCTCGTAGGCTGCAGGGTGGGGGGGCCACCAAAGCTGGCCCCCCCACTCTGTGCCTACAAGCCCCCATAGCTGGTCCCGGGCTGGTTACTTTGGGTAAGGGGGACCCCACGTCATTTTTTTTTTTGGATTTTGAAGGGTTTTTAACCCTTCAAAATCCAAAAAAAAATGGGGTCCCCCTCCCCGGGAAGGGGGACCCCATGTCATTTTTTTTTTTAATTAACCATTTGTCATCCAGCAGCTATAAAAGGCTTCTGGGCAGGAAAGGGTGTCTACCTATACATATGTGGTATCGCTGTAACCGGGAGAAATTGGGGTTTCTCACGCAATAAGATTTTATTGACAAACTTACATTTTTTATTACAAAAAAACTCTACAAATTGTAAAAAAATGTTTTTTTTTTATTTTTTTCCACACATTTCACCCAAAAAAATTGAGAATACACCTAAAAAATACAAACAAGACATTTCATGTTAAAGCCCAGACTCTGTTGAAAAAAACAATATATAATTTTCCTGGGAAAATCCCTTCAAAAATGACAGTTGAATATGTGTAGCGCAAAATGGTGAAACATCGTCTGGCAACAGGGAGTGGCAAATGCTGCAGGTAGGCTGGCAGCGAAAGGGTTAAAGTGGACCAAAACCCATGCGATCAGCCCCGATCGATTCCCTCCCAAAGTCGGGATGCCCTGCTGTGTGAAACCTCTCAGTTCGGCCATACACTTTTTTCCAGTCCAATGGCGCATGCGCAAGCAGCAGGCGCATCCCTTCAATCCCTCTAGCAGGGCGTGTGCCTTCGCCAGGCATTTGTGAATGGCCAACGCGGGCACGCTCCCCGTTAGAGCATTCAGAGCCGCTTGCCTTAGATGCACTGACGTGAGCGGATCTAAGCGCCCTGATTGGATGAGCGGCTGCGCATGTGCAGGGAAGAGGTGTGTTTTTTTTGGCGACCTGCAGGGTTTCACACAGCGGGGCACCCCCAATCGGTAAGTTAAAGGTATCTCCCTAGGTTCTGCCCAAGCCAAGAGCTTTAGGGGGCTTTGCAGGCCTTGGTTGACACATGGCTGACCCCACATAGTTCTAACCAGACAAGACTATGTACGACCATGGTGCCATTTTGCTGGCTGCTCTTTGTCTCAAACAACAAGAAACCATGCTACTAAATGCATGGCCATGACGAAACTATCGTTCAAGCACCCCTAAAGACACAAATTCCTGCACTACCCTCACAACCACAGGCATCTGCAGTTTGAATGCCTGTTTGTCATATGCCCATAGAATAATATCTATATGTCTATGCTCCTGCACCACATGTATATCCCATGTGACTGCTGGTTTTGCTGAACAAGTGTGCATGGTGTATGTTCACTCGCCTGGCAAACCCTGTTTGCCTTTGGTGAAGGTAATATACCAATACGGCTATTAATGATCCAGGAATGTGGAAGGGTGAGCATTTTGTCCAAATGTTTAGCTTTGATATGTGGTCTTATGCTGAGATGGGTTCCCCAAATTAGGGAGACCAGGGGTAGGGGGGCATAGGTAGTTTTTCGTTGAGTTCAAACACATTTTGGCTATCCCTAGGATGTACTAGCATTGTACAAAACAACCATAGTTTTGGAAAATACATAAATATTCAATCCAATACAAATACAGATTGTGTTAAAATGGTAATTGATAACTGAAGTCATTAGAAAAACATTGGCTACAGTGACTGAGAACTTAATCACTGTACTATGGTTCTGTATGGTAAACCATCTGCCTTCAACACAGGGCTGAATTCATCTCCAAATGTGACAAATGGTTTTCCTTGAATGTTTGATCATTTAAAGAGACATCGGGGAATACACAAAAATTGCCAGTTCAGTTTTTGAAATGACCGAAATTAAAAGAAAAAACAAAAACTGTATTGTTTATGTACTAACAAAGCAAATTAATATGGAACATGGCTTAAAGAAATAAAGAAATCAAGAATTATATGTTAGTTAGAATTTTATATTAGCGTTTTCCTTCCAGTACCATAAACTGTACATCAGGCAGAATACAGTGAATGCTTGACTACTCCGCCTGCTGGAGGTTAGTGGTGCTTATTGAAAAAGATTTGTGATAATATTGAGTAATATTTTATATTTAGCTTTTTAAGCCCAAATCCTTAATAGAAGGGAAAAATAGAAGGTAAATATGGCGATTCACACGGGGAGGCCGATTCATCAATAGCGCCAGGTAGCGACAGATGAGCGACTGTAGCGTGATTTTTTCAGCGCCAGCCAGTATTCGCTGTGCTTGGCCGGCGTTAGCTTGATGACAGCGACTCAGTCGGTGTGCGGTAATGTTGAATACGGGCTGGGGGGTCACTGTTTCACAGGTCCAGCGTTGTATGTGAGCGCCTGACAACGAATGGCCAGAGCGAACGGCTAGCTTCATATTCATCAACAAATCACGCTCCGAATGTGCTGTCGCTGTCCATTCCTTGTTTAAACCCCAGAGCGCTGGCGGCGAAGTGTATTAACTAGTTTTTAACCAATTCTGCACATATTTTTTTTTTTTTTTTTTCACTTAAAAATAAATCCTAACATTGCAGAAGTGGTCTCCGATTTTTTGACATTAAAAAAATATATTAAAAAAAAAATACCAATTAATTATGATTAATTATAGATTGCTCCATTGAAATGCATTGGACATCGCCAGGGAGCGACAGCTCATACCTGGCGCTGTGAGGGAATTTGCAGCGGCGCTGTTCGGTCCAGGCGGCTTCATGATGAATGCCGCGCTAGCCGTCGCTCTCGCCGGCGCTAGCCTCATTTTGCTTGATAAATGCGTCATTGTGACCGCCGCCGGGCGTACTTGAGTCGGTAGTCGCCGTTAGCTGCCGCTACCTGTCGCTCGTCAGACACTACCTGGCGCTATCGCTTGATGAATAAGGGCCTAAATGTTTGCAGTCCTTGACCTCATCAAAGGGAGCCATTTGGTTATTACAGTTAGGATGCAAGGCTAAATATCCATAATAGGGTTACAACACAAAGCAGTTATTTGTTCAGCCAAATCCTAAGCAAAGCAACATAGAGACACACATGACTCTTTTGGGTAAAGCACAGCTCTACCCATTTTTTTTTTTTAGTCTTAGATTGAGAGAGGATTAAATCCACATTACTTTTTGTTTTACAAGAACATTTTAAACTATTCAATAACCTCCGTGTGCTTATTATCCACACATTACAAATGTTTACATCTTCACTGTCACAGGGAGGGCCTTTTATACCGGCAAGTGAGACAATGTCATTTCACTCTCTGATGGTATAAAAAGGTTTCTCTCTACAGCAGGAGGGAGAGGAAAAACCCAAAGTGAGTGGCAGAAGCCAAGAACAGGGCAGGGGACACAGATCCTCCACCCTGCTCCTGGCTTCAACCTTTCACTTTCAGCTGTCACATCAGTGATGGATGGCACAAGGCAGCAGTGACCGGCAATTGCACGAGGTAGCAGTGATCGGCAATAGAAGGAGGAAAGTAGAAAAAAAAAAAATTAAAAAAAATAAAATATATATATATATATATATATATATATATATATATATATATATATATTATTCCAGTCATTGCAATGGAGCAAAGCCATGTCAGCTTTGTCACTCTCCCTTGACTCCAATTAATGGATTAGGCATGTGGGGGGGGGGCATAACACTATCCTGATGCTGTAGATTTTTTTATTTTATTTTACTGTCTGGACCTGAACTTTAACGAGAACATCTTTGTCTTGCTGCATGAACCATGTTCTTTTGCAATTCAGCTAATGGATGGGTGTCCTAAAATTGTCCTTTAGAACCTCAGAATTAATAAATCAATAATGGCAATCCCAGATGCAGCAAAGTAGGTTCAAACCATGATCCTACCATTCCCATGTTTCACAGACGGTATGTGGATCCTACTGAAATGCAGAGTTTTCCTTTCCCCAAACATAATGTGTCTGACTATAACCTAGCTATCTGCAAAACATTGTTTTAATAGACTTCTGCTCTGTCCAGGTGATCTTTAGCAATTACTAGGGGATACATATGTCAGGAGGCATCTGGGGCATTAAGGATTTGGGACTCCTTAAATCCTGCAGGATATTTCCGTTCCGTTTCCCAAATTCCTGACTATAATGTCACAGCCACATCCATTTTGCAGGATTTTTTAAAACAAACAAACTGCAGACATGTAACATTTATTCATACAGGTCTCAGCAGACTTGTCATTTCTTGAGACAGCTTGAAGGCCTTTACACACAAACAGTTATGCATACCCTTCATGTTGGTTCAATAAAGCTCGCAACACAGAGCACAATAAAACAAATTCATGGTGTTGAGTGCTTGACACAATAACAGGCTTTCATTAAATAGATCCATCAGGAAGTTTCAGACTAATTAATTTTGTGTTTATTCAGCTTTGGAAACCTTCCTCGTACGGTTTCATTTACCATGGAGCTGCTTTGCACAAGCGAATTACTTGTATGGTGACTCAAAGGCATTTAACAATGTCTTTGATATTTTAAGTACTAACTTAGAGGGATGTTTAATTTCTTCCTCATAATGAAAGAAGCAGAAAAAAAAGTGCTGAAACATTTGCCTTTTTCCCGTCCGTGAAATCAACGAACAATGAGAAAATTACAGTACATTGACTGTGCTTAATGGCACAAACATGCTTAACGTGCAAAGACATGTATATAACTTGATGGCATACGATCACAATACAGTAACAAGTTAAACTTCTGTGCTCTTCAAAAGGAAACAGCAACAGCAGAAATACAAAGAGGGATTTTAGATAACCACCTATTATCTCTCATTAATGTATAGTCACACTCAATGCTATGCCATGTTCACCTTTATTCTTATACATACTGATCTTTGGCTTGTCATTAGTTTTACATTTTGCTATAACTCTGGCTCTTTTCTATGGTTGTCTTTCATGTTAGAGAAAAATTTAGGTCAGATTTTGTTATGGTCCATGGCCTACAGCAACATAGTTGACAGGGGTGGCAGCAACAATCAGTCCCTTTGAATTAATATTCGGAAATTAGATCCCAGCTGTCACATCACCCCTTCAAACAACACTTCTTGTGCTGTGGCAAATGTTTAACATGAAACCTATGGGAGGTAGGTGGGACTTATAAGAATAATTAAAAACAAATTAGCGCAAAAGGCAATCCTGGCAAATCCTCCATACTTGTTGGTACAACTATACTATAAACTATGCTGTTATGATGCTGGTCATTATCACATATAGATTTTTAAAATATAGATTCATATATAATGAGTAACTACGTTACTCTAACCCAGTACCATAGCCAAATATAGTTAGTTAAATTTAAAAAAAAGCCCAAAACAAAATGCAATTCAAAAGGAAAATATAGCAGATACAATGTAAAATGTAAGGCAAAGTGTTATAAGGCACCACATCATAAGTATGCAGGAAATCTGTACATTAAAAAAGCGGTGAATAGAGTCCCAAAGGACCGCCAACCTTACCCTCCCACACATAAAGGCCCAGTCCAGCCAGATAGCCTGTTTTGAAAGTCTCCTGTGTCCTGCTACCCTTCAAGGAACTTTCAGAATAGGTCATCTGGCTGGACTGGCCCTTTAAGTGGTCAGACTGCCCTCACCAATTTAATCCCTTGTACACTTGTTTAGGCACCATCTGTCTAACACAGGGTTCACCTAAAAGTGAGATCAGAAAGACCCTATTGTCGAAGGGGTAATCCAGCAAAGTATTTTGGAAAATTGCGCTGAGCAGCCAGATATCCAAAGGGGTCAGACAAAGGCATGGTCATGTACAGGAAGAGTTAGTTCAGGCAGCGTTCAAGTACAAGAAGGGTCAGTAACAAAATCACAACTAGGCAAAAACATCCAGTGAATAAATGCTACAATGGCCATAGTGGAATATACCCATATATAAAAAGAGGTCAAGGAAAAATTCGGGGGGGGGGGGGGGGGAATCAGACTCCCCTGGCATGGCCATAATTGAAGTGTTTACTGACACCAGGGAGTCAGGGTTCCCCTTTCCAGGCTTGTGATGGCTTGCATGTGCACTGGGGCAGGTTTTCTTGCTTGTTCAGAAATGATTAGGCAAATTTATCAAATATTGACCAAAAAATGTAGTAACCAATTAGGTTTTTTTTCTCCAAACAAAACCAGACACCTGGTTTTCGGTAAAATTTGTAAGGTATGTGACGAAGATGATGTATGTGAAGATGGGGTAAACCAATGCCTACTGTAGCTGTCGCTAATTGGACGACTTAACAGACAATAACACACGTATACAGTGTTTATGTAGTCTCCGGGTTAGATGGTACCAAGCCCAGACAAAAGGCAGCAGTCGAAGCAGAGTATCAGGATAAAACAAAGTTTAGTATGGAAGAATGAAGAATGGTTCAGAAAGAAATGGAAGTCCATGAGCGAAAATTCTGATGGTATTCCATACTCCATCGCTATATTGAAAAGTACAGACAAAGGTTAAATTTTGTAAATAGGTTACTCACTTGACCAGTAAGGTTTCAGCAATAACTCCAGAAAGTACTGCCACGACTTTGAATAGCTGGTTAGGTGGAGGATCAATGAGTGCATTAACGGAATGTACAGTGAAAGGAATAGCAATCATGGCTGCCAAAGTCACAATAAAGACTAGTAGACTTCTTATCCGACACAGCAATGTTCTCCATATTGTTCCCTCTTGCAGGTGATACTAGAAAAAAATAAAGTCTGATTATTGTGATATATTTAATGCATATAAGGGACATTTAGCAATTTGAGGCATAAAAATTGAGAAAAAAATTGCATGAAGAACCACCATTTCTTATTTCCACATTACTGGATACAATGGCCCGTCAAAGACTCCTCAAGAAGAGTTTATTCCCAAGTCTTCTAATACCTGCCCAGTATTGTGCTGTTGGTCTTAAAGTGAGTCTTAGAGACTCCAGAATCAGCCACTAGCCTGTCCTGTCCTGTACCGGATGCTGCACTCTGTGAGACCCCCCCCCCCAGGTGCCAGTATTTGTACCTGATCCTGGTGCTCCAATCTCTCCTTGGCAGCAGCCGCATACTGGGCTTCTCTGCAGCTGCAAGTGCTCCCCACACCCAGACATTCAGCTAGGCGTTCACGTGGGAGCTGGGGATGTGGGCACCTACACGCCTACGTTAAAATCAGCTGTCTTATGCTACGCATTAGTAAGTGCCGCATAAAGCGCTGACTGGACGAGCACCCACGCATGTGTTGTGGGAATGAGGAAAGGTGAGTGAAAGTGGACGATCTGGGGGGTTTCACACAGGGGGGCATCCACATCAGGATGCCCCGGGACAGGGACCAATTACCAGGATAATCAAAATCCTGGTGATTGGTCCACTTTAAAGCAGGTTGTTTTCAGAAGCACTTCTCTTACTTCTCTTTTACCCTTTGGTAACAACACATTTACTGATGGATAATATGTTGCAGGCTGTAACTAACATTAGACTAGTTGAGGCCTTTTATAGCTAGAGGAGTTCTCATTTAAAAAATACAATTTGTCCCAGAGGCATATAAACATTCCATGGGCCGGAAGTTTCGAATACATTTTGTGAATACATTTTGTAAATACCAGCAACCTTCTGCAGTATGTATTAAAAGAGCTTATCAATACATTATAGGGCCTTGTTATTTTAGTTTTTAGTTTTACATTTTCTTTAATGAATCTCTTAAAATTGTGACCCTACCTGGGGACTCCGAACCAGAAATGGGAGCAGGGAATTAAAAATATATATTTTTGTATTTTATAGAATTGAGGGTTCTAAAGTCTCAGGACAGAATTCAGGTCATGTAATTAAAAAAATAGAATTACCCCCCACAAAAAAAACTCTATTAACCCCCACATGCTGGGATATTTGTAGCAAACTTTATTAATGAACAGCAATCTGCATAAAGCTAAAACATGTGCTAATACAGTCAATTAAAATACAGAAAGGAATTTTCTAGCTTAATTCAGTGACATCCAAAGTGGTGCCGCTCTGGGCTTGGGTCATTTCCTGCAGACATGTCCAGGCTAGAGGAACTGCCGAGGTATACACATCGTGCTACACTTATTTTGTTTTGGATTTTTTTTTTAAACATGACACAAGGTATCATAACTAGAGGGCATGAAAACTGTCAACAGAGCCCATGCGGCAATATGATGTTGACCAACTGTGCCAACTTTCTCAGTTTATAATGGAGAGGCAGGAGTGAAAAAAATGTTCAGCTTTAAATGCTGTACATGGAGTGCATTTGAGATTTTAAGCCAGGCTTTGTAGAGCAGTTTAATATAAAACTTCATAATGTTCCAAGAATATAAAACAAAGAGTGTCTCAAATGAATTCTTGTAGACCACAAGAGTAGGTTTTCATAAAAACTAAATCAAGGCCAGGGTAACTGGAGGCATATTCTGTTGGGAGCACAGGGTCACGCACTTATTACAGGAAAGGCAAAATAGGAAGCTAGCAATCTTCTTTACAATAGGAAGGATGGAGTTATGTTTTTGAATACAAGCTCTACAATAGGAATTCTCGACTACAACTGCAGACCTTTATGTCGTCTTTATGACTAAATTTAATTTCAACTCCTGTGGGTTGCACTTTGTGACCCCAATGACTGACTAGCTGTATTTCATTCACCAAGACACCAAATCAAAATTTAACGTGGTATGAGCAAAATATTGTAATTGGTATTCAGCCTTCGATTACTGAGAATGTGGTGTAATACCATTTGGATTAAATCTAGAAAATGTACTGATGGGCAGCTTTTCAAAAGGTTTGCAGACTGTGCCAGTGTCTCTATTTGATAAAGCCATGTAAAAGTGCGTGAGAGCGGCCCAGGGGCAGACGTATGGTTAAAAATTGGAAGCATTAATTCATATGCAGTTATCACTGCAAAACACTGTTACACTATAAAAATCATCCAAAATCGTATTAACACCCAGTCAAAATAGCCAGAGCAACCCATCTGCTCTCAAATATTGCTAAACTCCTTTTAAGCTGTTACATTGGAAGCATTTGATGGCACAGATTTTTTCATTATGCCGTGGCTCTTCTACTGCTTTGCTACAGCAGTGCATATTTTTAGATGGTCTTATTATCTTTATTTTAAACGGACTGTCTGTGTGAAAAAAAGCTATACAGCTATACTACTGTTTTCTCCCCCACAGCAGCTTCCGCCTAATCTTGCCTTACATAATCTGAAGAATGCGGCCTGCACTTGCAAGCACACATCTATGGGTAGACAAGGCTCTATCCTTGCCACTCTCATAGTTAAAGGTGGAGCTGTACTCTCAGAGCCCTCCCTCTGTACATGGTTTCCTTCTTTTACTGAATGGAAGAATAACAGGCTACAGAGTAGAGCAGTCATCTCCTGTAACAGCAGAATGGTATATATGTCACCTGAGCCAGCAGTACTAAAATAAAAGCTTATTGCCACTGAAATTCCTGTGTGTGCATGCTTTTACCCATCATGCAATGCTTTGGGAAGAGTATTTAATAGTTCTGTTCCCCACAGGCTGGCTTAGTAGACAAGCAGTTAAAGCAAACCAACAGTCAAAAATTACTTAAACCAGACCAACACAAAAAACAGTGCAATTTAGATTGTCCTACTGTAGCAAATTTTAGAAACAAAATGGCGGCTCATGCATTTGCAGGTCACCTGCAAACAGGAAGTGCTGCTGGGCTTCCTGTTACTGTGCATTGTCTGTTGAATCAAGGCAGCAGCATGGCTGAGATGCTGGGAGAGGAAGCTACAAAATGGCCGCTTCCTTTCTTTTTCAACTGTGCCAGGCTGTTGGTCCAGTTTAAAGCTGAGCAGTTCTCCCCTCTAATAGTGAAATTGTCAAAAACCTGTCTAGCCTGATCTTATTCCTAATGTTATAGGAAAACCACAAGTTTGGCAGCAATTTATTTTCAGCTAGGGTGTATACGTAACCCCTCCTCTCACTATCTAGCAATGTTGATATGCATTTTTAATATTTGACAGTTTTGCAATAGCCCAGAAAAAATGACTCAACTTTTTCTTTATTATGCAGAAATAGGTTTTCCGGAATCAGGCTGCCTCACTGTGCATTAGTGCCCTGTAACCTAGAGAAGGGGCCACCAATGCACACCCCATCTGGAATCTACATTCCCTGTGACTGCAAGCAGCATTACTGTGCAACCGCTGGCCTAATGAGTCTGATAGGCTGGATCTATGGCCGCTGTGGAAGGATCCCAGAAGAGGTGATCAGTGGCCTCTTTTTCGGGTTACATGGTGATGATGCACACGGGGCAGCCAGATTCCGGATGCCCCATTACTGCAAAATACATTTTGACTGGACATAAGGACCTAGAGCTAGTAACTGGTATTAAGCTTTACATTACACTGAAAGCAGTTTGCAGATGACATCTCTATTTATTTGACAAAGCCATGTAGAAAGCACGTGACCTTTTCCATTGTGGAACAGTCCATGTCTGGACAAAGCATTCCTCCTGGTTTGCTTATGACCCTTAACAACATAACTTGGACATAACAGAACCTCATCATGTCTACAGCAGTACCCAGGCTTTCTACCATAGCGCCCTACTTTAGTGTTTCCCCCGCCACTGGGAAACACATACCATTCCTTCTACTTTCTTGACCTTGACAGAAGCACTAATTGCAAGTGTGGAAAACCTCCTTTTTGAGGGTTGGCAACAGGCTATGCTTTGCAGACTTCTGCACAAATGCACAGTGAAGTAATAAGTGTTTATACAGAGCTACAGTATAGAGACAGTTATGTGGAAACCCACAAAAAACATGACCCGGATCAATTGCCTCCCTCCCCAGGGCAATTCAGATTGCTGCATATAAAAATAATTTACCTTTCTGTAACTTCTGCTGCTGTGCATTGTGGGGTTATGTAAGTTAAATTCAGGCAATGGCATGATTGGGATGCTGGGAAGGGAAGCTCTAAAATGGCAGGTACCAGTAGAAAATCTGCGAGATGGCATTTCAGCTTTGAGTGGGTGCAGGAGCAAATGTAAGTGCTGGCAAGGATTCCTTATCATGCATGAAGATGAGATAAATGAGTTTTGGGGAGTTTTTTTCCCCAAGTGTGCAAGGCTGTTGGTTCAGTTTAAAGGAGGTTGCCATCCCTGACTTAGCTCCTCCTGCTTCACAATTCATTACAGTGCCCCCCACAGGCAAAACCGAGCAAATGTAATTTTCTACATGTTAATAATCCTCACGGATGCCACCTGGCCGCTAAATTGCATTGGCTTGAGTTGGTATTAAAGTGGACCATCACCCTCCCGTGATCGGCCCGGGAATCTATAAGATTCCCGGGCCGATCACCTCCCTCCCCGCGGGACATCCCGATCTCGGATGTCCCGCGGGGTGAAACGCCCCCAAACACCCCAAATCCCCTTACCTTGTCTTCGACGGCGGCCGGCCGCCGCCGCCTCCCTCGCGCCCCTCTAGACGTGCGTGCGCCCGCGCGTCACTCTTGGCGTCAAACCGCTTGTCCGTCAGTGCTGGGAGCGGGGTGAGGTGAGTTTTTCGGGTGATCAGGGGGGTTTCACACAGCGGGGCACCCCGATCGGGGATGCCCCACTGAAGTGGACCAAGACCCAGGATAGTCAAAATCCTGGGTGTTGGTCCACTTTAAAGAAGTTTGGGGTTTTCTATGCACACAATACAGAGACACTTAAACAATCAGCAAGAGACGTATTATGATGATACCTCTTAAATTAGTTTACTTCCCTTTTTTTTTTTAAATAAATAGCTTTTTAGACCACTTAATGGTGTCATGGATCATCCCAGTCTTATAAACCAGATCACAGGCTTGAAGCAGCGACAGTAAACAGCCACAACGTGATGTGGAAACATTTAACGAGTGGCCACAATTCATTTACAAATGCCCCGTGTTAATTTGGGGACAGCTATTCATTAATTAGCTTTCGCATGGCAGGTGCCATTGAGCAATCGGCTGTGTTTTAGGTCAAATCAAACCTTAGTAAATTGCTTGCTGATAACTAGATGCATCCATCTTAATTATAGGACTCCTCCTGTCGAGCTCAGCAGCCGCTCTAAAACAAAGCTGTGTCACTTGGAACTGAAAAATTCAACTTTTTATCCAAACCAGTATTTGCACTTTCACCTCCTCCTTACAATTTAAGTAGCTTGATTTATTTTACCTTAATGATATCTTATTACCAAACATAGGGATGGCAACAAACTGACTCCTCTTCAGGATCGAATGCGCTGATAGACAGGAGAATAAAAAAAGTACTAGGAACCATCTCATTGCCTTGGAATAGGTCCCTCAATACAACTGTGCATTATATATTATCTCCTCAAACTGAGATTATGCAGACATAAACAAACAACAAGAACTACTAAATAGATTCAAATGTAATATATTGCTTGGAGCCAGGCAAGGCTGATGTTATGGATGTGCAGACAGAACGTGTGGTGCCCCATTGTGGACACTCCTTTTTCCTTATTAGGCAAGTTTTTTCTTAATGCATTGGTATTTTTTGGTCCATGTTTGAGGGACAAGGTTGAACCACCTACCAAGCTCAGTCCCTGCCAGATTGCTTTTTGGGTTGTAGGGGCAATGAAATCTTGGGCAGATAGTGAGTTTAGTCCCAGGATAAGGAACCACCTGTTCAGCACTGCCAAATTTATTTAATTTAGGGTCTCCATTGTAAGGCTATATAGAAAGCCATGAGAATATCCAGTGGGCTGAGTGTAGCTTATCTAGCAGACCTTGATCCAAAATTTACTCCCAATGTAGGTACGCTGCTGCTTTTAACACCCTTCTCTGATGCCTGTCTCATGGTTTCACGGCTTGAGCTCCCTAACTGATACATGTCACCCAATCACTGAAGCAACTAGCCCAGCTGCTGCAGTGACTGGGTGATGAAAGTGTCACTCAAGGTACTACACAGGGCCACTGCTGCTTTAAATACAAAAGTTGAAGACCAGTGGGTGTATATTTTCTATGGTAATCAGGGTTAACGGGGGGCGGTTACAATATATCTTAAGAAGATGCTTAGATGGGGAAAGACGTACAAAACTGTAACTGCAATTTCAACAAAATTTCGAGTTGTAAGGGTCATTACATTTTTCAACATAAGAGCTAAGGAGGGAGAAAAAGAAAGGCTAAAAGGAGGGGGGGGCATTTTGGCCATGCGCATACATTACATACGAGGCATATGTTGTGGCACAGAGGCTAGTAAAGTAGGTACAGGA
This sequence comes from Gastrophryne carolinensis, assembly GCA_027917425.1. Taxonomy (NCBI): domain Eukaryota; kingdom Metazoa; phylum Chordata; class Amphibia; order Anura; family Microhylidae; genus Gastrophryne; species Gastrophryne carolinensis. The sequence continues at coordinate 475,091,314 of CM051235.1, read as the reverse complement.
ATAAACAGCTAACACTTCGAGCATTTGCAGAATAAAGAATAGAGGAGCACATTTAGCACCAAATGGTGGGAAGGGGGAACTCAGCCAGAAAAATGAAGCAATACAGTAGCTAGTGAGCATATGTAATTAGTAGCTAAGAGTTGAGAAGTGGATCTTCTTAAAGTGTCTCAAAACCCACACCTCAACAGCCCTGAAGTCTATAATATTCCAGGGCCAGTGAATTCTCTCCCCTTGGGCATCCAGAATTGGGATGCCCCGCTGTGTGACAACCCCCAGGTCGGCAGGTCCCAGTCCCAGTCCAATGCATAACTTCTATTTGTAGCTTTGCTTCTTAAAGGGTCCACTTCTGATGGAATTTTTGAAAATGTAAGTTGTATACATTTTTTTTGCCAAAACAATGTGCTCAGGGTGCTGAGCTGATCTAGTATTTTTTATCCTATGTTAGCAAATTTGTGTTTTATGGAAGCAATTTTCACTATCTGCAATCTGTTGTAACGTACACCAAGAAAAGAGAAGTGAGTCTGTACATACAGAACACTGCTCTTTGGCCGCTGCTGACATGAGGGAGCCGACGTATACCCAGCAGTGTTCTTTGCAACTATCTGCAATCTGTTGCCATTGGCAACAGATGAAATCGGCTTCCATAAATCACACATTTGCTAATATTAGAAAAGAGTAAAAAATACCAGATCAGCTCAGCACCTTAAGACATCATTTTACCACCAAAATAAATAAATATAAATATATATATATATATATATATATTTATTCAAAAATTCAATCGAAAGTGGATTTTACCTTCACATTTTTTTCATAGCCCATCTATACACAAAGCTGCAGATGGAAGAGCAGGTTTATGCCTAAATGCTGTTGAGGTAAAAGATGTCCCTCTCAAAATGTGGAATTTTGTATTTTTCCTAAATATGTTTTATCATTCATCCAAATTGTCTTTTCAATTCAATATGCCCCGTTGTGTTACAAAGAATCTCTTTTCATTACACGTGTATGCAGAAGCAGAGTGGCCATAGGAAGCACAGGGTGAATTCAAGGTGGGCAGCACTACTTTGGGGACAACTGGGCTGGCACCTTACTGAGACCCTGTACCAGAGTTCACTTAGTCCTCCTCTAATACCCCTGCTTCCCAAGTCTCCCCCATACTTGGACACATTGTACCCCCAGGCCTCAAGTTTTGCCCCTGCAATGCAATGCTTATAACCCACGCAACATGGTTCTGGGGCCCCTAAACTAGTAAATGTGGTCTTTTCCACCCCTGCCCATGATCTGATGTGTGTTGAGTGGCTCGAAAGCACCCTGGGTTCAGCAGCTTACAGACTGTCCAGTGAGCAAATTCAAGGGCTGATTTTTGGCCCCAGTCCATCCATGCTTATATGCTTGCAAAGTAGAAGAGCAACAGTAGAAGAAGAGTAAAGCTTCACTCTTAACTTTGCCATAATCTGCAGCCATTTTTTCTAAAGGCAAATCATTGAAAAAGAATTCTATATTCAGGTCTTCACTGAACCAAAGTGGGAGAACATTGATTAACAACTCCTGATCTTGGTAAATGCACCTGATTACCTTTAGTTGCCCTTAGTTTACAAAGGAACATTATAGTAAACCATCTAGCAGGGTTTCACAAATGTTCAAGATTTTCCTACATTGAAAAAATATGTTTAAAGTATCTTTTTGTAGCTTTTTATACCTTTTTGGAACATTAAAAGGTACAAAAATGAACATTGCAAGTAGCACCTACAAGTGGCATGCCCTAATCTACACAACACTTTGAAGCAGTCGCTTAACACATTAGGGTGCTGGCAGGTATATCCTGCTGCATTCATGAACCATAGTTCAATTTTAGGCATCAGCGGCTATGATTGGTAAATCTAATGGCGTTTAAAAAGCACGTTGAAACATTCTGATGCACAGTAGGAAAGGAGATATATTAGACAAACCATTCACTGCAATGAGTGCCCAAGGGAGGCCGTCAAGACAACTTTCTACCAACGAGCTTGAATCTTACAACTAACAAGTTTCTTCAAATCATGAAACCTTTTATGTACAGTACTATACTGTACTATTACCTTGCTAATTAATTTTTAAGGGAAAGCCACAAAGGGAACCTGTCAGGATGGCTCCTACCCAGGATAGCATCCTACAAGGTAGGTCTGTATGGTGCTTTACAAAGTATTCTCTGCCCTAGAGCCTTACATGTTCTTGTTAGAAATAAAATACACACAAGCATGGTTTGCTTGAAAAACACGCAAACATTTGACCCAACTGGTCAATGTGATCACTTGTAGAACAAAAAGCTTACACTTGTGGTTCCGGACTTCATCCTGGTACAATTTCAACACATTCTAATCAGACAGATGCTTTTAAAGCGGCAGTCCAGGCAAAAGGTGTTTGCCATTGCAATACGGTCGCAAGAAGCTCACCTAAGGCCTGTTCCATGTATAACTTCTTCCCTTCCTGCAGTGAGACTTATGTGCTGTAGCATGTTTTTTAAGTTTGCCCCTCTCTTTCTTTTTCATTTTTCCACGACCATGCTCCAAATGTGGTCACTCAGCCCCTCTGTCTCTCTGTGATCCCAGTGTAAGCAAGCCCAACATGTGTAACCACTGTGACTTGCCAGGCTTACTCACGCTTGGAACCCTGAAGGACAGGAGAGGTCTTGTGACCACATTTCAAGGTCATCAGGGAGGAATGTAATGGAAAGAATGGAAAACTTTGTAATCCTTCTACAGGTCTTACCCTGGACTTCAGGAAACACAGAGGCACATGGAACAAGCTTCAAGAGAGCTCTTCGCTGCCTCATTATTGCCATTGCCCTTACTGTCCTCTATCTCGAGCTCAAACGCCAGGGGGTTAATATAGCATCAACTGCGGTTATGAGCGACAAGAGAAGGATTGAAAACTGTATTAAATATCAGTTTAGATGAGGAGATAAAGAGATTTATTTTGAATAATATATTTGCTTTATCTTGGTCTTTGTTGTATAGTGGTCCTTTATAAGTTGTTTTCTTTAAAAGTGACTATAAATCTAATAGCAATAACAAGGAAGCATGCAGCTTACTCGATACCTCTCCCATGTGCCTCTTCTATTTCTTGCAGTTCTGGGTAGAAGCTGTAGCAGGGCTCCGAAGTTTGCCTTTCAATTTCATGTCTCTAGGGCCAACCAAAAAAGTGGCCAAATAACTATGTTATTTGGTGCTGGAAGCATGAGCTAGCATGTCAAGCTGTCACTAACCACAGCAGATCAAGTTTATGACTTATAAAAGGTGTGCCATGACATGTCCTGCCCAGCTCAGCTACAACTCTAAAATTGAAGAAAAGCAAGCGGCTTCACTTGGAATAAATATAATCAGATTGAAATTACTCATTTTACACGGTTTTGAAGGGGGTAAGGTACTGCAGGAGGAAGTTCATGTGTCCCTGGACTGAATTATACCATGAAGCATTGCATGTATCAGCCATTATCTAATAGTAAATTACTGGCATTAAAAGGTTATTTATTTATTCTATTTAATTAAGAATAGTGCTAAACAAACCTCACCCAAATATTGCCATTCTGATCACTTTTGAAGCAGAACGAAACCCTAAGCAGTGAACCCTGACATCTAAAAGACACCTGGGTTGGCCTTCCCCGGGGGATCACCGCTGTGTGATACCGGTGGTCACCTGCAAAACTCACCTTTGCCAGTAGCTCCAACGGCAATGTAAATGTGGCGGACGCATAACCAGCATCTATGGCATGAGGTGTGCTCCAATGCCCAACCAGCCAATCATGTTACATCGATAGGCCAATCTAGGACACTGGGGATGCAGCTGATTGTCGACTTTTGGTCTAAACAAAGTCGTATTGCCGAACATTAACATGCACGCATACAGCGCAGATGATTGGACAAGAGCATGCGCCATGGGATCTGGGAATGTTTGTATAGGCGATCGGGGGAGAGGGTTCACACAGCAGGGCATCTTGAATGTGCCTCCTCTAAGCTCGCTTCCCTGAATGAGGAAATATACTTCTCATAGCCCATCCAACGCCACCCTGTTGATGTGGGCCACCAATACTAGCTCAAGGAGCTAGTCCAGACCATGCCCCCCTCTGTATTGATGACTTGAATTGCATTCTCAGAGCGGCTATTCAAGGCAAGCTAACTCCTCCATTATGCTGATTATTATGCAGCCTCTCAGCTTCAGAAGAGAAATCATGGTGGTCAAACTGTAAACCTTGCTATCTGCCAAAACCGTTTCGGACAGTGCCAAGCGAAGCCTGACACAATGGTGTAACAATTACCTTTGCCTGAAATATCACAGGATTTTGCTAGTGCTTCTGTGGAAGTTTAGTCACTTTCAGCAACAGCTGCAGTTTATACATCGATTGACACAGATGGGCCTCACATCTGCCTGAATAAAGCACTTTATATGGTCAAAGTGGCAAAAAAAAAGCTGTTCTTAAGAGATATTCGACCACACATTCCACAACAAATATGTTGCGGACCTGTAATTAGGGTTGTCACATTTGCTCAAAAACATGCACATTTTCTCTTTAATAAATAACCCACTAGACTTCTGCACTGTAGTAGTGTACGTTATATTTATAGACAATCAGTCCACTGAGTTTACAATAAGGACTATTTATGGGTAAAAAAATACAAAACAAAGCTAAAATACCTAATGCTTTCCTATGAGAACAACAGACAACAAACCCTTAATTGGTTAATATAAAAAGAATACTAACTTGGTAACTCTTTCCTGAAGCCCTGAGCCCTGTGCTGTTCTATATGCCTGACTAGGATATCAGGAGTGAAAGCTTTGCCAGCCAATCAGTGAAGCAGCTACGCTAACCAACGATGTACCCTGTTTACACAGTCATTGATGGGAAAACTGTCTCCTTCTAAGGCAATTTAGCTCTGGGTCCATGCACACCATTGTTTCTTGCAAATAGATTCCAGAATTAATTGGTAGGTTTCTGCTTATTTACCGAAACACCTAGCAGATCTTGATCTGTTTACACCAGTCTGATGTGGAATTGTCCATTCTTGTCCAGGGAAAACTACTACTATGGAAGCGACCATGACCCACGTTTGTGTCGGCGGCCAATCGTGGGTTACCTTTCCCGGTGCTGGCTCGTAGTGAAGGTAAGGATATTGGTCATTCTGAAGGGGCTCCAGCATTCAGGATGTCCCCCTGAGCTTGTTTTTATTAGCTGCGGGACCTGTGGTCTGTAGCTGTGGTCTGCGGGACCAACACCCGTTAAAAAAAAAGGGGTGTTGGTCTGGTTTAAAGCAGACCAACAGTCAAAAATTTCTTAAACCAGACCAACACAACAAACAGTGCTCAAATGCATCCCTTCCCAGGGCAATTCAGATTGTTGCACATAAAAATGTACCTTTTTCTAACCCTTGCTGTGGTAAATTTTAAACAAAATGGCGGCTCATGCATTTGCAGGCCACCTGCAAAGAAGATGTGCTGCCGGGCTTCCTGTTACTGTGCATTGTCAGAGGAAGCTCCAAAATGGCCGCTACCTTTCTTTTTCAAATGTGCCAAAATATTGGTCTGGTTTAAGTACATTTTGAAGCTAATGTACTTGAATTGCAAGAATGCTATTAATGTTTTAAATGCAACTGTTGGATTGGGAGGTCACATGGCTTGTATTATAATGTGGCAATGTTACATTAACAAAGGTCAAATATGAAAGCTTTAAAAAAAGCAGAATGCAAGTTCTTTTGGTTTGTCATCTGTCTCTCTTGTCGGAATGAAGTCTTTTATGTAAAACTACTTTGTTTTTTGTTAAGTGCAGCTAATTAAGTCATGTACTTTGCTGAAGTGAATGGTAAAACAACAAATACAATGCACTAGGAAAAGGGAATATTTGAAAGGTTACATAAAAACGATTTATAAACATCATAAAGAAAATGCCTACACACATTGTAGTTCAAACAGTAAAGGGCAACTATTGTATATTAAATGTAAAAGGAAAAAATACAAAATTGAGGGAAGAGGACTATACTATTGTACCTATACTGGGAAGGACTGTTATTATTGTTGTTAATGTATATAGCACTATGTCAATTCTGCAGCACTGTACATAGTAGTTATTACAGGGCAATGTGTACAGTGTATAGACTATTGAAAGCAAGATACTACAAACGGTAAAGTGAATGCTACATGCTAAAAACAATATATAACAGGAGAGAGAGGCCAGTCTAAAGTAGGAGTTCCCAACCAGTGGTGTAAATACCACTAGTGGTATGCAAGATTCGACCAGGTGGGATTCTGAGGGGCTGCATCCTGACCTGCACCTCTACTTAACCTGCTATCTATATTACATAAGCATAATAGAACTGCTAGATGAGAGGGAGATGAGAGATAAAATGAGAACTAGAGTTTTCAAAAGATTGCTGGGGTGCCAGTCTGTTGGTACAGAAAAGGAAGCAGTTGCAGTTTTGATGAGATATGATCAGGGCAAGCATTAACATTTTAGTGGTGTCAGATGAGAGGGACAGATGTGGGAGATTTTTTTTCTACTTGAAAATGTTCTAAAACCTTTTTTAGGGTATGGGCAGACTAACAGTCCTCTGCTATTGCAATTCTGTTGAGGTTTCCATATCAGTTTGTCATATGTGTTGCTCAAAAATTCGAGCTTCTAGTTGCTTCTCCTGTTCCCACATAGGATGGCTGGAGAACAGGCAGTTAGATTTTGGTAGTCTTCACTCAATAAAACTGTGAGGCCTAGGTCAAGCATCCTTGTTTGTTCACACACCAGCCCCCAAACTATATCTGCATGCTTTACTTACAGGTGAGCTCAACCTTGGGAGGCTAGTTGCATTGTCCCAACACACAGTTGCTCTCCAGGACTTAAACTGAACCAACAGCCTGGCACAGTTGGAAAATAAAGGTAGCGGCCATTTTGGAGCTTCCTCTCCCATCATCTCAGTCATGCTGCTGCCTGGACATAACTGACAATGCACAGTAACAGGAAGCCCAGAAACACTACCTGTTTGCAGGCAGCCTGTAGATGCCTGAGCCGTCATTTTGTTTTTTTAAATTCACCACAGCAGGTGTTAGAAAAAGATAATTTCATTTTTATGTGCAGCAATCTAAATTCCCCTGGGGAGAGATGCATATGAGCACTGTTTGTTGTGTTGGTCTGGTTTAAGGCATTTTTGACTGTTGGTCCAGTGCACAAAGGAGGGCATCTCTGAGGTAACATGGCTACTCAAGTAATCAGGTACCCACAAAAACATGATACATGTGCATGATACAGAAAAGATTAAAAGAAATAGGCTACTATCCAGGAGATGCTCTGTTAAATATCAAAAGCAAATTTATAGAGCATAAGGCAGTCCAGAAACTAAGCCAATAGTCAGACTAGACTAGAATAGACTTAAGCTAAGTACTAGAACTAGTGAAATCTAAATAACTCTTGGGGTTCATGGGAGCAGCCATGATGGGATTGCCGTGGCATGTCACCCCATTGTCTTCTACTGACTGAACACAATGTGGCGTCAGGCTGCAAGAATCCCCTAAATGGCTGTTCCCAAGACCCACAAGAGTTTAGAGTGGACTGTCGCTTTAACTAGAGAATACTCCACTAAATGCCAATGCATAAAAGGCACAGTGTCTAGAAACAAGAGACAAGTATCAGGCTTTATTATTGGTTAGCCTAGCCAAAAGTAAGGATTCACAATCTGTATGTCAGGCAATGCTCTGTCCAGATGGCAGTTAGTTTGATTAAAGGGACAGTCCAGCCAGATTGGCCATTTTTGTAAATCCCCCTGCCCTGTCTTCCTCTCCTAGTAGTAAATCAGTGCGGGGTTGCATACCTTGTCGCGATTATCAGGCGATTTCAATGCTAGCCACCACCATTTTTCTCCGACCAGCACTGGCCAAGGGAAAAAAATCCTAACTTAGACCAGTTGATTTTTCCTATGGCTTATTTATATAGTGGTATATTTATCTGTAGCACTGTACAAAGTAGCAAACTACAGACAGGCTAATACTAGGGATGAGCGAATCGATCCGGACGAACCCGGATTCGATCCGAATTTCAGGAAAAATTCGATTCGGATCGAATCCGAATTTCCCCGCGATTCGATCACTCGAAGTTTTCCTTTAACATCCATTCATTTACATTACAGGCATTCTAAGATGGCGGGCGGGACATGTCTGGACATGTATCCCGCGCCAGTGCAAGCTGGGGCAGTCACATGCAGCCTATCAGCAGCCAGCAAGCCCGGTGACGTCACACAGCGGTATTTAACGGCGGCCATCTTGCTTTTCCTCATTTCTCTATTGCATTCGTGAGAGACAGAACGCTGTGTAGCTGAGGGACAGACAGGGACAGGCTGGAGACAGGCAGGGACAGACAGGGACAGGCTGGAGACAGGCAGGAGACAGACAGGAGACAGACAGAAAGTCAGCAAAAAACAGGGAAAGGAAGGGAAAATCGGAGGCTGTCAGTTTTTTTTTTTTTTTCATCCAGCCTGACAGGCTTTGTTAGCGTTTTCAGGCTGCTTATACTAACTGTGCATATATACTGAACTGATCTTAAGTCTGCTGTGAGGCATCCCATTCTGTGACTAAAGCAGCCTCTATTTAATAGCATAATAAACATTTGCACTTATTCTCATAGAAATCAGGCCTGATAAAGACACTTTTGCTGTGCATGCTCTCTGGTTTTTGTGGCACTGGCATCCCATTCTGTGACTAAAGCAGCCTCTATTTAATAGCATAATAAACATTTGCACTTATTCTCATAGAAATCAGGCCTGATAAAGACACTTTTGCTGTGCATGCTCTCTGGTTTTTGTGGCACTGGCATCCCATTCTGTGACTAAAGCAGCCTCTATTTAATAGCATAATAAACATTTGCACTTATTCTCATAGAAATCAGGCCTGATAAAGACACTTTTGCTGTGCATGCTCTCTGGTTTTTGTGGCACTGGCATCCCATTCTGTGACTAAAGCAGCCTCTATTTAATAGCATAATAAACATTTGCACTTATTCTCATAGAAATCAGGCCTGATAAAGACACTTTTGCTGTGCATGCTCTCTGGTTTTTGTGGCACTGGCATCCCATTCTGTGACTAAAGCAGCCTCTATTTAATAGCATAATAAACATTTGCACTTATTCTCATAGAAATCAGGCCTGATAAAGACACTTTTGCTGTGCATGCTCTCTGGTTTTTGTGGCACTGGCATCCCATTCTGTGACTAAAGCAGCCTCTATTTAATAGCATAATAAACATTTGCACTTATTCTCATAGAAATCAGGCCTGATAAAGACACTTTTGCTGTGCATGCTCTCTGGTTTTTGTGGCACTGGCATCCCATTCTGTGACTAAAGCAGCCTCTATTTAATAGCATAATAAACATTTGCACTTATTCTCATAGAAATCAGGCCTGATAAAGACACTTTTGCTGTGCATGCTCTCTGGTTTTTGTGGCACTGGCATCCCATTCTGTGACTAAAGCAGCCTCTATTTAATAGCATAATAAACATTTGCACTTATTCTCATAGAAATCAGGCCTGATAAAGACACTTTTGCTGTGCATGCTCTCTGGTTTTTGTGGCACTGGCATCCCATTCTGTGACTAAAGCAGCCTCTATTTAATAGCATAATAAACATTTGCACTTATTCTCATAGAAATCAGGCCTGATAAAGACACTTTTGCTGTGCATGCTCTCTGGTTTTTGTGGCACTGGCATCCCATTCTGTGACTAAAGCAGCCTCTATTTAATAGCATAATAAACATTTGCACTTATTCTCATAGAAATCAGGCCTGATAAAGACACTTTTGCTGTGCATGCTCTCTGGTTTTTGTGGCACTGGCATCCCATTCTGTGACTAAAGCAGCCTCTATTTAATAGCATAATAAACATTTGCACTTATTCTCATAGAAATCAGGCCTGATAAAGACACTTTTGCTGTGCATGCTCTCTGGTTTTTGTGGCACTGGCATCCCATTCTGTGACTAAAGCAGCCTCTATTTAATAGCATAATAAACATTTGCACTTATTCTCATAGAAATCAGGCCTGATAAAGACACTTTTGCTGTGCATGCTCTCTGGTTTTTGTGGCACTGGCATCCCATTCTGTGACTAAAGCAGCCTCTATTTAATAGCATAATAAACATTTGCACTTATTCTCATAGAAATCAGGCCTGATAAAGACACTTTTGCTGTGCATGCTCTCTGGTTTTTGTGGCACTGGCATCCCATTCTGTGACTAAAGCAGCCTCTATTTAATAGCATAATAAACATTTGCACTTATTCTCATAGAAATCAGGCCTGATAAAGACACTTTTGCTGTGCATGCTCTCTGGTTTTTGTGGCACTGGCATCCCATTCTGTGACTAAAGCAGCCTCTATTTAATAGCATAATAAACATTTGCACTTATTCTCATAGAAATCAGGCCTGATAAAGACACTTTTGCTGTGCATGCTCTCTGGTTTTTGTGGCACTGGCATCCCATTCTGTGACTAAAGCAGCCTCTATTTAATAGCATAATAAACATTTGCACTTATTCTCATAGAAATCAGGCCTGATAAAGACACTTTTGCTGTGCATGCTCTCTGGTTTTTGTGGCACTGGCATCCCATTCTGTGACTAAAGCAGCCTCTATTTAATAGCATAATAAACATTTGCACTTATTCTCATAGAAATCAGGCCTGATAAAGACACTTTTGCTGTGCATGCTCTCTGGTTTTTGTGGCACTGGCATCCCATTCTGTGACTAAAGCAGCCTCTATTTAATAGCATAATAAACATTTGCACTTATTCTCATAGAAATCAGGCCTGATAAAGACACTTTTGCTGTGCATGCTCTCTGGTTTTTGTGGCACTGGCATCCCATTCTGTGACTAAAGCAGCCTCTATTTAATAGCATAATAAACATTTGCACTTATTCTCATAGAAATCAGGCCTGATAAAGACACTTTTGCTGTGCATGCTCTCTGGTTTTTGTGGCACTGGCATCCCATTCTGTGACTAAAGCAGCCTCTATTTAATAGCATAATAAACATTTGCACTTATTCTCATAGAAATCAGGCCTGATAAAGACACTTTTGCTGTGCATGCTCTCTGGTTTTTGTGGCACTGGCATCCCATTCTGTGACTAAAGCAGCCTCTATTTAATAGCATAATAAACATTTGCACTTATTCTCATAGAAATCAGGCCTGATAAAGACACTTTTGCTGTGCATGCTCTCTGGTTTTTGTGGCACTGGCATCCCATTCTGTGACTAAAGCAGCCTCTATTTAATAGCATAATAAACATTTGCACTTATTCTCATAGAAATCAGGCCTGATAAAGACACTTTTGCTGTGCATGCTCTCTGGTTTTTGTGGCACTGGCATCCCATTCTGTGACTAAAGCAGCCTCTATTTAATAGCATAATAAACATTTGCACTTATTCTCATAGAAATCAGGCCTGATAAAGACACTTTTGCTGTGCATGCTCTCTGGTTTTTGTGGCACTGGCATCCCATTCTGTGACTAAAGCAGCCTCTATTTAATAGCATAATAAACATTTGCACTTATTCTCATAGAAATCAGGCCTGATAAAGACACTTTTGCTGTGCATGCTCTCTGGTTTTTGTGGCACTGGCATCCCATTCTGTGACTAAAGCAGCCTCTATTTAATAGCATAATAAACATTTGCACTTATTCTCATAGAAATCAGGCCTGATAAAGACACTTTTGCTGTGCATGCTCTCTGGTTTTTGTGGCACTGGCATCCCCTTCTGTGACTAAAGCAGCCTCTATTTAATAGCATAATAAACATTTGCACTTATTCTCATAGAAATCAGGCCTGATAAAGACACTTTTGCTGGCCAAAGCCCTACTGGACCCTGCCAGGTCGATTCCTGCCCGGGGCATCCCATTCTGTGACTACAGCAGCCTCTGTTTAAGACCATATAAGCATTTGCTCTTATCATATTTGAAATTAGCCTGATAAAGACACTTTTGCTGGCCAAAGCCCTACTGGACCCTGCCAGGTCCATTCCTGCCCAGGGCATCCCATTCTGTGACTAAAGCAGCCTCTGTTTAAGACCATATAAGCATTTGCTCTTATTATATTTATATTATAAGACACTTTTGCTGGGCATAGGCTTACTGCTGCCTGCCAGGTGCACTTCTGTTGAGGCATCCCATTCTGTAACATAGCATACCCCTCTTTATTTACACTAAGCAGCTCTCTTATTTACACTAAGCAGGCCTGTTGGAGGCTGAGTGTTACTGCTCACTTTTGGTGTGCATTATATTCTGTTTTATATAGACCCACTGCTGCCTGGGGGTTCTTAAAATATCACCTACTACCACGCCAGTTAGACTATGTCGGGCAGACAAGTGCCTGGAAGTGAAAAGAGGAGTGGCAGAGGCCAAGATTCCGCAGGCAGAGCTCGCATCAGACTGGGGGCCAGTAGCAGCAGGAGTCACGCTGAGAGACCTAATCTGCCAGTATCTGCTAGCGGTCGGGTCTCCACCAGTAACGCATCTGCCGTGGTAGATTGGCTGACGCGCTCATCAACAACATCATCACAACTTACATCTGAGACCCCCAGTCTAGGGTCGGTAGGTTCCTCTGACACAACCCTGAGTTGGCATGCCCCGAGAGCAGTCCCTGTCCTCCCATTGCCTCTGTCCTACGCCGTTCCCTCCCCCAGCGACGTATCCTATGCTTTGGGTTCAGCTCCACTCTTTAGTGAGGAGGACCATCAGATAGAGGACAGTCAGCAGCTACTGCCCAGCCAAGAAATGGAGGTGGCTTCTTTAGCTAGGCAGACAAATAGTGATGTGGACAGTGTCGTGGGTGCTGCGAGCGTTCCAGCTCCTGCGCCAGACACTGTTGACGAATCCACGAACATCAGTGACGTACAGCCACAACCCGGTGATGATGATGATGATGACGATGAAGCCGATCGCACTTGGGAGCCGGGTGATGAAGGGGCTTCATCGTCATCATCAGGAGAAGAGGGGCGCAGGTTGCCCCGGAGTCAGCAGCTGAGGCAGCAAGGTGGTAGCAGTCAGCATGGGGGCACAATTCCAAAGGCTGGAGCCGGCCGGGGCCGGGGCCGGGGTAGAGCACCTGCTGTGCGGCAGTCTACCTTATCGGGAGGTAGTGGAGCAGGGGTTCCTGGAGTTGGCAACAGCAGCAGTGAATCAGTGAGGCCAGGGGGTGGGAAAAGTAGCTACTCGGCAGTGTGGCAGTTTTTCCTGAGGCATCCGCAGGAGGGTAACATGGCCACATGCAAGATATGTAGGCAAAAGGTGAAGCGTGGCCAGGGTCCAAATGTTGGCACCACGGCCCTGCGTCAACATATGATGCGTCACCATAAAACGACCTGGGAGAACCGAGGCTCCCAAGGGGTGGTCCAGTCTGCTTCCTCACCAAGTGAGCTCCCAATTTCTGCCAGCCAAGGCTCCAGCACCTCAGCCGAAGGCAGCTGTGCGTCACACCCATCCTCTGTCGCTCCTGCTCCTCCTCCTCCTCCTCCAAGTCATGCATCCCGCCAGCAATCCATCAGCGAAGCCATGTCCAAGAGACAGCAGTATGCGCCCACTCATCCTACGGCGCAGAAGCTGAATGTGCTCCTGTCCAAGTTGCTGGTGCTGCAGTCGCTCCCTTTTCAGGTGGTGGAATCTGCACCTTTCAGAGAACTGATGGCTTGTGCCGAGCCGAGGTGGAGAGTCCCAAGCCGTCATTTCTTTGCCAAGAAGGCAGTACCAGCGCTGCACACTTTTGTTGAACAGAAGGTGGGCCAGTCCTTGAGCCTGTCGGTGTGTAGCAAAATACATGGCAGCGCCGACATCTGGAGCTGTAACTACGGTCAGGGGCAGTACATGTCGTTTACGGCCCACTGGGTGAATGTGGTCCCTTTGCAGCAGCAACTTGGACAGGTCACGCCGCTTCGGCCTCCGCGCTCTCTGCCCATTGGGCCTGTGACACCGTGCGACTCGGCCTCCTCATCCTCCGCCATCTCCTCACCCTCCACTGTAGGCTCAAGTCTCAGTGCCCCTCCAGTCTACCATGTGTGCAGGGCACGGAGGTGTCACGCAGTGCTTCACATGGTTTGTCTTGGCGAACGGAGTCACACAGGGGAGGAACTGCTTAAATGTATTCATCAGGAAATCCAAACATGGCTTACTCCGAGAAAACTTAAAATGGGAATCATGGTTACCGACAATGGGAAGAACATTTTGTCTGCGCTGCGCCAAGGAAGCCTGACCCATGCCCCCTGCATGGCTCACGTCTTCAATCTGGTTGTCAAGCGGTTTCTGAAGTGTTCCCCCCATCTGCAGGACATCCTAACAACTTCACGGAAACTTTGCATGCACTTCAGCCACTCCTACACCGCCAAACACACCCTTCTTGAGCTACAGCGTCAGAATGGTATCCCCCAACATAGTCTGATTTGCGATGTTTCCACCCGTTGGAATTCCACCCTTCACATGTTGGACCGATTATATGAACAGAGAAAAGCCATCACGGATTTCCTGATGATCCAAGCAGATAGGGGGACTCCCCTGTGTAACTTCAATGTCAACCAGTGGCAGCTCATACGTGACACCTGCCGTTTGCTCAGGCCCTTTGAGGAAGCCACTTTATTTGTCAGTCGGCAGGATTACGGGATGAACGACGTGATTCCACTGCTTCATGTACTACAGCACATGTTGGAAACCATGGCTGGTCAGGGCACTGGAGACATGGCGTTTACATCTTACGGCCACATGAACCCCGTTGGAGCTGAACTGGAGGAGGAGGAGGAGGAAGAGGAGGAGGAGGAGTTGCCCAGCGAAACACAGTTTAGGCTTGGCGAAATGGCTGGTTTATCTAGTCAGCGGACAGGAGAGGAGGAGCAGGAGCAGCCAGAGGAGCTAGAGGTTTTTGAGGAAGGAGAGACAGAGGACCCGGGCACACCGTGGCAGTATGCAGTGGAGATGGAGACAGGTAGTCCATCCGAGTCACTTGCGCAAATGGCACGAAGCATGCTCACATGCTTGCGTAGTGACCCCAGAATTGTTTCCATCTGTCGGCGGGATGACTTCTGGCTGTCCACCTTATTGGACCCTCGCTTCCGGCACAAAATGGGGGCATTTTTTAAACCCACCGAGAGGGAGGACAAACTCAACTACTACAAAGACATTCTACGTAGGCAGTTGGCCGATGCCTATCTGCGCCATGGTCCATACTCTCGCAGGTCTGACTCGAGGGGACCTCTGCGCTCACCTTCCACTGCCATGGCCGCTGGGGGGGTTGGCAGCAGCAGCAGCAGAAGCTCCATCAGCAGCAGCAGCCTCAGTCTTCAGTCGCTAATGAGTAGCTTTCTACACCCGCATAGTGAGGCTACTCATGAGCAGCAGGAAGACCTGGAGCAGGACCTGAACCAGCAGGTCATGTCATACTTTGACATGACCATGCCAACACACCTTGAGGATCCGCTGGACTTCTGGGCAGCCAAACTTGATTTGTGGCCGCAACTAGCAGAGTTTGCCCTGGAAAAGCTGTCCTGCCCGGCAAGTAGCGTGCCATCTGAGCGGGTGTTTAGTGCGGCGGGGGCCATAGTTACGGCGAGGAGAACTCGTCTGTCAACTAAAAATGTGGAGAGACTCACCTTTGTCAAAATGAATCAGGGATGGATCAGCCAGGATTTCCACCCACCAATGCCTGATGCATGCGACTAGATTCAGCATGGTGCCACGTTTTACACTTTACAAATGGTGCAAAACATATTTATGTCTTTAGGCCATTTTTTGGGCTCCTGCTGCTGCTACTGCCAACTTCTGCCAACTCCAGGGTGTGATTCATCCAATTTTTGGGCTCCTGAAGCCAACTCCAGTGTATATTTGGGCTCCTGCTGCTGCTACTGTCAACTCCTGCCAACTCCAGGGTGTGATTCATCCAATTTTTGGGCTCCTGAAGCCAACTCCAGTGTATATTTGGGCTCCTGCTGCTGCTACTGCCAACTTCTGCCAACTCCAGGGTGTGATTCATCCAATTTTTGGGCTCCTGAAGCCAACTCCAGTGTATATTTGGGCTCCTGCTGCTGCTGCTGCTGCCAACTTCTGCCAACTCCAGGGTGTGATTCATCCAATTTTTGGGCTCCTGAAGCCAACTCCAGTGTATATTTGGGCTCCTGCTGCTGCTGCTGCTGCCAACTTCTGCCAACTCCAGGGTGTGATTCATCCAATTTTTGGGCTCCTGAAGCCAACTCCAGTGTATATTTGGGCTCCTGCTGCTGCTACTGTCAACTCCTGCCAACTCCAGGGTGTGATTCATCCAATTTTTGGGCTCCTGAGGCCAACTCCAGTGTATATTTGGGCTCCTGCTGCTGCTACTGTCAACTCCTGCCAACTCCAGGGTGTGATTCATCCAATTTTTGGGCTCCTGAAGCCAACTCCAGTGTATATTTGGGCTCCTGCTGCTGCTGCTGCTGCCAACTTCTGCCAACTCCAGGGTGTGATTCATCCAATTTTTGGGCTCCTGAAGCCAACTCCAGTGTATATTTGGGCTCCTGCTGCTGCTACTGTCAACTCCTGCCAACTCCAGGGTGTGATTCATCCAATTTTTGGGCTCCTGAAGCCAACTCCAGTGTATATTTGGGCTCCTGCTGCTACTACTGCCAACTTCTGCCAACTCCAGGGTGTGATTCATCCAATTTTTGGGCTCCTGAAGCCAACTCCAGTGTATATTTGGGCTCCTGCTGCTGCTACTGTCAACTCCTGCCAACTCCAGGGTGTGATTCATCCAATTTTTGGGCTCCTGAAGCCAACTCCAGTGTATATTTGGGCTCCTGCTGCTGCTACTGCCAACTTCTGCCAACTCCAGGGTGTGATTCATCCAATTTTTGGGCTCCTGAAGCCAACTCCAGTGTATATTTGGGCTCCTGCTGCTGCTGCTGCTGCCAACTTCTGCCAACTCCAGGGTGTGATTCATCCAATTTTTGGGCTCCTGAAGCCAACTCCAGTGTATATTTGGGCTCCTGCTGCTGCTGCTGCTGCTGCCAACTTCTGCCAACTCCAGGGTGTGATTCATCCAATTTTTGGGCTCCTGAAGCCAACTCCAGTGTATATTTGGGCTCCTGCTGCTGCTATTGTCAACTCCTGCCAACTCCAGGGTGTGATTCATCCAATTTTTGGGCTCCTGAGGCCAACTCCAGTGTATATTTGGGCTCCTGCTGCTGCTACTGTCAACTCCTGCCAACTCCAGGGTGTGATTCATCCAATTTTTGGGCTCCTGAAGCCAACTCCAGTGTATATTTGGGCTCCTGCTGCTGCTGCTGCTGCCAACTTCTGCCAACTCCAGGGTGTGATTCATCCAATTTTTGGGCTCCTGAAGCCAACTCCAGTGTATATTTGGGCTCCTGCTGCTGCTACTGTCAACTCCTGCCAACTCCAGGGTGTGATTCATCCAATTTTTGGGCTCCTGAAGCCAACTCCAGTGTATATTTGGGCTCCTGCTGCTGCTACTGCCAACTTCTGCCAACTCCAGGGTGTGATTCATCCAATTTTTGGGCTCCTGAAGCCAACTCCAGTGTATATTTGGGCTCCTGCTGCTACTACTGCCAACTTCTGCCAACTCCAGGGTGTGATTCATCCAATTTTTGGGCTCCTGAGGCCAACTCCAGTGTATATTTGGGCTCCTGCTGCTGCTACTGCCAACTTCTGCCAACTCCAGGGTGTGATTCATCCAATTTTTGGGCTCCTGAAGCCAACTCCAGTGTATATTTGGGCTCCTGCTGCTACTACTGCCAACTTCTGCCAACTCCAGGGTGTGATTCATCCAATTTTTGGGCTCCTGAGGCCAACTCCAGTGTATATTTGGGCTCCTGCTGCTGCTGCTGCCAACTTCTGCCAACTCCAGGGTGTGATTCATCCAATTTTTGGGCTCCTGAAGCCAACTCCAGTGTATATTTGGGCTCCTGCTGCTACTACTGTCAACTCCTGCCAACTCCAGGGTGTGATTCATCCAATTTTTGGGCTCCTGAGGCCAACTCCAGTGTATATTTGGGCTCCTGCTGCTGCTGCTGCCAACTTCTGCCAACTCCAGGGTGTGATTCATCCAATTTTTGGGCTCCTGAGGCCAACTCCAGTGTATATTTGGGCTCCTGCTCCTGCTGCTGCCAACTTCTGCCAACTCCAGGGTGTGATTCATCCAATTTTTGGGCTCCTGAAGCCAACTCCAGTGTATATTTGGGCTCCTGCTGCTGCTGCTGCTGCCAACTTCTGCCAACTCCAGGGTGTGATTCATCCAATTTTTGGGCTCCTGAAGCCAACTCCAGTGTATATTTGGGCTCCTGCTGCTACTACTGCCAACTTCTGCCAACTCCAGGGTGTGATTCATCCAATTTTTGGGCTCCTGAGGCCAACTCCAGTGTATATTTGGGCTCCTGCTGCTGCTGCTGCCAACTTCTGCCAACTCCAGGGTGTGATTCATCCAATTTTTGGGCTCCTGAAGCCAACTCCAGTGTATATTTGGGCTCCTGCTGCTACTACTGTCAACTCCTGCCAACTCCAGGGTGTGATTCATCCAATTTTTGGGCTCCTGAGGCCAACTCCAGTGTATATTTGGGCTCCTGCTGCTGCTGCTGCCAACTTCTGCCAACTCCAGGGTGTGATTCATCCAATTTTTGGGCTCCTGAGGCCAACTCCAGTGTATATTTGGGCTCCTGCTGCTGCTGCTGCCAACTTCTGCCAACTCCAGGGTGTGATTCATCCAATTTTTGGGCTCCTGAGGCCAACTCCAGTGTATATTTGGGCTCCTGCTCCTGCTGCTGCCAACTTCTGCCAACTCCAGGGTGTGATTCATCCAATTTTTGGGCTCCTGAAGCCAACTCCAGTGTATATTTGGGCTCCTGCTGCTGCTGCCAACTTCTGCCAACTCCAGGGTGTGATTCATCCAATTTTTGGGCTCCTGAGGCCAACTCCAGTGTATATTTGGGCTCCTTCTGCCCCTCATAGTGATGCCACTTCAACTCTCTGCAATTGTGCCGCTCTGCGATTCTATTAGCGATGCCTCTGATCTGCATGTGATATTTCTTCAAAGTATTATTTAACAAACCCAGCACGCATCCTGTGCGTGTTACAGCAAGGCTGAATGGTTTACAACCCTATTGAGGCTGTAGGAGGCTCAGAAATAGCCGTTTTTAATAGCGATTCGTCGCGAATTTATTCGGGTCGAAACGATTTTTGTCGGAAAATTCGGCGAATCAGTCGAATCGAATTTTTCAAAAGTTCGCTCATCTCTAGCTAATACATATACAATATACAAAAGAGTGAGCCCTGCTCTTACAAGCTTACCCTTTTAAGGGATGGGGGAGGGCAGTAGCAGAGCTATAGGTTATATAGTAGAACTTACCTCAACCAGCTAACATTATCGTCTAGGTTTGAGATGCATGTGAGAAGTATTGAAAGTGGGAGTGAGAGGAAGCAACCAAGCATACCAAGGATAAGGTCAGAGATGGATTGAGATTAGGTTGATATAACTGGATTAATGATAAAATGTAGGGTGGAGCCTAGCTCAAGAAAGTTTATTAGTAGGTAGAAATAGAAATTTAAGCTGAATTCTCTGTGAAACTGGCAGCCAATAGAGGGACTGAGGAGAGCAGAGCTGGTAAGAGTCAGAGAAGAGGTAGCGGTGTTCAAAATGGATCAGCAAGTGGTGGTAAACCACAAAAGGAGGGTGATGCAGTAATCTAGTCAGGATATGCTCATAGCATGCACTAAAGCTTGGTGGTATCAGGTATGAGGAAGGGATAGATGCAGGAGATTTATTTCAGTTGGAGAACACGGGAGGTGATCTGGGTATGAATGTGACGTTTGAGTGTTCAGTATGACTTCCAGGCATCAAGCTGGGATTTACTACTACAGGTAGGAGGTGTGTTGCTATATTAGCTAGCCTTTTTTTTAAGTGTGTTTAAACCAAACCACAAAGGATGATCACAAAACACTGTGGTGGTTGCGATGGTTTCTAACAGTACTACTACTAGTTGAGCGGTTTTACATTTCGGTACAACATGGTACTTTCCAGTAATTCAATTTGTCAAAATAGTAGTAAATTAGTCATTTCCCCAGGAGTACATTTTTGAGCAGCCCGAGGAGATATATAAAGGTATCTTCAACTATAAAAATTCCTCTCTGTGTGGATAGTTCTGCACTAGGTGACAGGAACAGACAGTGGACATCAGGAAGTGTTTTACAACCTAAGTGAAGATAACCATAAACCCACACATCAATCGCACTATGCGTCATTACCCTTTCATCAGGAGGCTACTGTGCACGGGCAATAAAGCAATTATTCAAATTATTTAAAGAACAAAGGATTAAAAGAGTGTTAATTATTTTACACTACAAGTGGCTTAAAATGATCTTACTTGAAAGAAGAGGTGGGACTTTGGAAGTTATAGTGCAAAGTTTTTATGAGTAGAAGATCTAAAGCCACTTCTAATTGAAGAGCAATGACCCTTATACCTAAATGCAATGCTGGCCATACACCAGCCGGTGGCCTTCTAAATAGACTAGTGTGTCTGCAGTCTGTCTCTTCTTTTCTGATTAAGTTTAGATGAAGGATTATAAAATATACTGGTTCTGAATCCCCCCTAAATCCCAACTGAGACAACGAAATGTGTGAGAAACATTGTGGCGGTTAGAAAGATGATAAGGTGGAAAGTGAATGAAGTAGCTAGCTTGGAACAGTGGTGGACCAGGCCAGATTTGGTGAAATGTTATGGGGGCATCATGTATCTGATAATATGGGGGGGGGGGGGGGTGGCGACATGCTAGCACAACCTGTTGAAACTCTATTTCAGCCTGTCCGGGGCGTTGAAGACTTTTCTGGGCTCTCTAAAGAAACCATTCTTTTATATAGATAATGTTTGTTCAAGGGGACTGCACCATTATATACCGATGTTTCATCAGGTTTAAAGCGGACCTAAACCCTCCCAGCCAACGCTGTACAAGGGAGGGTCCTGGTTCACAGGATGAGATATTCTCTTTTTTCTATCAATGCTCCATCCACTGAGAAGCTATGCTCAAATGTGACTGCAGCCCCTCCTCTAGTAGCAGGAGACATACTTCACTATAGTGTGCAGCTACTTCCTGCCATTCCTGTCATAGAATAAGTGTTTTACCACCCTGACAGTTTATTTCTGCCAATCATTTCTTATTTGCAGTTATACAGTAACACTGGAGCATTATGTGTGTCTGTAAAAAGCAGGCTCAAATTGTTGTAAGTTCCAGTTTGTGAAAATAGGGGAAGTGTCTTTCCCCCCCTGTCTGTCTGTGTGGTTAAAACTACTTAAAAATAACTTATAACTATTTAAAAATAAAAAGATAATTGATGTGTTCCCTGCAAACAAAGCAAGGAGCAGAAGCCCCACTGCATACATAAGAATTGCTGTGTCCCACACAGTCTGATGCAATATGGAGAAAAAAGTCATAAATAAATAAAATCCAGGGTCTTGGCTACAGAAGAGGGACTGGATCTTGGTCAACAGCTTTGTTCAGCAACACACCAGGGGAAATCCTCTGCGTGGCAGTTATGCAACACAAACCCATATCCAAAGAGGACATAATAATAATAATGTTCTTTTAATATTTTTGTAACTAAAAATTTTGGTTTAACCCCTTTTGCTCTCACTCTCTGTTGCCAGGCCATTATTTCACATTTTGCACTATGCTATGCATGTTTACCTGTGATTTTTGCAGGAATTACATTTTTTTCATCAGAGTTTGAAATGTCTTTTGTATTTTTTTTCTGTGCTTATTTTTTGGGTGAAATATGTGGAAAAATATAAAAAAAAATGTTTTAGCTTTTTTAAATATTTTAGTTAAAATCCCTTATTCCCCCAGTATACGACGGTGCCACATATGTATCAGTAGACACCCTTTCCTGCCCAGAACACACTCCAGCCCCAACTGAAATAGTGCTTCAGGAGATTTTCAAATGAACTCCTATGCGCACCTTGCATTTTCTCCCCTTACACCTTAAGTTCCCCCACAAGCAAAGTATTTTCTGGAAGTACACACCTCAATCTTTCTAGGCATACCAGGCTTATTGTCATAGGCACAGTTTTATGGACGCAAATCCTCGAGGAACTCACTGGTTTTACAGTAAAAAAAAAAATCAATATGCAAACAATAAAAAACAAGCTAAATCTGAAACTGCAAGGTCTCTTGAACAGAACAATACCCAAATGCATAGGTACTTAAACTTTTTAACTGCCAGCCTACTTGAGATTTTGTCACCCTTTATTGACAGGCAATATTTCACCATTTTGCAGCAATAGGGGTCTCATGGACCCTTTACCAGTTCAGAGTTAAATGTACAAAAAAAAACAGAGAGCGGAAATGTCATTTATTGATTATTTTTTTTCTTCACTTCCCTCTGATCCAATGAGGAGCATGGTCACTGACAGCCAGTAGTGATCAGCAGATCGAAGTCCCCCGTCTCCACATCGGCCCTCCACCAAACACTACCAGCTTTCTGACAGCTTGCCGGTGCCAAAAGCTGACTTTTATACCAGAAGAGTGGGATGGCCGCTTGTCTTATAAAAACCCCATTGACTGCAATGTCAAGACTTGGCGTGTACCTTCTATTGCAGCAAATGGAGGGGGGGGGGGTGTTCCAGCATCATGATAAGCAAGGGGAGGCCCACTGTTGTGGAGGTGCCAGTGACTGGCAATCAGGCTCGTACAGTGGGGGGACCCGATCTGCTGATCAGGTAAAAAATGAAGTGCCTGACCAGGAGAGGAGAGATTATTTGGGGAGGAACAAAGTATAATATAGGGTTTCTTTTATTGCCTGGACAATTGCTTTAAAGTGAAAGCAATAAAATGCTATATAATATAATGGTAAGTTTTTAAGTGGAATTCCAATGAGCCCCTCTCCCCTGCCACTCTCTCCTGGCACTGAGGCAGAACATAGACAAAAAAAAGTTTACCTTGCCAACGGTCCAGTGCGCTCTTCCATTTCTGTGTGGCACAAAGCAGAATCCCCCTGGTCAGAGGCTTAGCTAGTCTTTCTGGCACCCGGGGCAAAGATTCAAAATAGCGCCCGCTACCTGTGCTCAGACAGGCCTTTGGTGCCCCCCTGACCTGCTGCAAGTTCCCCCCTGCCCCACCAGCTACATCCCTGGATCCGTGCTTGAGCCTGATGCCCATTCAAGTAACTGGGCAGTGGGCACACACAGAGCAGGGAGATGCTGCTTTGTGTCTTTCTGTGCAGCGGCCACACAGGAGGGCGGCACTGGTCCAGTGACAGGAGAGGGAAGCAGGGAATGGGTTCATTTTGAACGAAATTCCACTTTTAATAGAAAAGTTTGCCAAAGTGAACCTCTGCCATCAGCTGTAATAAATTGTCGGAAATTGGGGCTTCCTTCACCCCAAAAATATTTTAGGGAAACTCGAGAATCATACGGATGTTTTTATTATTTTCTTCTACTACTCTAAAAATATTTAAATTGGGTGTGAGGGCTTTGCCATTAGCTATAGATGAATCACTGGCATTAAAGTTTTTTTTTCTTAATTAAAAATAGAACTGGATGAATTTCATCCAAACTTTGCCAAAATTCCTTTTGGATTGAAATGAGAATCCAAAAAGCAACACTACATTTTCCTACCCATTAAACAATAGGGCACATCTCACAATTTTGAAGAGCTAAAACTGCCAAGCTCTCTTAGTATTTGGAAACTGCTAAAAGCTTACTTTTTTTTTCTTTTCTTGACATGATTGTGGATGTTGTCAAAGAAACAAAGGTCTTTAATGTGATGCACCATGCAGTTACAAAATCCATAACCCCATCCATGGATTGCTTGATTTAATGTGGGAATTATTCTTTATAAACATCTGTGACAGATGGCATGTGAGCCAAATACATAATTGTACATGGATATGCATTCGGTGAATAAACGTATTTCCAAAATTAAAAAGAAGAAAGGAAACATACATAGTACATGCTTAGCTCATCTAGGATGAAAGGACATTTAAACATAAGTGGGATATACAAAAATCACTTTAACATCAAAGAATGATGTGTCATTTGTCAAAAGATATTGTTTATCAGCGTAGGGCTCAAAAAAGAAGCCTTGTGCAATTGATGTTTGATTAAAACAGAACGCTTTGTGAAGATGACGAAAAAAAATACCATTATATGAAGGACAAGTTGTGCTTATTGGATAAATATGCGGATTTATTTTTATACATGAAAGTGGTAGTGTGGAATTAACTCCAGCTGTGTGTATAGCTACACACATACACAGATATATTAGAGGTCAGCGTGAGCCATAGACTAACATGCCATAGGCATCTAAAGAGGATGGAAGTCTATAACACTGAAGAGTCACGGTTTGGAATACAGAATTGGGTTGTTTCTAATACATTTACAAATTCTGCAGTGATCTACTTTATAGGGGGATGGCAGTAAAGACACATTTTTACCTGCTGATGCGTTTGCATTTGGTTCTTGATACTAACTGACCTTCTCTATAGGCTGTACATGTGGCGTTCTTCTCCCTCTCACAAGTGTAAGACATTCTCTTCTCCATCCTCCTTATATAGGCTTGTGTTCAAACCCACCTCCCTGCTGTATCATTATGTGTCACTCTCTAAAATGTCCATGGGAAGCCATGTATCTAGCCCCTTATCCTCATAATTGGCCTTAGGCCTCCTGTTCAAGGTCTCCCAATGTCTGTATAGCTGTGTTCACTTTAGTCTTCCTGCTGTTCCTGTACTGTTGCCTGTACGCCCTCTGTTTCCCTTTTCCCCCCAAGTATGTGATCACCAAGGAGATTCCCGGACTTGTACACCCCCCCCCCCCCCCCCAATCTGGAGCTCAGTTGAAGAAGGCTAACAAAAGGAGCAGACTTAGTGAAGGCACACCATTAGTCATTTAGCTCTCTGGTAGCATGCTAACTGGTTATTTTCAGCCAATGACTGTGACCCCTCTTGCTCCTGATCTGTGCCTGTGTTTCATTCCAGTATGTCCCAGGCCACTCTTAAAACTCAGTCCAGGTCTAAGTCCAGATACCAGTTTGTGGTCAATCCTCCTTGTATGAACACACAACATTCCTGCATGCCTTTTCCATTGTTTTTTACCGAGCCATGTACACATGTTTTCCCCCAGTACAAGCATTGTTATCTTTTGTACCAGTCTTATGTGGCACAGTATTAAGTGCTTTACAAAAGTCAAGATGTATGATATTTAATGACTCACCCTTACCCAGTCTTGAACTTGCCTCCTCATAAAAGCTGATTAGGTTTGTCTGGCAGGAGTGATTCCTCATAAATCCATGCTGATATGGAGTAATAAGCTCACCTTCACAGAGATACTTCACAATGGCATCTCTTCGAAAGCCTTCAAAAAGCTTGCCCACTAGATGTTAAACTTATTGGTCTGTAGTTCCCAGGTTCCCCTTTAGACCTGTGGAACAGTCCCCAACATTATGGAATTTTTATTCCTGAGTATTAAGGATTTCTTTAAAGGTATCCCATTTGGTGTCCATGCTTTTGTTTTTGAGGCCAGTCGACGAGGTTTAAAAAAATCAAATAGCTGGTCAAGTTTTGCCTTTCTGAAGTTCTGCGTTTGTGTGGCTCCTTGATGAGTCCTAGTGACAGTTAAAGTTGACCAAAACCCACATTTTTAACTAGCATTCCCTGAATTGCTCCCCCTATGAAGAGCACTTTTTGCCAATTTTCACTGCTCCTGCTTCACTCCAACTACAGATAATGGTGCCTCCATTCATTGCCAGTGCTGTGTGTGGCAATGATGTCATTGGATATATCTGGAGGTTTGTAGCTAACCCCCATCAGTATTTTACTCCCCCCCCCAAGTATTAACACCCATACAGACTTCACACTTGTTCATTTCCCTCGCATATATCCTCCCGCAGAGTGGGCTGTAAAGAAGATTTTACAATTAAGCAGACTCCACCCCAGTTTTTATGATCCCTCCTAAACACACAGTAACCCTGTAGGTTTAATGCCCAGTCATAGCTTTCATCCAGCCATTTCTCGGTTGACCCCTCTATGTCATAATATTTCTCGGTTATCAGTTTTAGTTATTCCATATTATTGATCATGCTTCTAGAATTGGTAAGCATGCATTTGATACAAAATTTTTTTTTTTATAATGTCCATTTTCTTGCTCGTTATACTCCCCCCCCCCTTCCCCTCTCTCCACCCCAAGTTCCATTCTACCTGATTCGGATGAGTCATAATCTGGTCCAAAATACAGGGAACAATTGATTTGGCACAGCCAAAGCTGAATATTTCGTACTAAGTGTATTTTTACCTGAAATTGTTACAAAACAAACCAAGAAGCTCAACTCCATTGTTGAAACCCTCAAGAATGGATATCCCTGCCACTTACTGCTCTGCAGGTGGGAAGAGTACACAGATCCTCTGCCATGCCAGCTCGTCTGCCAGTGCTCCCCACCTCAGAAAGAGGCTCTTTATACCCAGAGGAGGGAGCTACCAGCTCCTGATAGCTGTAATCCTGAAATTTCGTTAAAAATGGTTTGGGGTCCCCCCCTCTTTGGACAACCAGCCTGAGCACTAGCTATGTGGGCTTGTAGACCAGGGCTCAGGAGGCAGAGCGGCCAACCCTAAAGACTACCAGCCTACATGGGCACCAGATTTTTCTGCACCCTTCTGGCCAGTGGGGAGGCAGGTAATCAGCCAGGGGGCATAACCAAGTCACCCACTTGCTGGTCCATGAGACCCCTATACCAGTTCAAAGTGAAAAACCACCACCACACACCAGACAAAATCCTTGCCTCCTTCCTCAATATCATTAGGCAGTGTCCTCATTGATCCCGCCATCTGCTGTGGTACTCTGCTGTGAAGCAAGCCATCTCACTCCCCACCCCTGGGAAAGCCCTGGCCTCTGCCCTGCTAAAGAGTGGGGAAACAGTGGGAGACACCTGTGCCAGAGGATAGTGGGGGAGGAGGACATTTTAAAGAAATTTTCTTATCTCTACTCATGACCTTTTCAAGACTCCCTATAAGGTTACAGTCAAATACACTATTCCGGGAACCTACCCCACAATCTGGGGATCTGGAGAAGACTGGTGAGCATAAAGCTTTACCAAAGCCCTGAAATGTGTGCCATCAGTCATGTTCTTGTATTGTTCTTGATTGCTTCCCCACAACCTCACAGGAGCCTTTGGCATGATTATATAGGAGCATGTATAATGATTTTCACTCATGTCTATGCCCAACAGTGCCAGCTGAAATCTCAGACAAAACCATCAGAATAACCAGCTTAACCACTAGTTATTCAAATACAGCAGAATAGTTCTAAAAATCCAGAAATAGTTGATTGTGTTGATAATAGCCCCCATTCAAAGAAATTCAGCATGTCTATTTATGCTGCCAATCTTTGTTTGGGTCCCAGACTGTAATGTAGCCTAATCTCATTTCCTCAATTCTAATAAAAGTTCTCAGAGGCACAGGTAATTTAGCAGAAGATTACGGATCGTCAAATACTTTTCTCAATTTTTCTGTGATAGCTGGATTTGCATGTTGGTCAGAAAGCTCATTTTTTTCTCCTACGGATAAATTAAAATATTATAAGTTTTCCATGCCTCCATTGTATGCAGCCAAAGTGCAGTGACAGGGCTAATCAGTGATCAAAATGAAATGTTTATTTAATACCAATGAGCAGACAATGAGCTACTGATGTCAGCAAATTAGGGAAATTTTATTCTGCAATCTATTATATGCAAAATATCCATATCTTTAGGACCAACGGAAGACTGCTGATAAGTTTATTTACACACTTTAAAAGGTCTGCCAGTCTCAATTTATCAGTTGCTTTGGTGTGACAATTTATTCAGTGTTCTCGCTTACAAGCAAGGAGCTACATAGGAAGCATGATTGGTGATAACTCTTCTACTTCAATATGGTAGAACAGAGATAACGCTGTGCCCAAAAGCTCTATAGATGCCTTTTGTCTCCTTTGTCTATTTTCATTACTCTATCACAATCTTCATTTAATGTAATCCAGAAAAAGCAAGGTAATTGCTTCACTTATCAGTTATCATCAAACTCCCATATTTATCATGTCAAAATTATTTATGTGGATAGCCAAGCTCATCTTGATGCATTTAGAAACCCAACATTTGAATAACTCTTTTGCCAGTTAGGTTATCACAACTACAGCATAAGAAGTGTTGTTTCTTGCTTTCAAGGCAAGGAAATCTTAGTGTTTAGCTAATATGGAATGGAATATGCTACTAGGGATCTGTTGATCATTTCATCATATCTATCAAGGGGGGTTGTAATACATGGAAACCAATACAATTTCATATTTGATTAAGACCAGTGAAAGAGGATTAGCAATAAATGAAGAATGAAGGTCAACATAGATAGCTGATAAACTCCTAATTCAAGCAATGCCTGCCATGGTTAGGCCATGCCTTCACTACAGGTGTTAATTAGAACCTCCCTCCCTTAAAGAAGCTCATGAATACAATAACAAGACAGCTAGAACCTCCTATTTAGAAAAGAGGCCATCACATTTGATAAATGTAATAGCCAAGGGGTCATCAGTGTTGGTCAGATATACTTAATAGGAAAATCAAAAAAGTATTTTTTATACTTCTTACCAGTGCCTTTGCACACACATGTTGCTAAATAAAGAGCAATAACATGCTTTTCCGTCCTGCATAGAATCATTTTGGAACATACCATCAGCAAGTCTTTGTAAAACGGGCATGCAGTTGTCAAACCCACTTTTTCCCTTGGGCAAAAAAATCTTAAAACTGTCAGGAAAATGTGTATTTCTGCATAACTTGTCTGGTATGTGCCCTGTTTATGGAGTACAAGGGTAATGGGGTTGTCCCTTACTACATATGGATAAGTGGATCTCCATTAAAAGTAGGGCCAGTAATGGGGTAGCTGGAATAAGACCCCCCAGCAGAACCAGTCTAACCCAGTCTCTATAAAGTAGTTCAGATTAGAGGGCTTGGAACATACCTAAACCTTCATCTCCAACTTTTAACAAACCCCTGCCATACCTACTTTCAGCAAATCCAGTGTAGCATCTACTTTGAAGTACTTTTGCCAGTTAAGAGAAAAAAAAAACAATGCAAAACCCCACCCAGTTAGAGGAAGCTAATTCACCTGTAAAAAAGTAGAAATGTTCACCTTCAATACGGAGTCAACTACAGGTACAGGAAACAATGCGTTGTCTTTATCAAATAAGTTCTAGTATGGTATCTGCCTATGCTATCAACTAGCCAAGTATGGTGCACCATTAATAGTATTAGGTAAGGGCGTGCTCTCTTTAACACATATAGATACAAACCAGAGTGAAACTGTCTATGAAAAGTTTTTTATTATCAAGAAACAAAACATTTAAAACCAACAATAAAGACACCTAAAAACATCACCCCTCTAATAGTCTTATAATATTAGAATAGATGTTCATTATAAAAAGGTATGATCCGTCCTCAAAAAAATTTCTCCGTAAAATACTAGATTGCTGCTATAATAGAGGTAACCTAAACTCGTTGAGAATATATATACATGCAACTAATACCCTTTGTGCCGGCACAAAGATTACCTAAATCCACCAAATTACTATAAGAGTATCCAACCTATCACCACAAAAAATCTCCATATATATAAACCTAACTATTTAGAAGAATTTTCATATATACAACTATATCACAAAACCTTAGTGGAAATATCTAGAACAATAAAAGAAATGTGCATTGTGCAAAACATCATTATTTATATATATATAATTAAATACAAATCCATTCAACAAACCCATTAAATTGGCAAAATATATCCACCAGTGATACGCCAAAGGCGACCAACAAAATAAAACATATAGGACACAAGGATAAACAAAATACATGCAAATATACACAGAAAAAAAGATACTCAGCTAAATTATTGCAGAGCATGCAATCAATGGTGAGGCCAGACAGGACGTAGGGGGGGGGGGCTTCCACCTGTGCTTCGCGGTATAGAAACCCGCTTCTTGCTTGGGTGAGACACAGTTATTGTCCCACCTGCCCTTATATGTAACACAAATATATGTACCTCCTCTTTGCGTACAGAGCACCGCCGCGCCAGATCTACACCACGTGCGGAGGCGCGCGCCCCAGCCCATCGCCGCCGGAAATGACGCAGCGGCAAGAATGACATACCTGGGCCCGCAGCGCCACCGTAATGACTTGGTGTCCTGAGCTCTGGTTGTCAGAGACGCTCCCATCCATCCGTCACTCCAACCCAAATGGCCACGCCCCCTCCTGTCAATACTCCAGCGTAATCTGCCACTGTGTAGATGGGGCTATGCCGCAATGTCAGGTGCAGCGGCCCCAACACGGACAAATCGCCCATGTGGGACAGCGCAGCAGGCCTGAACGGGGAGGCACCCAGTGGGGGGCATTTCGGTAGTATGTCACCCCCGGATGACATAAGGACAGTGGGACAAATATACAGTATAGTTACATAATACAAAGTACATAAAAAATACATAAAACATATATATACAGTATTATACAACAATAGAAACACTTATCCTACATGATTAATGTAGAGAACAGGTCATTGACTTGTAAACTCAATACATATGAATCTTAAAGGGACCCAGACAGATTGAACCGCTCAATAATTTCTCTTGTTCAGCGATTCATAAACCTCTAGAATATGTATATTGGAGTTTAATGGAAAAACTATTCTCCCAGCATTGATCCCTCTCTGATCACATACAAGAGGGAGATTAGGCAGATATTATGGGCATACATTCGGCCCAGTCAGGGTACCCCCAGACAACCAGGTATATTTAGATCTTGCCACGTGGCTCCACATTAAAGCCTCTTATTAATTTAATAATTTAATAAAGGTGAGGCTATGGTAAGGAAATAATGGCATGGTTTAGTGTGAATCCCATCCTTTTTCCCTCTGGGACTATATGGTGTATAGATGCATTCCTGCCTCCATCGATCTTTCAGTCTCCTCAGTCGGTCAGCTGGCCCAATATCAGAACGCTCTTAGACCACATTTGTGTTCTTTTCCCTTCATCCTGTGCTCCTGTTAGAGAGTCCCGTTGTGCTAAACGGATGTTCGAGACGTGGGCCTGTATACGAGTACGCAGGGCGTTTTTCGTTTCCACACTTCAATTGATACACAAGAGAACATGTCCAAGTTTAGGAATGTCACCTCCTTGGAAGAGATCTCATAGGTCAACTTGATGTTCATATCGTTCCGGTTTAGTGTATCCAGGAAATCGCGGGGCCCAAGCAGGGGTCCAAGGCGAGTGTCGTGTCCTGTTCTTGTAACAGTGCCTGGAAGCCTAACAGTGCTTCTCGGTCCTCCAGGCCCAATGTGATCTGATCATCCCCTGCTTGTCGAGTTCCAAAGTATATTTTGAGTACAATCTTTATCTTGGGTGGTGTTAAAGCATGTGATGAAATATTCACTACTTGGAGTGCATGCGTCCCACCCGATCCGGTCTCCCTGTTAGGCGCTTGTAGCCCCATCGGTTCCTGCTCCTGAGGGACCTTTGGGTGCCGCCAGCCCCCCCTCCTGGTTCTTCGTCTGCCTCGCTGCCCGAGGATGAAAAATGGTGATATAAATCACTACGGGAGGAGTTCCGAGAGCCAGGAGGGGGGCCCTGCGTGGTGGGCCCTTTGTCCCCACCATACCTCTGTCTGCCTCTGCGGTAATTACCGCCATGTTGCCATTTATATGCTCGATGATTAGCATAATCTGAGAGATCTCTTTGTAGTTTATTTCTCTTAGTGTCCATCGTCACTTGTTCAAATTTGGTCAGCTCACCTGAAAGTGAATCCAAAAATGGCTTGACCTGGCGCAGTGGGTCAAAATTGTGAAGTTTGGATTTTAATTCCTGTAATTTCACTTTGGTTGAGCTTAGGAGTTTTTTGTCATGTTTAATGAGCATATGAATTAGAATTTGAGATGCCTTTAATAAACCATCCTCCCAAGAGTCTCTGAATTCTACATCAGTTTCCCACGTCGGGAACAACTGAACTCGCAGCCCCCTGAGACAAATATTTTGTGCAATGTACATTTTCCAAGCTCTTTATATTCCACCACAGTCTCGTGTAATCTTTGTGCGCCTGCCTAATTAAGTCATTAGATGTATCTAGAGGGATACCGGTAGTGTGCCCTAATAATAGAATCCACAGAAAGAGCCAAACTCCCTCTGTAAAAACAAATCCACTAGCCAAGTGGTGCACCACTAATAGTATTAGGTAATGGCGTGCTCTCTTTAACACATATAGATACAAACCAGAGTGGAACCTAGGGTCAATTGATCCACCAGGGACCACTCAAAAACGGAGCACAACCAATAAACGGTCTATGAAAAGTTTTTTATTATCAACTTTTTATTTTGTTATCAACTTCATCAACTAGCATTTACCAGCCACCTTAAAGTTTAAAGTGACGTGAGTGCATGCAAGTCTGTATTGCCCTAAATTTCTCCCATAAAAAGGCAAGGGTGCACATAAAGCTGTAAAATCAAACTATTTCTATTAATCCCTGAATAAAATTGGATGATCTGTAAACCTTCCCAGGACATTCTGCATCATCCTCTTCTTCTGGATTTCCATATATTTGGGACCCGCAGCCCATGACTAAGTTGTAATCAACGAAATGCATTGGGTGGGTCTCACTACACAGCGCCATTACATCCTCAGAGAGAGGGGAAGCCCAGCACAAGCCGCCTCCGTTACTTGCGGCCGAGGTACGGAGGCATTCAGCTGACTTATTGGAACAAATAGGGAGTCTTTGAGAATTGGAAAATATACTCCCCATCTGAAGAAAGAGTTGTTGACAACCTCGCTTTGATTTGGCAGACATCTTTGTGATTTATACGCACTTAAAACAGCTTTGTTGGTAAGTGCAATAAAGACCTGTTTTTTTAACCCTTTAAAAACGGTAATATACTATGTCCTTTCTCCGTTCGTGAATGTGTTGGGAGCTGCATATGTATAAACAAAGAAACTAAGGAGAGCTATAAGGGAAAGTTCATCTTCATTTTTGAATGAGAGGTGGATTAAAGAGGACCGCAATCCATTATTCAATACGCAAATTTGTTGGGGCAATCTGGTGCGTTATTTAAGCATTATTGGTGATTGGAGCACACTTTTTTGAATTGGAACACATTGGGTGACTGTAGTATTTAAAGAAGAATATCAAGGGATTATTTCCGCTGAGTTTATTGGCTATATTTAGCATAACATTGTTTAAGGCTTCCCATGACATGGATAGCCAATTACAGGAATCCCATCTCTTATCTAAATGCTAGAATCCACTGAACCTATTTGAGGGGGAGGGGAATTATGTGGCAATCTTACCAGAACCAGGAGTCATTCTGTGGTGCAGATTAGGGATGAGCGAAACGATCCGGATGAACCCGAATTCGTTCTGAATTTCAGGAAATATTCGATTCTGAACGAATCCGAATTTCCCTGTGATTCAATCGATCAAAGTTTTCCTTTAAACTCCATTTACTTCAATTACAGGCATTGTAAAATGGTGGATGGACATGTCTGGACATATCCCCTGGGGCAAGTTATCATGGGAAGGTCACATGCAGCCTATCAGCAGCCAGGAGCCCCGGTGATGTCACAGCGCTATATGAACGGCGGCCATCTTGCTGGTGCGCATTTCAGCCTTGTATTGTGGCCACAACGGAGCTGTTTAGAGACAAGGAGAAATTAAGAGAGAGTCAGGGAGACCCACAGAGTGCCAGACAGAACCAGGGAAAGATAGGGAAAAATCGGGAAAGATCAAGGCAGGGACAGCAGAGAAAGTGACAGGGAAAGCTTATTTTTATTTTCATTTCACTTCATTTGCCAGATTTTGTTTGTGCTGTAAAAATTCTTTGCCACTGTGCATGCCATGTTGGCAGTGGCATATTTAACCCTATCTGTTACACACAAGCATTTCTTATAACTCGATTAGTTTACATTTTTTTTGTGTCTGCTGTAAAAACCTCAGCCCACATGGGCATCCCAAACCAGCACATGTCACCCTATCTGCTATACTAAATAGGCGTTGTTCATCCTCAGCTAAATCAAGCTATTGCATTTTTAATTGCTTTTCGGCCTGCTGCCAAAACACTAGGCCGCAGGGTATCCCAAACCTGCACGTAGCACCCAATCTGTTATACTAAATAAGCGTTGTTCATCCTCAGCTTAATCAAGCCATTGCATTTTGAATTGGTCTTTGGTCTGCTGCCAAAACACTAGGCCACAGGGTATCCCAAACCTGCACGTAGCACCCTATATGTTATACTAAATAAGCGTTGTTCATCCTCAGCTTAATCAAGCTATTGCATTTTGAATTGGTTTTTGGTCTGCTGCCAAAACACTAGGCCGCAGGGTATCCCAAACTTGCACATAGCACCCTATCTGTTATACTAAATAAGCGTTGTTTATCCTCAGCTTAATCAAGCTATTGCATTTTGAATTGGATTTTGGTCTGCTGCCAAAACACTAGGCCGCAGGGTATCCCAAACCTGCACGTAGCACCCTATCTGTTATACTAAATAAGCGTTGTTCATCCTCAGCTTAATCAAGCTATTGCATTTTGAATTGGTTTTTGTCTGGTCTAAATACACCAGCCCAAACCAGCACATGTCACCCTATCTGTTATACTAAATAAGCATTTTTCATCCTCAGCTTAAATCAAGCTATTGCATTTTGAATTGGTTTTTGGTCTGCTGCCAAAACACTAGGCCGCAGGGTATTCCAAACCTGCACGTAGCACCCTATCTGTTATACTAAATAAGCGTTGTTCATCCTCAGCTTAATCAAGCTATTGCATTTTGAATTGGTTTTTGGTCTGCTGGCAAAACACTAGGCCGCAGGGTATCCCAAACCTGCACGTAGCACCCTGTTATACTAAATACGCGTTGTTCATCCTCAGCTTAATCAAGCCATTGCATTTTCAATTGGTTTTTGGTCTGCTGCCAAAACACTAGGCCGCAGGGTATCCCAAACCTGCACGTGGCACCATGTTATACTAAATAAGCATTGTTCATCCTCAGCTTAATCAAGCTATAGCATTTTGAATTGGTTTTTGGTCTGCTGCCAAAACACTAGGCCACAGGGTATCCCAAACCTGCACGTAGCACCCTGTTATACTAAATAAGCGTTGTTCAGCCTCATTTTAATTCAGCTATTGCATTTTGAATTGGTTTTTGTCTGGTTTAAATACACCAGCCCACATGGAAATCCCAAACCAGCACTTGTCACCCTGTTATACTAAATAAGCGTTGTTCATCCTCAGCTTAATCAAGCCATTGCATTTTGAATTGGTTTTTGGTCTGCTGCCAAAACACTAGGCTGCAGGGTATCCCAAACCTGCACATAGCACCCTGTTATGCTAAATAATCGTTGTTCAGCCTCATTTTAATTAAGCTATTGCATTTTGAATTGGGTTTTGTCTGCTTTAAATGCACCAGCCCACATGGGCATCCCAAACCAGCATGTCACCCTGTTATACTAAATAAGCGTAGTTCAGCCTCATTATAAGTAAGCTATTGCATTTTGAATTGGTTTTTGTCCTGCTGCCAAAACACTAGGCCGCAGGGTATCCCAAACCTGCACGTTGCACCCTGTTATACTAAATACCCTTGTTCATCCTCAGCTTTATTAAGCTATTGCATTTTGAATTGGTTTTTGTCCTGCTGTCAAAACACCAGGCCGCAGGGTATCCCATATTGCCAATTTTCATAGTATCTGGTGCAGAGAAGCAGTTCCTCACTTTATTTAGCTTCTGCTTTTTAAAGTAAACACATTTTTTAAAGTACCTATTCCGCATTTCAAAAACATAAAAATGTCAGGCAGACAAGTGCCAGGATGTTCAAAGAGGAGTGGCAGAGGCCAAGATTCAGCAGGCAGAGGTCGCAGCAGACTAGGGGTGAGTGGCAGCAGGAGTCACGGTGAGAGACCTGATCTGCCAGTATCTGCTAACGGTCGTGTCTCCACCAGTAACGCATCTGCCATGGTAGATTGGTTAACGCGATCATCCACATCATCACAAGTTACATCTGAGACCCCCAGTCTAGGGTCGGTAGGTTCCTCTGACACAACCCTGAGTTGGCATGCCCCGAGAGCAGTCCCTGTCCTCCCATTGCTTCTGTCCTACGCCGTTCCCTCCCCCAGCGACGTATCCTATGCTTTGGGTTCAGCTCCACTCTTTAGTGAGGACGATCAGATAGAGGACAGTCAGCAGCTACTGCCCAGCCAAGAAATGGAGGTGGCTTCTTTAGCTAGGCAGACAAATAGTGATGTGGACAGTGTCGTGGGTGTTGCGAGCGTTCCAGCTCCTGCCCCAGACACTGTTGAGGAAACCGAGAACATCAGTGACGTGCAGCCACAACTCGGTGATGATGATGATGAAGAAGCCGATCGCACTTGGGAGCCGGGTGCAGAAGGGGCTTCATCGTCATCATCTGGAGAAGAGGGGCGCAGGTTGCCCCGGAGTCAGCAGCTGAGGCAGCAAAATGTTAGCAGCATGGTTGGCAGTCAGCATGGGGGAACAATTGTAAAGCCTGGAGACAACCGGGGCCGGGGTAGAGCACCTGCTGCACGGCAGGCTACCTTATCGGGAGGTAGTGGACCAGGGGTTCCTGAAGTTTGCGACAGTAGCAGTAAATCAGTGCGGCCTGTTGGTGGGAGAAGTAGCTGCTCGGCAGTGTGGCAGTTTTTCCTGAAGCATCCGCAGGAGGGTAACATGGCCACATGCAAGATATGTAGGCAGAAGGTGAAGCGTGGCCAGGGCTCAAAAGTTAGCACCATGGCCCTGCGTCAACATATGATGCATCACCATAAAGTGGCCTGGGAGAACCGAGGCTCCGAAGAGGTGGTCCAGCCTGCTTCCTCACCAATTGGCACGCCGCTCCCAATTTCTGCCAGCCAAGGCTCCAGCACCTCAGCCGAAGGCAGCTGTGCGTCATACCCATCCTCTGTCGCTCCTGCTCCTCCTCCTCCAAGTCATGCATCCCGCCAGCAATCCATCAGCAAAGCTATGTCCAAGAGACAGCAGTATGTGCCCACTCATCCTACGGCGCAGAAGCTGAATGTGCTCCTGTCCAAGTTGCTGGTGCTGCAGTCACTCCCTTTTCAGGTGGTGGACTCTGCACCTTTCAGAGAACTGATGGCTTGTGCCGAGCCGAGGTGGAGAGTCCCAAGCCATCATTTCTTTGCCAAGAAGACAGTACCAGCGCTGCACACTTTTGTTGAACAGAAGGTGGGCCAGTCCTTGAGCCTGTCGGTGTGTAGCATGGCAGCGCCGACGTCTGGAGCCGTAACTACGGTCAGGGACAGTACATGTTGTTTACGGCCCACTGGGTGAATGTGGTCCCTTTGCAGCAGCAACTTGGACAGGTCACGCCGCTTCGGCCTCCGCGCTCCCTGGCCGTTGTGCCTGTGACACCGTGCGACTCGGCCTCCTCATCCTCTGCCATCTCCTCACCCTCCACTGTAGGGTCAAGTCTCAGTGCCTCTCCAGTCTACCATGTGTGCAGGGCACGGAGGTGTCACGCTGTGCTTCACATGGTTTGTCTTGGCGAGTCACACAGGGGAGGTACTGCTTAAATGTATTCATCAAGAAATCCAAACATGGCTTACTCCAAGAAAACTGAAAATGGGAAACATGGTTACCGACAATGGGAAGAACATTTTGTCTGCGCTGCGCCAAGGAAGCCTGACCCATGCGCCCTGCATGGCTCACGTCTTCAATCTGGTTGTCAAGCGGTTTCTGAAGTGTTCCCCCCATCTGCAAGACATCCTAACAAATTCAAGGAAACTTTGCATGCACTTCAGCCACTCATATACCGCCAAACACACCCTTCTTGAGCTACAGCGTCAGAACGGTAGCCCCCAACATAGTCTGATTTGCGATGTTTCCACCCGTTAGAATTCCACCCTTCACATGTTGGACCGATTATATGAACAGAGAAAAGCCATCACAGATTTCCTGATGATCCAAGCGGATAGGGGGACTCTCCTGTGTAACTTCAATGTCAAACAATGGCAGCTCATACGTGACACCTGCTGTTTGCTCAGGCCCTTTGAGGAAGCCACTTTATTTGTCAGTCAGCAGGATTACGGGATGAACGACGTGATTCCACTGCTTCATGTACTACAGCACATGTTGGAAACCATGGCTGGTCAGGGCACTGGAGACATGACGTCTACATCTTACGGCCACATGAACCCCATTGGAGCTGAACTGGAGGAGGAGGAGGAAGAGGAGGAGGAGTGGCCCAGTGAAGCACAGTTTAGACTTGGAAAAATGGCTGGTTTATCTAGTCAGCGGACAGGATAGGAGGAGCAGGAGCAGCCAGAGGAGCTAGAGGGTTGTGAGGAAGGCAAGACAGAGGACCTGGACACACCGTGGCAGTATGCAGTGGAGATGGAGACAGGTAGTCCCTCCGAGTCACTTGCGCAAATGGCAGGAAGCATGCTCACGTGCTTGCGTAGTGACCCCAGAATTGTTTCCATTTGTCGCCGGGATGACTTCTGGCTGTCCACCTTATTGGACCCTCGCTTCCGGCACAAAATGGGGGCATTTTTTAAACCCGCCGAGAGGGAGGACAAACTGAACTACTACAAAGACATTCTACGTAGTCAGTTTGCCGATGCCTATCTGCGCCATGGTCCATACTCTCGCAGGTCTGACTCGGGGGGACCTCTGCGCTCACCTTCCACTGCCATGCCTGCTGGGGGGGTTGGCAGGGGCAGCAGCTCCATCAGCAGCAGCCTCAATCTTCAGTTACTAATGAGTAGCTTTCTACACCCGCATAGTGAGGCTACTCATGAGCAGCAGGAAGACCTGGAGCAGGACCTCAACCAGCAGGTCGTGTCATACCTTGACATGACCATGCCAACACACCTTAAGGATCCGCTGGACTTCTGGGCAGCCAAACTTGGCTTGTGGCCGCAACTAGCAGAGTTTGGGCTACTGCTGCTTGCAACTCCAGGGTGTGATTCATCCAATTTTTGGCCTCCTGCTGCCAACTCCATTGTCTCTTTAAAGCAATGTTTGGGCTCCTGCTGCTACTGCTTGCAACTCCAGGGTGTGATTCATCCAATTTTTGGCTCCTGCAGCCAACTCCAGTGTCTCTTTCAAGCTATGTTTGTGCTCCTGCTGCTGTTTGCAACTCCAGGGTGTGATTCGTCCAATTTTTGGGCTCCTGCTGCCAACTCCAGTGTCTCTTTCAAGCTATGTTGGGCTCCTGCTGCTGCTGCTTGCAACTCCAGGGTGTGATTCATCCCATTTTTGGGCTTCTGCAGCTAACTCCAGTGTCCCTTTCAAGAAATATTTGGGCACCTGCTGCTGCTGCTTGCAACTCCAGGGTGTGATTCATCCCATTTTTGGCCTCCTGCAGCCAACTCCAGTGTCTCTTTCAAGCTATGTTTGTGCTCCTGCTGCTGCTTGCAACTCCAGGGTGTGATTCATCCAATTTTTGGGCTCCTGCTGCCAACTCCAGTGTCTCTTTAAAGCAATGTTTGGGCTCCTGCTGCTGCTTGCAACTCCAGGGTGTGATTCATCCAACGTTTGGGCTCCTGCAGCCAACTCCAGTGTCTCTTTCAAGCTATGTTTGGGCTGCTGCTGCTTGCAACTCCAGGATGTGATTCATCCAATGTTTAGCCTCCTGCAGCCAACTCCAGTGTCTCTTTCAAGCTATGTTTGTGCTCCTGCTGCTGCTGGCAACTCCAGGGTGTGATTCATCCAATTTTTGGGCTCCTGCTGCCAACTCCAGTGTCTCTTTAAAGCAATGTTTGGGCTCCTGCTGCTGCTGCTGCTGCTGCTTGCAACTCCAGGGTGTGATTCATCCAATTTTTGGGCTCCTGCTGCAAACTCCAGTGTCTCTTTCGAGCTATGTTT
The DNA here is from genome assembly GCA_027917425.1 of Gastrophryne carolinensis. Lineage (NCBI taxonomy): Eukaryota > Metazoa > Chordata > Amphibia > Anura > Microhylidae > Gastrophryne > Gastrophryne carolinensis. Next base: position 475,051,421 of record CM051235.1, on the reverse strand, counting down.
GGGCTCCTGCTGCTGCTTCTTGCAACTCCAGGGTGTGATTCATCCGATTTTTGCGCTTCTGCAGCTAACTCCAGTGTCCCTTTCAAGAAATATTTGGGCACCTGCTGCTGCTGCTGCTTGCAACTCCAGGGTGTGATTCATCCAATTTTTGGCCTCCTGCAGCCAACTCCAGTGTCTCTTTCAAGCTATGTTTGTGCTCCTGCTGCTGCTTGCAACTCCAAGGTGTGATTCATCCAATTTTTGGCCTCCTGCAGCCAACTCCAGTGTCTCTTTAAAGCTATGTTTGGGCTCCTGCTGCTGCTGCTGCTTGCAACTCTAGGGTGTGATTCATCCCATTTTTGGGCTTCTGCAGCTAACTCCAGTGTCCCTTTCAAGAAATATTCGGGCACCTGCTGCTGCTGCTTGCAACTCCAGGGTGTGATTCATCCAATTTTTGGCCTCCTGCAGCCAACTCCAGTGTCTCTTTCAAGCTATGTTTGTGCTCCGGCTGCTGCTGCTTGCAACTCCAGGGTGTGATTCATCCAATTTTTGGCCTTCTGCTGCCAACTCTAGTGTCTCTTTAAAGCTATGTTTGGGCTCCTGCTGCTGCTTGCAACTCCAGGGTGTGATTCATCCAATTTTTGGCCTCCTGCAGCCAACTCCAGTGTCTCTTTAAAGCTATGTTTGGGCTCCTGCTGCTGCTGCTTGCAACTCCAGGGTGTGATTCATCCAATTTTTGGGCTTCTGCAGCTAACTCCAGTGTCTCTTTCACGCAATGTTTGGGCTCCTGCTGCTGCTTGCAACTCCAGGGTGTGATTCATCCAATTTTTGGCCTCCTGCAGCCAACTCCAGTGTCTCTTTAAAGCTATGTTTGGGCTCCTGCTGCTGCTGCTTGCAACTCCAGGGTGTGATTCATCCAATTTTTGGGCTTCTGCAGCTAACTCCAGTGTCTCTTTCACGCAATGTTTGGGCTCCTGCTGCTGCTTGCAACTCCAGGGTGTGATTCATCCAATTTTTGGCCTTCTGCTGCCAACTCCAGTGTCTCTTTAAAGCTATGTTTGGGCTCCTGCTGCTGCTGCTTGCAACTCCAGGGTGTGATTCATCCAATTTTTGGGCTTCTGCAGCTAACTCCAGTGTCTCTTTCACGCAATGTTTGGGCTCCTGCTGCTGCTTGCAACTCCAGGGTGTGATTCATCCAATTTTTGGCCTCCTGCAGCCAACTCCAGTGTCTCTTTAAAGCTATGTTTGGGCTCCTGCTGCTTGCAACTCCAGGGTGTGATTCAGCTAATTTTTGGGGTCTTGCTGCTGCCAGCTCCAGGGTGTGTCTTTCAGGCACTATAGGGGCCCTCATAGTGATGCCACCTCAACTCTCTGCAATTGTGCCGCTCTGGGATTCTATTAGCGATGCCTCTGATCTGCATGTGATATTTACAGTATTATTTCACCAACTCAGCACGCATCCTATGCGTGTTACAGCAAGGCAGAATGGTTTACAACCCTATTGAGGCTCTAGGAGGCTGAGAAATAGCCATTTTTAATAGCGATTCATCGCAAATAAATTCGGGTCAAAACGATTTTTGTCGGAAAATCAGTCGAATCGAATTTTTCAAAAGTTTGCTCATCTCTAGTGCATATATAGCCATAGCCACCCCCTTCAACTGATCTGAAGCCTAATCATTATGCATAAGAGAAGTGGTTCTAGTCAACTCTATTCAATGCCACAAACAGGAATTTGTATTCATACCACATATGGTGTCAGGTGTACCATAGCCTCATTTTCATGCATATCTAAGGCTCAGTCTACACCTAAATGAATTGAGGCTTGTTGCATTGCAGTGCTTTGACTCCTATATCTGATGAGCTGCATTGCGTTTGTTATTACAATAGAAGAGGATAAATCCTAAGGCAATATCATTTTTGGGTTTTCAAAATGTACAATTCCAAGAGGAAGCAGTGTGAATGGGCTTTTAGTCATTCCAACCATGGAGTAGCATAAACATAGGTTATCATCATAACCACATAAAAGGCTATAAAAAGGTCCCTATAGTGTGTGTACTTCCCTTTGAGCTTTTTAGCCATCTTTAGCACTGTTAACACTAGGGGTCCCTCACTAGTCCTACCTACCAAATTAAATTCTAAGATACCAAGACATTAAATATATGGAGGCACCACATAGGGTGGCACTGTAAAACAGCTGAAGTCACACTCATACCCAGACACCGACATGACTTCATGGTTGAAGGTCAACACATGACAATGGCTTGCCTGTACAAAACACATGGTATTGAACTAAACCTAATCAAAACTAAATTATTTTCTCTCAAGACAGTGGAATAAATTGTTTGGTAATTGGTAACATTATAAATGCCCTGAATTATTTTTGGAGTTGCATCAGCTACATAGAACCTTAAGTTGAAATTTCCTGTTGAGTAATCCGCATTAGACATGCAAAAACATTTGACAAATCATTTCAGTGTTTCTTTTACATATGCTATAGGGTGTTTCTACAACAGACTATTTTTCATGAAAATGCATCTGTGAAAAAGTAATATAGAAAAGATGAATTATATTGGGAAATAAGCCACTACAGCTTTGCTCATCAATTATGAAGGCGCGCACTCTCTATGACTGTTTAAGAGACAACAATTCTGCATGTCATTTTGGTGAATTATGACCTGACTTCTGGAACATTTTTAGTGGGACTTTGAGATAAGAATTAGCTACTAGCCTCTGATACTGGTTCAGAGTAGTAGGTGTATTAAAATACAGAAAGTCAAATAGCATTTACTGCCCATAAGTTAAATGGTCATGAGATAAATATGGGATGCCATAACCAATTACTCACTTTTGCAAGCTAAAGAACACATGTAAATGTGTGTTTTATATTGAAGTGCTGAAAGTTTGACAAAGAGCAACTGGTCCAGCAGGTGAAGAAACATAAGACTTTTTTTCTTTATTGTGTGTAATACATATGTGTTGTGTTATGCTGATATGCCATCCATGCTCTGTATTGCATATGTTTATTAAAAACTGAACACTGGGCAAAGCCTTAAAAATTCCTGATGGGAATTCAAAATGCACTGCAACAAATCTGGGAAATTTCTACGTGTCTGCTTTTGAAAAACACATAAAAGCAATATGAACTAGCCCAAACTGACCATTTGACCAAATACCATTGCTAGGCAACGGATCTTTGGGGCCTGACATGTACATAGCCAAGCCTATAGGGTTCATTGAATAGCCCCTATCAGAAGCCGTGTAGCAACGGCGGAGCGCGCGGGGCAGCTCTGGTCTCCTGGTGTTATGTTACCAAGTTTGGGCGGTATTTACCTTTCATTGTTTGTTTGATTGATGCTCATATTCTTCTTCGGGGCACTTTGCAATTACTGAATCATTTTATATTTATGTGTTTGATGTAGTTTTGTTAATGTTTGATACACTATTATCCTTTCACTATGTATCATTGCTTGAGCCATGCAGACATATATATGTGAAATTCCAGCACGGCTGTATTTTTGCTTATTAGCAGCCTGTTTTTTATTTTCAGGCTTTTGGATTTGGCACATATTTGCATATATTCATTTATTCCCTTATTAGGGTAGCGGCATCACGCATGTTTTTTTTCTTTTTTTTGCACATATTTTTTGCACTCTAGGCACAGTCATTGTAATCACCCCATGGTAGGTGATTATTTATTAGGTTTCGCATATAAAATTTTTTTTTTTTTTTCATAGCACGTGTTTTTTCTCATCACACAGTCATATAGTTATTATTTTGATCAGATTCACGCTACATAGTTCTTTATCTGTTACCACCCTCACTTGGCATTTCTTATCATGTACTAATTCATTCATTAATTTATTTGTATTGTGTATAGGATTCATTTACTCATTGTATTGGTATTGGCAACATTTAGGTTCCAGCCATGTAAGCTTCACTTGCCTGGCATAAAAATTTAAAAAGAGCTTACCTCCATCCAGGTTCTAGGGCAGGGGTACTCAACTACTTTCAGTGGAGGTCCACTTACCAGGGTCTGCCGTGGGATGAAGGTCCGGGGGGGGGTGTAAATAAGAGTGCCAGCCCGGACAGGACGAGCGCCCCCAGGTGCATCAAGCGCTGGAAGCGGCGACTATATAGAACAAACCATGGCGGCGCCATACTCATATTGGCGGGGAATTACCTCAGGCTCGACCCAGGAGCTCCGGAACATGGCTCACACCAGGGCGCAAACCGAAACAGCCACCGAACGGCGCGCTCTCACCGTGCGCAATATCCAGCCACCCCGACTATTGAGTCCAGGGCAGCCGCGGGAGGAGGAGACAGCGCGTCATCAAGCGGCACCCGAACAGGGGACCACAGGCGGGGGCCATCGCCACAGTCCGGCTTAGTGGAGGTGAACGCGAAAATGCCCTTATCGCTGCCTGTTTGGTGGGGTGTGACGGTAGCAGCGTGCTCGCTCACTGTTTGCCTGAATGTTACACTCTAGAAACAGCGCGCCTGAGCCAGCAGCTCGCCCTGTTACCTGACGCCTGGCACGTCCACCCTCCAGTCTGGCTGTTCGGGTAACCTCAAAGCCTCCCACTGTGTGGGGAACTCGTGCTGGGGAGCTATGCTCTATTGGCAGGGGTACTCAACTACACGCCCATGTGCCCGCCCCCAGCTCTGACAGCCCCGGCCGGCAATTGTCACATTGGCAGTGATCCCGGGCTGATGTGGCCTTGACACTACACCAGCCCTGGGCAGCGGTCCGGACAAATGGCGTCTGCGGTCCGGATTCGGACCGCGGTCCGCCATTTGAGTACCCCTGTTCTAGGGGATGAAGACACCGTCGTCACTGGAACCTGGATGCAAGTTCATCTTTGGGCCGGTGTTTATAGTGGGACAGAGAACACAGATTCTCTGCCCCGCGCTGAGCTCCTGGCAGCTCACTCCCCACCACATGGAAGGGCTTCTTATATGGATGGAGTGAACTGATGAAGCTCACTCCACTGGTATAAAAGGTTCGTTCTTGCTGATTGAGGGAGATGCAGAAGTAGAGAGTGAGTGGCAGAAGCCATGAGTGGGGCAGAGGACACTCCTGACTTCTGCTGCTTACCCCAAATGAGATCAAATGGTGCCCAATGCAGATCTGAAAATCATGACAGGCTCATGGATATCTATAGAAATCTCAACCATTACAGGACTAATGGCCCATTTCCAAGGAATGATTTTTGAACGACAACAATCAAACGACAACTGATCCATGGAAACTGTTTCTGCGATTGAGCAATGAACTAGAATTTATTTTGAGCATTGGATCCTTTTGACAGTTTGACAGGCATTACATTTCTCATTCACCGCCTAACCAATGGCATGTGGAAACCAAAATCGAGATACAACACAATGCAAAAGCAATCTCACTAGTGATTGCTCTATTAATGATTAAAAAGGCTTTTCACCTAATGGAAATAAGGCAGCATGCAGCTCCCCTGATGCCTTTCCTATGTACCTACATTTCCTGAAGCACAGGGCAGTAGCAGAGCTCCAAATTTTCCCTCCTTTCAATTTCATTTTTTCTAGGGCCACGCAAAAAAAGTCGTCTAACAGCCATCTGTCCCTTCCCTCAGTGTGAGCAAGCACAGCAAGTCCGTGGTCTTGCAGCTATCTTTGACGATAGCAGAGAATGGTCAAAGATGAGCCATGACATGCCCTTGCCAGCTTAGCTACGACCCCCAAAATGGAGGCAAAGAAAGTGGCATCGCTTAAATTATAGATGAAATCGTTATGTATTCTGAGAATGAGATGATTTTTTAATGGCTCATTTGACACTGGGAAGAAAGTTAGTGTGTGTCTGGACAGAGACTTTAACCAACAAGTCTTCGGCATCTCTATCAGTGGTGTAACTAAATGTGTTGCGGACCTGGTGCGAACATTAAATAGGGCCCTTTCGTGGCTCATACAGTAAACTTTGTCTCATAATTGGATACAGCTAGAAAACTAAAGATTGAAACTGCAGAGCACATGTGTCAAGCTCAAGGCGCATTTTTATGTGGCCCTCTCACAGGTGCCAGATGGTGGCGGTGCCCCTTCTAGCTGGACCAGTCACTCCAAGGCTTCTGACAGTGTGGTGCTACTAAGTGCTGATGTAGAGTGCAGTACCCCCTCTAATCCTGTCCCCAGATACAGTGCCTACAAAATCAGCTGGTGCACACCATTTCAACATTCTGTGGGAGAGTAGTGTCTAAAATAGTTATCTGGGTAACCAGCTCTCTCCACACAAGGGGGGCCCACCTATCAAATCCAACTCACTGCCACAGGAGCGGCTGCAACAGCTGCTGTAGGGGCTTTTGCTAGCTGGCTGGAAAAAAATGTTTGTGGAGCTGCCGTAAGCAAATTTAGCGTATGCATCTGTCCTGGGCAAAAGGAAAAATGATGCACCTGCATCTATGCTGGGCAAAACTCTGTTTGCATCTGTCTTGGGCAAAATAATTTAGCGTCTTGATCTGTCCTGGCCAAAATAATTCTGTGGCTGATTTGGGCAAAACATTTTGGTGTCTGCCTGCATCTATTTCAGTGTCTGTAACCATATATTTGAATGTTCATGCTTCCATTTTGTTTTCGGTTTGTCATTAACTGAGCAACCAGAATGCTCACGTGGCCCTCGGTGAAAATGAATTTGACATCCCTTTCTTACTGTAAATTTTTAAGGTCAGTTTTTATCCAAGAACCCAGTGGCCATTCATATCTCCAGACTTCCATGCCATGCCTCTGAACACATGCATTAGAATAGAAATGATATAATTCCCTGTGCTATTAATTTGCATAAAATGTCATTGGCATTAAAGATGACCTGTCAGTAAAGGCCTGGAAATAAACAGATAAGAGGAGACTGCTTTGTGTGTTCACAATTAATCTTGATGCACTATGCCATGATGCCATTGTTCAGTTACCCTAATTACGATTATCCATCATGACAGATGACTATGTGATTGATATAACACTCAGGAAATGCATTACATTTTGTATGGTTTTTACACTTTCCCTATTACGTTCTACTTTTCCTTGAGTATCTTTACAATGTGGTCTAAAGTGATTATTGGCTTGATTATTATTTTATCATCATAGCAGCTAATATACTTTACCCCCAACTATTGAAGATAGCCTAGTCTATCTTTTGCTGACAGGAGATAATTCTCCAATCAAACCCCTACTGTCTGAAGGCATTCGATGTGGTATGCCATAGTCCCAACTGCTCATTGTTCCTGTAAACAGCAAAATCATGATATAATACTTATTTAGATAAAGGAGTCCCTGCTAGTTAGTGGTGTATACTTAAGATTCTACCACCGGGGGCGTGTGAAAGAGTTGCGGGGGGAATCAATTCCTCTTGAAGACTTTCTGTTCGGCACTTGTGGTATATGGGTGTAGTCAACCATTCATAAACTCAAAAAGGTCCCAGAAAGGTCTCTTAGGGAAGTTTCCACTGACTTTATTATAACCAACACCAACTGCACACTCAGCTGTTCCAGCAGTACAGCTTTACATCCACATTAACAGTAGCTCCAATAACACAGTCCTAGTACATTCTCCATCACATAGTCCAAAGCTTTGATTCCTCTTTAGTAACTCTAGTTGACACAATGCAGTGCAACTCCCCCAAGTAGGTACCCGGGTCTTTAGCTTCCCTCATAGGTTACTGGTGATTGCAGTCTGGCCCAGAGCCCTTTTGCTTCTAGCTGATCCATCTTGCTTAAAGCTTATTACTTGATCGACACCCAGGACAATTACATTTCTACATGTGGCAATAATATGCTATAATAAGTATTATAATTGAGAAACCAATCACATTAGCATTGCACGGCTCATGTCCATGCCATGGAACAAATCTACATATCAGATACTTTTTGACAGTAAAAAATGTGAAGTTGGTCCTTAAAGGAGCACTATCACGAAATTGTGTAATATTAAAAACCCATTTAAACATGTTGGCTAATGATAGCAGGGGTCACTAACACACCCAAACTGAATAAAACTCCCGTCTAGTTTTCTTGTCCTGGTAGGAATAAAATCCAGGGGTGACAGGTCTAGTCTATGAGGGGTGACAGAGCACGTCACCCGTTTTACTCTTCCTTCCATTAAAAAAAATAAAAAACAAGCCTGGCTGGATATTTCTATATGCCGGGCATATTAGTGACCTCTCCTCCTGCCATCCAGCATATTTATATGGATTTTTATTATTGGGTCTTTTTTTCACGATAGTGCTCCTTTGAGCAGCTCATGTCTCTTGGTTCTGGGTCTTAACTCCTTGTGTGTTGCACCAGAGTGAATGGGTTTAGGTCACTCACTTTTTCACCGCTGGATACTCCACGGCCTAGAATAACTCATCCCTTACACCCTTTGGGGGCAACACCTCAGTGCATGCAGCAGCATGTAGAACTTCATTGGTATCAATAGGCTGGTCTAACTTTTTACAGAAAACATTTTTGCAAATGTGCTGTGGGCTGGGTCCTTATTTGAAAAAAAAGTAAAGCAGAAATATTAAAAAGAAATATCATGAAGCAGCCAATGAAGATAGCATATTATTTTATATCCTATAATAACATGTTAACACTTTATTAAAAAAATAAAATCTCCTACTTTGTAAGCAGACACAAGCTGCTCTTTCCCTTGTCAGGCTTCTCAGCCCTGTCATCTTTTGCCAACATTCATCACTTTCTGCCGATTGCGCTTTATTTAAAGCGGACCAAAACCCACCAAGCTTGTGAAATACATTTGGCCAAAGCCCCTGCCAATACTCCTCTCTTAGGGTGTAGAACTAGAAATGGATATCTTCACTTTTCGAATCGTCCTGGAACGTTGCCGTCCCTCTCTGTAAGATAGCAGGTAATCACACAACAGGAGCAATAAAAGGAGGAGACGGAGCTTTACAGCTAAAACAGGCGCCATTATCTGGAATTAGAGTGAAGTAGGGGGGCAATGAAAATTGTCAAAAGGTATTCATGGGGGGAGCAAATCAGGGGATGCTAGTTAAAAATGTGGGTTTTGGTCCCCTTTAACTTCAAGTAGGAAAAAATTGTACTTGGTGAAAGATTTTTCTTTGGAAAAAAGTGTATCAGTAAAAGTTTATTTGTAGCACATCATGTAACATCATTTCATTTGCTCAGGGGTTTAAGAATAGCTGCCCTTGTAACTATGCATTGATATGTTTGGATACACAGTTTTTCTATACAGTTTTTGTGAGCTAACTTAATTGTCCTACCATTTTTAACTTGGCAAAAAGGGGCAGGTGTGATTATATGTGTAGTCATACCTTCCTTTTAATATTTAAAAATAAATGAGACCTGGAAATCTGTTCTACCTTTCTATATATTATATAAAATTAACTTTTTTTTTGCCTTAATCAGCCATGTTCAGCATTTTCATCTCCAAGAGGCTATTCCTATTTCCTTAGAGTACTAAGAATTAAGGATTTAATTAATTCCACTAGATGTTCTCATGTACAAATGCTGCTAGCGCAGATCAACCGGATTGTGAACAAGCACTTAATATTTGTTGTGCTTCGAAAGGTCTGCCATTATGTATCGTCATGGCAACCTTTAGTAGGCCCCAGCCCACCTGTTAGAGAAATAGAAACAGTATTAGGCAGTTGGTTACCACACCAGGCCTCTTTGTGGCCTTTAGGGAATTTGTACTAATTAGAATTAGTTGTCCTTCCACAGTCCAGCTTCTGACACAAATTGCATTCTGTTCCACATGATTTCACAGACAAAACAGCCTGCCCCGCATTTGAAATGAATCAAGGCAATATGAAACATTTTGGATAATTGGTCTGCCTGTTAACATTTCAACTTCTCCTTTCCAATTTTACCAAACCATAATATGCTGGTTTCTGTTATTTACTAATTTTATGAGGAATTTGTGTTGTCAAAAAGAGGAAACACGAACACTTAGGCGCCTTTTATTCTTCCGCAAAGATGTGTCCGAAACTAAATTGTGACCTTTCAAGAGGATCATTGTAGAAGAAACTTGTGCTAAATTGAGATATACAGACAGCTTTTTGAGAGGACAAAATCATTCTCATTAAAAGAAAAAAGTTTTTAGCTTATAAGTTCTCTGCAAGAAAGAACTTAAAATGGAGTAGATTGATAGAATTTGTAAATGGCTTCACATTTTTACGGACACACAGACTGATCAGTTAGTGATTTGAGTGGTTTATTTTACCCACAAATCACAATTTTAGACTTGGTCTTGCTAGTCATCCTGGCTTAGAAAGCTAATCTGCCTTAAGGTGACTAGAAATGCTCATACGCAGCCCCCCCCCCCCGGGTTTAGATTTAGATTCAATCCTAGATCCATTCGAATCGTCTAGCATGCCTTGCAGGTGCCATGCTGGCCACCAATTCTTGTGAACTGGTATTAGGGGTCCCTTGTTGAAAAAAATATATATACTCAAACTCCCCTTTCTTTATCTTCCCCCTTGCTTACCCTGCCAGACGGCGTCTTCTCTTCAGGTCTGCCAGGTTGGGGCCCTACCTGATCTGACGGGGAGCTGTAGTAATTGTGTTCGGCAATTGTATTCGGGAGTACTGAATGCTGATTAATGGGGACTTTCCAGCCGGAGGGCCTCCAAACCGGAGAGACCCAGCTCAGGTCATCACTACATATAATGTTTTGTGTTTCCTTCAATAACAAAATACCATTTTGTGAGTACTCACCTGAAAATGGATATTGTTGGTGTGCCACACACCCCGCTTCACCTTTAATTCTTCACGATTGGGTTACTCACCGCCAGGTGACGCTGTTGCAGAGAGGAAGTCTTGTAACGAGCCCCCTTCCGGCCTATATATACCTGTACCTCCCATTTATCACCAGTGTATTAAAAATCAGAAAGACAAGGTACCAGTAATTTAACGGTAACCTCAAAATAAATCAAAATAAATAAAAGCTTCACCATATAAAGGATTCAGAATACCGAAAAGGGTGGGAGTGAAGCGGGGTGTGTGGCACACCAACAATATCCATTTTTCAGGTGAGTACTCACAAAATGGTATTATTCTTGGTGTGTCCCACACCCCGCTTCACCTTTAATTCTTCACGATTGGGACATCCAAAAGCAGTGTCCACAAGGGATGGACCAGGCCAGGCCAGGTGAAGCATAACTTAAATGACTGCAGTCTGCAGAACTTTGCGGCCAAAAACAGCATCCGCTGAGGCTCGCACATCAACTTTGTAAAACTTAGAAAAAGTATGAACAGAAGACCAAGGGGCGGCCTTACAAACTTGTTCAACTGAAGCTTGGTGCTGAAACACCCAAGACGCTCCAACGGCGCGAGTAGAATGAGCAGTGATACGAAAACTTTCCCCTTAGCAGAATAGGCCGCAGTAACGGCCTGACGTATCCATTTGCTAATGGCAGATTTGGCTGGTGCCAAACCCTTCTTAGGCCCACAGGGCACAACAAAAAAGGCATCCGTCTTACGAAAAGGAGACGTGATAATCAAGTAGTACTTAACACAGCGTACTACATCCAAACAATGCAAAACCCTCTCTTTGTCATTCTTAGGATTAGGACACAAGGAGGGCAGAACGATATCCTGATTCAAATGAAAAGCAGAAACAACCTTAGGAAGAAAGTCTGGCTTGAACCGAAAGACCACCTTATCCTGATGCCTCTCAAAATAGGGTGCCTGGATAGACAAGGCCGCCAACTCCGAGACACGCCGGACCGAAGTGATGGCTACCAAGAAGACAATCTTCTGAGTCAGGGTAGACAAAGCAATATCTTGCAGAGGCTCAAAAGGAGGAGCCTGCAGAGCAGAAAGAACCAAATTCAAATCCCAAACCAGGAGTAATGGTTTCCTGGGAGGCCGCACATGCGTAACCCCCTGGAAAAAAGATAGATAAGGCAGAAACTTGCCCTTTCAAAGTACTTAGCTGAAGACCAGAGTCCAGCCCAGATTGTAAAAACAACAGAATCCTGGAGACCGAAAAGATCCTACAAGGAAAAGATCTCATCTCACACCAAGCGATATAAGCTTTCCAAGTCCTATAGTAGATGATAGAAGAAGACCTCTTCCGGGCACTGATCAAAGTCTTAACGACTGAGTCAGAAAGACCCTCCTCCTTCAAGATGGAGGTTTCAGCAGCCAGGCCGTCAAAGCCAGCGATGGTAAATTGGGGTAACACAACCGACCCTGAGTGAGCAGATCGGGCCGAAGAGGCAGAACGAACTGGTCCACTGCCAGCCGAACGATGTCTGCGAACCACACTCGCCTTGGCCACCTTGGGGCCACGAGAACGGCGGACACCCTTTCCAGAGCCAACTTCCGAACCACCCTGCCCAGCATGGGTATCGGAGGAAACAGGTATAGAAATCCCAGATCCCCCCAGCTCAGGGACATGGCGTCCACTGCCAGAGCCAGAGGATCCCGGGAGAGTGACACGAAGTTCGGGAGCCTGTGATTGTGACGAGAGGCAAACAGGTCCACCTCCGGTGTCCCCCATCGGAGACACAGTGTGCGAAAAACCTGAGAATGGAGAGCCCATTCTCCCAGACGGGGAGAGCCCCTGCTCAACTGGTCCGCTTCCTGGTTCTCCACTCCTGGAATGTATACCGCCGAGAGACAAGGAACATGGGCCTCTGCCCAGGTCAGGATCAGGGACACCTCTCTGAGAGCACTCAGACTGCGAGTCCCTCCCTGATGATTCATGTAAGCAACCGCTGTTCGATTGTCTGAACGCACCTGGACCGGAAGGCCCAGAACGTGATGAGTCAGGAGAGCAAGCACCCGACGGACTGGCGTCCGTAGTGACAATTTCCCAAAGAGGGGTCAGGAAAGACCTGCCCCTCACGAGATTGGCCGAGACCAACCACCACTGGAGGGACTGCCGGACCCGGAAGGACAACTGGAAGGGCTGATCCAGCGACCGAGGCTGCCGGTCCCAGGACGCCAACAGATAAAGCTGAAGCGTCCTCGTGTGAAATTGAGCAAAAGGAACTGCCTCGAAAGAGGCGACCATCAAACCTGCCTGCCCCATCCCCAGACGGATGGACGGCCGAGGATTGGAAAGAAGGACCTGAGCCAACTCCTGAATCAGATGAATTTTGGACTGGGGGAGAAACACTCTGTGTTGAAGAGAGTCCAACTGCATCCCCAGAAAGGACACCACCCTGGCCGGAGCGAGGGAGGACTTGGGGAAGTTGATCACCCAACCAAAGCTTTCCAGCGTGGAGACCACCAACCTGGTGTCGGTCTCCGATTGATTGAGTGACGGAGCCATGATGAGAAGGTCGTCCAAATAAGGTACGACCCGAATGCCCCGAGATCTGAAAATGGCCATCACCCCTGCCAGCACCTTGGTAAACACTCTCGGTGCCGAGGTAAGGCCAAACGGAAGTGCCACGAATTGATCTTTCATCACGAATCGAAGAAAACGTTGATGAGCGTGGCAGATGAGAACATGAAGATAAGCATCCTTGATGTCTATGGACGTCATGAAGTCCCCCTGCTGAAGAGAATCGACGGCTGTACGCAAAGTTTCCATGGGAAACTTCAGAAAATGGATGAACTTGTTGAGTAATTTCAGGTCCAGGATGGGACCAACTGACCCGTCTTTCTTGGGGACTGCGAAAAGATTGGAGTAGAAACCGAGGCCCATCTCTAAATGCGGCACCGGCCGGATGACCGCCATCTCTAACAGATTCTTTACCGACGCCAGGAGCCCCTGTGCGGCCAAAGGATCGATGGGCACCCGAGACCGAAAGAACCGTGAAGGAGGGCGAGACTCGAATTCCAGTTTGTAACCGGACGACACTACCTCCCGGATCCATCTGTCCGGAATCTCCTGGTCCCAAACCTGGGAGAAGTGTCGTAATCGTCCCCCCACCCGCACGGGTGAGGGAAGCCCCTCATTGCTGAGCGGGCTTACAGGCAGGCTTGGGCTTGGCACCCCAGGACTGTGCGGGATGGCCACGGCCTTCCCCCCCCCCCCCCCGAGTCCAACCTGCACCTCTGGTAGCGGGAAAGGAAGCCCCCCTACCCGCTCTGAACCCCCGAAAGGAAGGCCTACCAGAACTTGCCCCCCGAAAGGGACGACGAGGCCTCTTACGTGCGGCATTTTGCCACCTTTTGCAACTGAATCAATGTTATCACCAAACAGCCGCAATCCCAAAAAGGGGAGAGCTGTGAGCACCTTTTTAGAAGCTGTGTCCGCCGACCACTCACATACTTCATCCTGTGAAGCCGGAGGTACAGGAGTCAGGTGCTTCCGTTTCGCAGTGGCCTTTAACCCTGCTTTAACGGAAATTATCTTCTCGAGGTTGGCCAACCGTGCCGCCACCTCGGATTGCGAATCCCCACTCTTGACAATGTCACGCGGGGTCCGGAACAGGGAGGGAGGGGTAGGGGATGATGGAAGTTGCCAGAGCCAGCAGCCGGAGCAACGGACTGACGCGCAATACTCTGCCTTGCACAAGGAATGCATACAAAAACATCATCACCTGGGAGCGGAGTCCCACAGCCTCCACACACCCTAGATGGCCCAGAAGAACCATTTCCGGTATTATCGGAAGCCTCCATATGGTGATTTATGGTATTCGCAAAATTCTGGGTTTAAGGCATAAGCCACCCGGGATGCCGCTTTATGTTAATGTCCCGGGAGGGAGGATTTAATTAATAATAAAGATCCCCTTAAGATAATATATATATATATATATATATATATATATATTTTTTTTTTTATTTATTTAATATATACACAAGTACAGTATATATATATATATAGAAATATATAAATATGTCCCAATTTGGAGGAAAAGAGACTAGCCAGGCAAAATAGAACCAGGAGGCCACTGTATTGAGGGAATCCCAGGATCTGTGGGGAAGGGACAAACCAACAGTAAGACCCCCAGAATGCAACATGCAATATAACACACAATACACAGCACCAGAGTGCTTTGAAGAGGCAAGGAAAAAACTGGCCTCTGATTTACCTCTTTTTTATTTTATTTTTTTAAAAGTATTACTCCATTCATAGAAACAATCAATCAGAGACCATGAAAAAAAGGTGAGGTGAGGCCGCTTACCTTAGCAGCAAATGTCAGTGCAATGGCAGCGGTGGAGCCGAAGCTGCAGAGCTCGTCCAACGGAAGAGGCGGCGGAGCGGGCAGCAGTAGCAGCAGCAACAGACACATGCGGCACCGAGCCCCGCACGCAGCCTCCTAATGAGCCGGGAGGAAGTGCGGCTGGGGCCGGTAAACGACGCGCCGCCGGCCACGCTCCCACCCCTGACGTCATGCGGGCCCCGCCCCCCCACCAAATATGAAAAGTGCAGCCCGTCGAACGGCGGTGAAAGCGATCAGAGGGCAAAACAAGCCCTCAGTAAAAGGAGAAAGGGGGGAGGGGAACGGAGACACTAGGCAGCCTGAGCTGCCCCAGAAAAACCCCACGGCCCGCACAAAAGAGACAATGGGAAGGGGGGAGGGGGAGCTGAAAAGGTGAAAAAGGCCACAAACAGCAAGCCAGAGGCAAAACAGCCCGCCCCAGTCCCCCTAAAGCTGACCCAAAGCTCTGGCCCTACAGGCCAGCAGCAGCAAACATACAGTGAAACACACAATACACAGCCCTCTACCCCCCCCCCCATAGTGAAGGGAGAAGGGACCGCAACGGGAGAGTAAGGGGCCAAGGGGACCCTCGGGACAGGGGCATCCCACCTCCGGATCACCATGCCGGATAGCCGCATTGCCCCCAAAACAGGGGGTCGAGCAGAGGAGATAAGCTCCTAGGCACCCATAGTGCCGTCTACCAATTGCCCAGTGAGCAGTCTAGGCTGGGAGGCTTCCATTCCACCACAAAGGTAACAAACAATCAAAACCGGGCAGAAATAGACCAAAAGAGGGTGCCGGGGTAAGACCCCGGCTACCTGCAAACAGGAGACTTCAATCTTCTGTCTTGTCGTCATGCAGAGAGAAAAACACTGGTGATAAATGGGAGGTACCAGGTATATATAGGCCGGAAGGGGGCTCGTTACAAGACTTCCTCTCTGCAACAGCGTCACCTGGCGGTGAGTAACCCAATCGTGAAGAATTAAAGGTGAAGCGGGGTGTGTGGCACACCAAGAATATATACTGTTTGGCCTAGTGGTTAGGGAATGGTTCTTCTGAACGGAGCGTTGCAGGCCCCATTCCGGGCATGATTGAAGAAGACACTCAATTCCCAACTGCTCCCCAGGCACCGTGGCTAGGGCATCCCACTGTTTTGGGTACTGGTGTGGTTCACTTGTGTGTGCTCTCACTGCACGGATAGGATAAATGCAGAGCAAAAATGTTGATATAAACACATTACATTATTAGTTAAATTACATTACATTATTAGTTAAATGTGTGTTAACAGTTTACTCCGTACTGGAGACAGGGTGAATTGAGGCAGTTTTCTTTAGTTTATGAAGGTAGTAGTGCAGTCGGGGAGTATATTGAATGCTAATCTGAAGTGTTGGGCTTTTTTTTACTCACTTAGCCCCCTCACTCTCATGCTGCAGCTTGTTTTCTGTCCCCCTGCTACTATTGAAGTGAAGCCTGCAGAGGCACCGGCCCTACACCCTGTGTCTGCTGACATGATATCCCACACCACTACTGCCGAGATGCAGGTCCTGCCACCGAGATAACTGTCAATGAGCTGCCGGTCCCACTATTGCTACCACTAAGATGTCCAACGCTTCTGGCACTCCACCCCTGAGATGTCCCACGCCATTTACACTGAGATGCCTGTCCATCGGATTGCTGATGCCGCTTACGCTGAGACACCAGTCCTGCTGCTGCGCCAGTGCGATGTCCCACTCTCCTGCTTCTGACACTGAGCTGTCCTGCCGCCTCCGTCTAAGATGCTGGTACCACTGCTCTGCCACCGAAATGTGCTGCTGATGCCGGTGGGATGTATGATGCCGCTGCCTTCAGGCCCTACCTGCCACCCACCTACCTACCATCCACCTACTTAGCTGCCGCCAACCTACATACCTGCCATCCACCTATCTACTCACTCGCCTGCCCAGTTACCTACCTGCCTGCTGCTCACCTACATATTTGCCACGCACCTACCTGCTGGCTGCTCACATACCTACCTACCTACCAACTTGCCTGTTCAGCCACCTACCTCTCCATTGCCTGTCCAGCCACCTACCTACACACTTGCCTGCCCTGCCACCTACCTGTCTGACTGCCCAGCCATCTACTAGCCTGACCGTCCAACCACCTACCCGTTTGCCATCCACCTACCGGCACATGCACCTATCTGCCTACCCACCTACATGCCTGCCCTGCCACCCACACACCTACCTGTTTGTATGCCCACCCCCCTGCCTGAACATCCAGCCAGCAATCCAACCATCTAACTACCTACCTGCTGCCCACCTACCTGCCTAACTGTTCATCCACCCTTCTGCCCATACACCTGTCCACCTACCTGTGCCCCAACCTACTTGCCTATCTGCCTGCCTGAATGCTGGAAAAAAAAAAGAGGGAGAAGAATGTACTGATCCTCCAGGCTAAATTTAGGTGCGTCATTAAGGGGTAAAAACATTAAAAAAATTATAGATATACACCAACTTTAATGACGTGAGACAGATTCCAGATCTGCAATAAGAAAAAAACATTTAGGGACAGTTTCTTCATTTTTTATGTGACAGTTAAGGGGTTAAGGAAGGTGACTGGTCCTGGGAACTTTTCTTCATAGGCACTACATTTCAGCTTTTTGGTTTTGCTCTAATTAATAAGTATGAGTAGTGATTAATGCACGAGAGAACAGAATATTCACAAAAGACAAATTACAGTCCATAATGTCAATGCAAGATAACACAGCCATAACTATTAATAGATAATCAAACTTAGCAAATAGTAGCTTTTTGTTCATTAACATTAATTTTTTTTTCCAAGGTCAAAAGGGGGAAACGTCACTTTGTGAATTGTTATATCATTTCCCACCTTGTTAATTTCTAAATTAAATATTGGAGCAGGAGACAAAAATCCTTTGGGGGGGGGGGGGGGGGTTGAACATGCCAGGAGTTATGAGCACCATTTGCTGTAAGGGTGCAGGAGAGCAGCAAGTGAGCTGTAATTCTTCCTTATGTGCAGGCATAAGACCCAGGTTTTCCAAAACAATGCAATCGAGACCGGGTCTATAGGAGGAATGCCCAAAGGATAAGAAGATTATTATGCAATGACAATGGGCACAGTCGCAACACCTTTGGGCGGGTGCGGTGACCCTGTATGAACAACTAAAGGAAAACGATTTTATAAGGCAAGTATAAAAATAGTATTTTCCCTGTCAGATTGTTCATACGGGGACATTGAGCAACCACCAATGGGATGTTCAAAGGAGTAGAAAGCAACTCCAAAAGTGCCAAACTTCAACAAAAAAGTCGACTGTGCAAGAGCACCATATTCAGTCTGGTGAAGTTATGGGGGAGAACCAGGCTCTGGTCAGGGACTGAACTGCTGTCTGAAGCATCTTTGATCCCAACACAATAGCCTCGATTCAAAGACATATTCGTCCGGACTTCCGTAGCTGTCTGTGAAAGTTTGGGTGGGTGCTAGTATTTTTTTTGCTTTTTTTCATTCATTTTTCATTCGTACGAATGTTCGGGAAAATGTGTATATGCGCTTTCGATGAACGGAAGCAAATCGGAACATTTCCGTTAGTTCGGATCATTTTCCAAACAAAATTGTAAATTTTTCGTTCGTTCAGATAACTTCCGTTGTTGGGATGGGTTTCCGTCTGATTCAGAGAGCTGATTTCCGACGGACCACCACCCTATAAATCCGTTTAATTTCCGATCCCCTTACGGGACCTTTGAGGGCTCGGATTGCTATTGTTGAACATGTTTTGCGGCTATGTGGAGGAGTCTGCGCGCCTTTAGCACCAAGGCATTGCATGTATCAGCATGGCCGAGGCCATAAATTGTATATCAATGCATACCTGAATCAATACATTTCATGTATGCCTTATAGATGCATTTTAATGCTGACCTTAATTAGTCCTTAGCATGTAAACATTTATTTTCCCACACATCCATATAATTGCTAGATTTTTTTAGACTTATGGCCTTTGAGAATTATATTTGGATTGTTGAACTTGACTCTTAATTTGTTGTAGGAGTTATTGTTTTAGTCGGTTACCTTTGCTTTGTGTAATTATTTTATATTTGGTTCCAGGAACCGCAAAATGTGCCACTCACACAACATACAAGCAGTCTTTGGTCCAGCTATGCGATTCCTCAGTGTTCTTGCAGGGCATCCAGGGTCGTCCCATGATGCTTATATATTGCAGAGCTCCGGCTTATTTCGTCAGTTTGAGTCAGGAGAATTATCTGGTTGATGGCTCCTGGGTAAGTTTGCTCACATTCCATCAATCCATTTTTACTGTATGGTAATGAATATAGTTGATGACTCATGACTTATTGCTGTTTTTAGCCCTTGATGACATGTTAAACAATATTGTAGCTTAGAATGTGTATTTTATGTTATTTTTAAATTCTTTCAGGGGATTATGGATATCCACTCCTGCCCTTGCTCCTGATGCCCGTTCTTTGCCTGCAGAATGCGGGCCAGGGGTTCTCTAATCGGGCACTATGCAAAACCCGGCCCGTGGTGGCGAGGGCCCTCAGGCTTTTGAAGTCCAGATTTAGGTGTTTGGACCATACAGGGGGGGGGGGGGGCACTGCAGTATGACCCCAACAAGGTTATACCAATATTTTAATTTAAGTTTAACAGGGACCACACGTGCCAGAGTGGCACAACTGAGTGTCAGGGTCCTTTCAGTTGGTGGCCGAGATGCAGGTGCTGCGCAACTCGTTGGGGACCACAGATGAAGAATAATGTTCTGTGGCCTGCCATTGCTATGTATTTTGTTTTTTATAGTTGTAAAAATTAGAAATGTTCAACATTTTTTAAATTTTTTTATTTTATGATGGAATCCCAAAATAAAATGTTACAGTGTCATTTCATTTAAAAAATACATTAATACAAAACTTATGGGCCCAGAAATATTTAAAGATGAATATTCACATGGCCGAGAAGTGGTTTGGGTGAGCTTTAAGGGTCCAAAAGGGAAGATGGAGGATAGTGCTAAGTGATTTAGCTAAACATTGTAGTAGAAGTGAGGGTGGCAAATATTTAGGCGAGCACTTTCATGAGTTAAGTTTGTAGTGCTCAGCGCTAGATCGTAAGGATTATTTGAAATATAATAAAATTTGAAATATTTATTGAAAAAGGGAAACAGAATTTAACGGGAAACGTAAAGGATTCATTGGAGGATACTATGGGAAAAGGGCAAAAACGAAAGCCTACGTTGTAACATGTGAAAATGAAACGGAAAAGTCACGCTGGAAAATGACATCCTCGTATTTGTAATCTGCCGTACGAACGGGAGGAAACTTTACAGAAGGTTTTCAATGCATGCATAGAATCGCTCGTACACTCATACGAGAATGGAAACATTTCACAAAAAAAAAAACAGATCGGCACTAAAACGGAAGGTTTTCTTTTGTCTCTCTGAATCAAGCCTAATGTCCATGCATGCTCAGATATCCACCTTATAAACAGGGAAGGTGTGAATCAATGATCAGATGGCAGCTTTGCACATTTGATCCTCTGAAGCCTGTGTCAAAAGGCCCAGGATGTACCCCCAGCTCTACTAGAGTTAGCTGTTACATGAAAAGAGAGTTGTCTCACCCTAGCAGAGGCGACAGTGAATTGGGACAAAACAGGTGTCCTTGAGACAGTAGATCTGGTCTGTCTGGAGGTTGAAGAGGCTGATCGTCAGTCAGCCTGATGTCGTCTGTGGACCAGGTTCATCCTGGCCAATGAGAAGCGACTAGAATGGTCATGACGCCCTTTTGGCATACCTCTTCGATCAACTGTGGAAGCAGCGACAGGAAAGCATACACTAGTCAAAACTGGGACCACAGAGTCACCAAAGCAGTTACTCCAAATGGAAGAGGGTCCAGGAAGAGAGTTAGAAATCTCACCACCTTCCTGTTACGGTGGTCTACCTTGAGAACATCCAACCTGTCGCAAACCATGTGATTCATATCTCTGGGTGGAGAGCTAGCTCTCCCTGGTTGAGGACTTCTCTACTGAGAAAATCTGCATGGCTGTTGTCTACATCCGGAGTGTGCCCAGCTGGAATGCAAGGAACACGCTGTTCCACCCATGCAATAAACCTAGCAGCTTCTCAAAGTGTCCTTTAGTGCCTGGTGTCTCCCTGATGATTGACATATGCAATCACAATCACATTGTCTGATTGAATTCTGATCGGAAGACCATAGAGACTGCTGGTCCAATGGGAAAGACACAGCCCTCGCTCAGGGGCTGCGATTGGAGCCACCATGCCAGGGATCAATCACCCCTGAGACAGAACAGTCTGTCCAGGCGAAAGAGAGACCAATGTGTCAGGCTGAAAAAAAAATACTTCGTTCATTCAGTTCAGCCTTTTGGCGGCATCCCTCAAGGCAGTCCCTTGTGCCCAGATTCATAACAGGGCACTACAGTTTGCCATCACTATCAGACCCAGGACCTGCATGCACAGACACATACTGGGCTGAAGGTCACAACCACCCAGATGTCTGTCTGCTGCATGCAGGACCTTCCAAATGCACTGCAATGTAAATGGGTCCTAAGATTCAACCTGCCTAAAGTAAACTAAAGGGAGGAAGTGATAGCCCCAGATATATATATATATATATATATATATCCTACTTCCAAAGGAATGGAGCCCCACCAGGGCCTTACCTGCAACTACAGTGAGGTCCATCTGAGGCTGCTTCATAACCCACCCTGGAATGTTATGAGCAGGGTATAGGAATGGCTCCGCCGACATATAGATCATAACGCTAAGAGAGTGAGCCTGTTCAAAGATAATGTGTGTGGGATCAGTGGCTGGGGTCTGCGTGGCTGGGGTCTGCGGTAACAGTAGCAGAATGGAGGACAGATGACCAGCCTGCAGGGTAGGATGGCAAGCAGACATCTACTGAAGCCTCTCTAACACTGAGAAGAATCACAAGGCAGACCAGCAGTAAGTGAGGCCAACCTAGGATCAAGCCCCAGTTCAATTAAGCCATCACCCTTCACTCAGCACACTAGAGACAAGTGAAAAAGCACACACATAACTGTCCCAGCCTCGGGGAACCAGTTTTCTGGAGGAGAGGGGAACGGGGGAGGGGGAAATCGAGGAAGCCTCAGGGTCCGCAGCACCCCCCTGTAAGCCTAGTGCCCTAAAATCAAAGAGGACCTCAAGCCCCTTATTTGTTGGTCCTGACAGAGAAAAAACTCTCACCTCCATCCAGGATCTAGCGCCTCCTCTTCCCGACCTGATCCCCCCCAATTGGGGTCTACAGTGGGACAGAGAACACCCATTCCTTGCATACCAGCTTCTAACAGCTCCCTCCTGTCACAGGGAATGGCCTTTTATACTGGCTAAGTGAGCAGCAGTCAGCTCACTTAGCCAGTGTAAATGGCACCTCCCATCGGCAGGAGTGAGAGCCACAGCTATCGGCGAAAGCCAAAGCTATCGGCGGAGGCTGAGGACTTCCGGCTGTCAGAGTGGCACTGATTGGTGCAGGATCAGCAATCATGATGGAAAGAGGTAAGTAGAAGAAAAAAAAAGTAATTTATTTTGTGGGTACCTTTTTTTTATGCATTTATCCCTTTGTGAACTAGTAAGGGGTCCTTGAGACCCCCTACACCAGCTCACACGGAGGGAGGGGCTGGCAAATTTCCTTCCGGCAAACAAGTGACTTGCCATAACCTCCTGCCCATTCCCTGCATGCCCAAAACCCAGGGGGGTGTAGAAGAACCTGTGAGCTGGCCTTCAGGGCTGGCAGCTGGATGCTCCGCCTCTGCACCCTGATCTACTAGCCCCCATAGCTGGTGCCCAGACAATTTTTTATTACACACAAGGATTGATAGTGTGCCTAGTAGTTGCATTTTATTTCTAAAAAATCTAAAAAGCGCTTTTTTCACTTTGGGGGGCCTCCTAGGCAGGAACAGGTGTCTATCGAAACATATGCGGTACTGTTGTAACTTTTACACACAATATGGATCTTGATAATCTTACATTTTTTATTTAAAAAAATATAAATTCATAAATATTTTATATATCATTTATTTTATTTTTTGCCACAAGACATTTAAACTGGACCAACAGCCTGGCACAGTTGGAAAAAAAAAGGCAGAGACCGTTTTGGAGCAGTTAAAAAGTGCAAAATGTTAGGAAATACTATGGCAACAGAGGGTGGCAAAATCTCCAGCTAGGCTGACAGAGAAGGGGTTAAAAAAAAAACCTCATGTGTTTTTGGGGTGGACAAGATATTCTAAATGCCACCACTACTTTCTATAATCGCTTTGTGGACTTCTTTGCATAAAAAATATTTTTAAGGATGCAAAACAAAATAAAACTGCCATTAGTCATCAAGTTGATTTCCTATGAAAAGAAACCATGTTTTAATCCATTAGCATTTTCTATACCCATTGTTTGTACTGCACCACGGGCTAAATTATATTTGCATAAATAAATCTGATCGACCAATACTAGGTGACATATCTTCAGGGTTAAACTGTCATCTGAATGAGCCCGAAGTTAGTGGCGTCTTATTCCTACTTAAAATCTCTGCCATCAATAAGAAAGCTAATTATTATTCCTTTTGGACCCAAACTGATGCCAAGCTTAAGAAAAAAACAGGGTTTTCAAATGCAGACAATCTGGTACATTGAAGTATGACCATTATTTTTTATTTTACACATTTTTTGGTCTAACGACAGCTCTGAGTAATTGATTCCAATAATGAACCATGGTTCGTTAGTCAATTTACTTTATAATTGAATTGGATGGATGTAACTGTGTAAAACTGTCTCAGAAGAATCTGTTTTGCTCATCTGTTCAAGCTTAGCCGGAGAAGTAAGAAAATCTGAAATTATTCCCTCCTGTACAAAATTCTCAAGTAGGCAAAGAAAGAATGGTTTGCTGCATTTTTAGTGCTAATGGACCCAAGGAATTTGAAGCAACAAACTACAGCCATTAGGCAAATTGTCCAAGACGCAAAACAAAATAAAGTACATGGAATGGAATTTAACATTTATTTTTCACACAGTAGATTGATTGCCAAAAAAAAAAAAGAAAGTTATGCAAAAATATATGAGAATTTTAAAATAAATACATGTATTTACCCACATAGTCACTCACACACATGTTTTTGTCATCCAAAGTTTACAGTTTCACAATAAGAAAAAAATTTAATACTGAAGTACTTGATGTTTGTGTTCTATGAAGAAAATTCATAAAAGAGAAAAGTAACCTTTGTCTGTAAGTTTAGCATAGACCTCAGCAGAGGTTAAATGTGTACTCCTGCAAGAGAGGTGCTCTTTACCATCAGCATACTCTCTAGATGCCATCAGGGCAAGAGAGACAGACAGGACTCCCGTATGGGCCCAGCACAGACTTTATATAGAGTTGTCGGCTAAGTGGGCCTGTCTACATAGACTTGTGGATTTGAGGGCCCAAGACTTTCTCTTTTGGCTGTAAGTGGTGGCCCCACCATGACTATCCATCTAGAATGAATCCCTGGGGGGCCCAAACATTTCTGATGGTGGCCTGCAACCTGGCTATTATACCTAGAAGTCTAACCCTGAAATTATTATTATTGTTGCAGATATAGACCTTTCATGAAGTTTCAAATGTCTGTTGAGATCCCCTCAAGCCTGACATCCTAAATGGCAAACAACCACTTTTGGAAAATCTAGTTTAGAAGGTGGAGTCAGGCTACTCAATGGAATGAGGCGGCCCTGAGGTTCCAGTTTTGTTTTGGACTTTCAGAGACTTTCAGAGACCCCCAACTCACTGGAAGCCCTAATCCCCCTTGTTATTTAAATCGATAGACGCCTTCAAAGAAGTTGTGCTTCTTTTTCCAGCAATCTCAGAACCAGCCCTTTTGTGGGTCCTCCCCACCTTCTCCTTCTGCTAGCTCCTCAAGGGCCCCGCCCCCAGAGCCTATACGAATTGGACTAATCAGACCAGCCCTCTCGTCTGAAGAACATACCCGCCACCAGCAAATACAGCTCTGCTTTTACTGCGGTTACACTGGACACTTTATCAGATCATGCCCAGTCCGTATTCCAGCACAAACTTTTTGTGGGGGAGCTGCCGCACTCTTACCTGGTCCACTTGGATGGGTGCACGGTTCGCGGAGATGCCTCAAAGTCCAAAGTTTCTGTGAAGAACCAGCACTCCAGTAATAGGTTTCATCAAAAAACGTGTATTAAAAATCCACCGGAATAAAAATCATGTGAAGCCAAATTCAGGTTGATAGGTCGACGTTTCGGGGTGCGCGAGGGCCCCCTTCTTCAGGACCAACCTTTTTGCATGACAGTGTAATCACAGCAAATGAGCAAACATGAGACTAAGCATGCATGTGGCTTTAAATATACTATGGGGCCAAGCATGCCCCAAGAAGGTCAAAAAAATCCCGCCTGACGTCATAATGACGTCACTGGTGCTATGGCAACCATAGAACACATGTAATACCATTCTTATTATAAACGTTATAAAAAAGTAATAAAATAATAAATATGCAGGTGTCATACTTACCCTGCGCTGGGCGCTGCCGTCCATGTGGGGAAGCACGCCGAGACCTGCCGCTGCCACAAGCAACCCCCACCTCTGCCCCCTAACAGGGGGAGACAGGCAGCTTTGCGTCATTCGGGCATTTCTGCCCAGCGGCGTGTGACACAGCACTAGGGAGCCTCCGTATTCCAGGTAAGAACCGTTCTAACAGTAAACTGCCTCACCATCCTGCACCCATGGTTTGCGCTCATATACTTCATCTTGTGTCCAGCTCCCTGATGAAAAATGTGATTTCAAGAGGCAAACTATCCATTTTTTCCATTTTCTAGGACTCATCATATCGGTGGATGGGTTCAAGATGGACTCCACCATCTTGGACTGGCCTGTCCGCGAGAACTGTAAGGCATTGCAATGATTCATCAGTTTTGCAAATTGATCATCCCATCACACAGCTGCCCCATACTAATCAACGATTCCTATGGACTCCTGAAGTTCAAGAAGCTTTCAGCAGACTCATGAGCCTGTTCACTCGTGCCCCAATTCTCAAACACCCAGACCCGCATTTTAAATGTGTGCATAGCCCAATGAGACACAGATCATTGGTAGTAAGGGGGGGGGGCATAGGAAAAAATGATATACTGTATAAGTGAAAAGCATCAGTTCAAGAAATGGAAAGAAAAAAAAAAGTTAAGAGTTTTAGGAAAAATGTAAAGGAAATAATAGATGGGGTAAAAGGGGGGGGGGGGGGGGCAACTGCACATCTAAGAAGACTAGTAGTTTTTTGTCTGCTATCTAACCTATTAAAAATAGGTGGCATCTGGTCTAGTGAACTACCCACATCACATGCTCATCAGTGTGTAAATCCTTGGGACTACTGCATCCTCCCCCAAACTGAGCAGCTCAATTTGGGATGCCCATCTGCTCAAATCCTGTAGGAAGCTTAAAAGTTAGTCAGTCATACTCACCCAGTTTGCACCCCAGCATAAGCAGCACTGCACAGCAAACCCAACTAGTAGCCAGCAGAGCTGTGGATGCATGGACTGGTGAGAATTCTCCTCGGTTTTCAGGCTTTATATTAGGCATTACTTCTGGGCTGGGCTTTCAAAACAGGATGCATGGGGGTGTTAAAGGCAGGCCTAGTCATTCTTTACTTTAGGTTCACATTAATATAGGCCCTTTTCTTTTTGAGTCTATTAATACCTTATTATTCTCACTTCTCTCTACTCCACCACTCTTTCACATCCCGTCTTCCCCGGCCCTGATTGACTCCACCGTTTCACCCAAAGGTAACCACCACTTTACAAAAAGCAAGCAAACATAAGGTGGTGCTGGCTGCTTTGTCACTATGCATGCACCTTTATTTCCATGTTGGAGAGGATTAGAAAGAAGAATAGGATTTTAAAAAGTTCTGTTGGAGCAGAAATAGCCAACCACTAGCTTTCTGTAGTTGAAAAAAAAAATAGATTTTTAGTGCAAGATCTCATGGCTTGACATGCTTACAAACAGTAGGTGTGCCTGAACAATAGGGACATTAGAGTACTACATTTATGACTTTTTGGTAAACACCCTGCATTTATGTGAGCAAATATGAATTTATACAAACAAGCCTAGTTCGGAATGAATACCCTATGCAAAATGCAAATGTTTTATTATTGCCCCTTTTTATTTTCAAAGAAACAAATTTTCCTGAAATTGCATGGAGGTGAAATTATGTGGCGAGATTAGATTCAAATCATTCCAAGCACAGCTCCTTTTTAATCAGATATTTCTGCAAATGTTTATGCGCCTTGGCGAAATGTGAGTAGGCACGATATGCATTTATTTATAGACAAACCTGAATGAGAAAGACATCACCATCGTGCAGTTTGTGAGTCTATATAACTTGAACGACCAAGTTTTTTTTCCTATTTGGAATAAATGAATGAAACTAAGACTACCGTCTTATTGGATAACTGGTAGCTATTACCAAAGAGAGAGAGCAATTTATCAGTTTGAAATCTGTCAAACTTTTATGATGACATTTAGAAGTTCTAGTTTATGTCAATTTACATGTAGATTTTAGCAAGAAAAAGTCTAAATAAACCACAAATGTGATGATTATTTGACATATCAGATATAAATATATCTAGGATTTGTCTACATTTTTTACAGGTCCTTAACTATATCATAAGCTTCTGATGTTAAAGGACTAAATATTTGATATTTTAATTTACATCCATATAAAACAGTTACAGCATTTTTTGCACTATAAGAAGCACATGACCAAAAGACGTATCCAGGGTCTGGAGGAGGGAAATTAGGCAAAAAATATTCTGACCCAAATGGTTTGCTAAAATATGTCCAATCATCCCATGACCCTCCCAATCCCCCCACAACAAGAAGTGTGCAAATTCCCCTCCCCCTAAACCAGGCAGATTGCAGAATTCTCCCTATAACAGGCAGTGTGGCAGATTCCTCCCAATCCCTAATATCAAGCAGTATGCAAAAATCCTCCCTCCTCTATATCAGACAGCATGCAGAATACCCCCCAAACACCCGTATAACAGGCAGTATGGCAGCCCCCCAATCCTTCTATAAAAGCAGCATGCAAAATCCTCCCTCCCCTACACCCTACAACAGCAGCATACATAATGCCTCCAACCCCCCCTATAACAGACAGTGTGGCAGAGCACCCCCCCCCCCTCCCCACAGAGGCAGGATGGTCAGGTTACAAAAAACAACTTCATCCATCAAGGTCATTGGCGCACAGGCAGCTGCAATGATAGGTGTTCCCACCCAGGATGCCTGTAAGGTGAGTGGACATTCACTTCATAAGATGCAGAAGCATTTTTCCCAAGCACCTTATGCAGTGAAAATACAGTATTTTGACATTAATTGCTTTGACGCCAACTACAATTTGAAAGGTGAGAATATTGCTGTATATACTTACACCATGCAATATCTCAAAAGGAAACTGTGGCACAAATTCAAGGATTTGGTAGTTGTTGTGTGATACCCCCAGTTAATGGTCATCGGTATCCCCACATTCCTGACAGGTTGATGCGAAAATTACTTACGCTAAAGGAGCAAGGAGCTGTACCTCAGTGGATGGTGCAACTTGGGAAGAGGGGCCTCAATGCTGAAACCAAGCAGGAACATGGCTTCAGTGTTTAACACAAAGCCGGAGTAGGATCTTCGAATATAACACAAACCAGGAACAGGGCCTCAATGCCTAACAAAAACCAGGAACAGGGCCTCAATGCATAACAAAAACCAGGAACATGGCCTCAATGCATAACACAACCTTGCTGCCTAATAAAAACCAGGGGCAGGGCATACTAGACACAGGACCCTTAGTGTGGAGTTTCATAGCTTTAAGAGGACCCTCTGTTCTGGAAGTGATGGAAAGTTTAAGAAAATTAACAGCATCTGTCTAGATTGGAGGTTCTGTTTCCTGATTTATTCACACTGCCTTAGCTAAGTAACAAACAGAACTGTAGGAACCATGGGAGCAGGACACAGGAAACAAAGTCCAGCAAGAATCTGCGAAAGATGGACCCTCACTTATAGTTGTGCATTGTTCAAGGTTTGATTGGCCTGCCACAGGTCGTGCTTTGGACTGGCCTGCTACGAGCCTCATCTGCACCTGGGGATTTTGAATTGAGGCACTGAAACAAAAATGGTAGTTTTTTTCAGTTTACTTTACAGCTTCCGAGTTACTGTTAAAATGAGGATGCCCCCGATGGGTCCTTCTCTGTGGAAACAATGACAGCGTTTCAGCCAAACACAATATTAGGTGGGTCAGTTTTACTTTATAGAAGGATTGGCACCAGGTTGAGGGAATTTACCCTTGTTATTGCCTTCTGTGTCCCAGTGGCTTAAACAGGAAGTTAAGGTTAAAGTTCTAACATAGGTGTTATTGGGACAGATAGAAATGAATCATTTCCCCAAAAGATCTATTGGTATGACTTATTTTGTTCTGCCACAAACTTAGCTGTTTTAATCCAATAAGGCTAACGTTCCACAAAAAGGTCAAAACATTGGAGAACATCATACCATGTCAGCCAAAATTACAAAATCCTGTTTAGCTTGACAATTTTAGAGTCAAACCTCCTTTATTTCTCCAATGGCACATTGGTATTTCCTAAAGTATATCTGCAACCTCAAATGCTCAGAAGAAGAATTTAAGTACATCAGTAGGTTAGAGTTTTTTTAAACTTTAAAGTTCATCTGTGACCTAATCTACAAAGTTTTGGCCTCTGTGCTCAGAATGGGGAAGTTAGGTTCAGTAATTTATTTTTACAATACTTCTTATGATTCTTATCTGCACTAAGTCCTGCAAATTTTAGATTATAGCAGGTTTAGTTTGCAGACTGGTTTTGCAGGCTTGCTGCCTGGAATTGTTGTGTGCATGACTGCATAATAACATAAAATGTACAGACTGGTTCATTGTATAATAGTGCATTTAAGGTTTAACCAAATTGGGCCAATGGGATGGATTTAGAGCCAGGTGGGAATTCTCATTCCTTTTAAGGAGAGAAAACTGGCATTGAGTTTCATTGTCTACCAAGTGTAAACTTTCATTGAATCTGAATCGGCAACAAGTCAATGGCAGTTTTTTCTCCTAAAAAAGGAGTGAGAATTAGCAACTGCCTCGACCCCGTTGTCTTTATTGTGGCAAAAGGTAGAAAATCTAATGTATGAATAAGATGGGACGAACTAAAGCATGCCAATCTTTTTGAGTTATCTCAAGTACCACCATACCTAAAGTGTTTCCTGTAATCTAAAACCATGTTGAAAAAAAAAAAAAATAATAATTCCAGTGCAATAAAATAATAGTTGGTTTGACAGTTGGCTTGGGTAAACTATAGGTGGCAGCACATCAGGTTGGGGTACAGATCAGTCTGGAGTCCACCTGTGGTACATATGCAGCTCCCAACAAAAGGCCTATTAATAGTGTTTGTACAACTTACCTGAGCCCTGCAATCTGGTCAATTTCTTTCCTATTTTTTGGGTCCCAAAGTTCATTTGCCAGTCACTTCCTGCTACTGCACACTCTGCATTAGGTTAAGCTGGTTGATGGGTTGCCCATCAGCAGGGATATGTTTTTTTTTCAAAGCAGCTGGAGTGGTCCTTTAAAAGGTAAGGTTACCAAATCAAGGACCTAATTTTAAAGAAAGGATTCCAGGGACGGCTGCTGGCTTTGCCCCCCAGGGAGCCCATAAAAAATTGCGCCTGCGCCGCTTCCCATTCTAGTAAATTAGAGCCGCCTGCTAAATTACATAGTCAGGGCCAGGGCATGCACGCCATTGGACCCTGGACAGGTGAGTTTTTTTCCGTTTATTTTTCTGGTTTCCCTGGGGGCACAGAAAAAATCCAGGAAAGTCAAATTTTCAGGTTTTGTTCCTCTTTACCCATTAATTTACCTATTACCAGCAATTTACCTATTACGACTGATTTGATTACCTCTAATTAGGCAAATAGTCAGTAGTAGTTTATTAACTATACCATTTTTAAACTTTCTAATATTTTATTTGGTGCCCACTTGCATTCTGCAAGATGTGATTTGGCAGCATTACAGTTTATTTGTGGTTTGTTAAGAAAACTCATACTTCAATTCTTTTATCAATAATAATGAACTCAAAGTTTACATTTATGGTAATAGAGAAAATATGAAAAGCAATGACAGTTTTATTACCTGTTATATAACCACTTTCGACACCTAACAATTATTAGCTCAACCATGAACTCCGTGAAATGCCAAACAGAAATTTGGAATGTTTAATTTGTACAATTAGATCTTCTGCTTTTCTAGTTTTTATCCCATCTATGTCACCCTTAGCTATAGGTTAGCCCTGAATATTTGTCTTGGGAGCAAAGCCTAGCAAAAATAATCATGAATGCCATTCTCTACTATTGTGTCTTTTCCCTAAATGTTAGTCCTGTATATTCATTTTGGTAGCAAAGCCTGGTAAGAATAATCATGGATGCTTAAATCTAAATAAAACCTTAAACTACACATCAATCATCTCTACAAAAAACAGTGTGCAACGAGGGCAAACTTTTAAGTTTAGATAAGAGGTGTCACGATAACTTATGTTCTCAGGCAGTGGTATCCGTTGTGATCAATCACTTTGTAGCCATTGAAACTTACACTGTGACTGTGTTCCACTTGAAAAAAAAAAAAAAAAAAAAAAGAGTCCATTAAGTGAAATGCATTAACAGATTTTCATTAAAAAAAAATACACTACTCTAGTACCCGAACAGGTTATTATGCAATAATTTACCAATACTTTTGACAGGATGTTCTGGGCATTTACAGTTGGAAACGTGTAATGTGCATGGGAAGTTGATTCTATTTGCCTTTACACGTGTGCAGTTGCACGTCAACTGCTCAGATACATACACAATTCGTCATTGCTCGTTCACATGTGCAACCCAGCATTGTCCGTGCACAGAAGCAGATGCTGTAATGACACATTCGTCCAGACTTCCGTAGCTGTCTGTGAAAGTTTTGGTCGGTGTTTGTAATTTTTTTGCTTTTTTTCGTTCATTTTTCATTCGTACGAACATTCGGGAATGCGCTTCCGATGAACGGAAGCAAATCGGAACATTTCCGTTAGTTCGGATCATTTTCCAAACAAAATCTGAAATTTTCCGTTCGTTCAGATAACTTCCGTTGTTGGGATGGTTTCTGTCTGATTCAGAGAGCTGATTTCCGACGGATCACCACCCTATAAATCCGTTTCATTTCCGATCCACTTACGGGACCTTTGAGGGCTCGGATTGCTATTGTTGAGCATGTTTTGCGGCTATGTGGAGGAGTCTGCGCGCCTTTAGCACCAAGGCATTGCATGTATCAGCATGGCCGAGGCCATAAATTGTATAGCAATGCATACCTGAATCAATACATTTCATGTATGCCTTATAGATGTATTTTAATGCTGACCTTAATTAGTCCTTAGCATGTAAACATTTATTTTCCCACACATCCATATAATTGCTATATTTTTTTTAGACTTATGTCCTTTGTGAATTATATTTGGATTGTTTGAATCTTAATTTGTTGTAGGAGTTATTGTTTTAGTTGGTTACCTTTGCTTTGTGTAATTATTTTATATTTGGTTGCAGGAACCGCAAGATGTGCCACTCGCCCTTGCTCCTGATGCCTGTTCTTTGCCTGCAGAATGCGGGCCAGGGGTTCTCTAATCGGGCACTATGCAAAACCCGGCCTGTGGCGAGGGCCCTCTGGCTTTTGAAGTCCAGATTTAGGTGTTTGGACCATACAGGGGGGGGGGGGCACTGCAGTATGACCCCAACAAGGTTATACCAATATTTTAATTTACCAGGGACCACACGTGCCAGAGTGGCACAACTGAGTGTCAGGGTCCTTCATTTGGTGGGCGAGATGCAGGAGCTGCGCAACTCGTTGGGGACCACATATGAAGAATAATGTTCAGTGGCCTGCCATTGCTATGTATTTTGTTTTTTATAGTTGTAAAAATTTGAAATTTTCAACATTTTTAAAAATGTTATATTTTATGATGGAATAAAAAAAATGTTACATTGTCATTTCATTTACAAAATACATTAACACAAAACTAATGGGCCCAGAAATATTTAAAGATGAATATTCACATGACCGAGAAGTGATTTGAGTAAGTTTTAGGGGGCTAAAATGGAAGAAGAACCTAACCGAGAAGTGGTTTGGGTGAGCTTTAAGGGTCCAAAAGGGAAGATGGAGGATAGTGCTAAGTGGTTTGGGTGAGCTTTAAGGGTCCAAAAGGGAAGATGGAGGACAGTGCTAAGTGGTTTGGGTGAGCTTTAAGGGTCCAAAAGGGAAGATGGAGGACAGTGCTAAGTGGTTTGGGTGAGCTTTAAGGGTCCAAAAGGGAAGATGGAGGACAGTGCTAAGTGATTTAGCTAAACATTGTAGTAGAAGTGAGGGTGGCAAATATGTAGGCGAGCACTTTAATGAGTTAAGTTTGTAGTGCGCAGGCGCAAGATCGTAAGGATTTCCATCTGGACGATTATTTATTGAA
The DNA here is from genome assembly GCA_027917425.1 of Gastrophryne carolinensis. Taxonomy (NCBI): domain Eukaryota; kingdom Metazoa; phylum Chordata; class Amphibia; order Anura; family Microhylidae; genus Gastrophryne; species Gastrophryne carolinensis. The sequence continues at coordinate 475,017,835 of CM051235.1, read as the reverse complement.
AAAGGGAAACAGAAACTAACGGGAAACGTAAAGGATTCCTTGGAGGATACGATGGGAAAAGGCCAAAAACGAAAGCCTACGTTGTAACATGTGAAAATGAAACGGAAAAGTCTGGATGGAAAATTACATTCTCGTATTCGTAATCTGCCGTACGAACGGACGGAAACTTTACAGAAGGTTTTCAATGCATGCATAGAATCGCTCGCACACTCATACGAGAACGGAAACATTTCCCAAAAAAAACGGATCGGAACTAAAACGGAAGTTATTTTTTGTCTCTCTGAATCGAGCCTACTTAAGTTGCTCCTAGTACATTTCAATGATCAGTACGTCTTGTATTCCACAGCCTCTGCAGGGCAACCATGGGTATGGTACACCAAACCGAGAAAGTGTCTCCACCTTCAGGGTTCTAAGGGTGAAGACTGGATGTGTCCATAAACTGGGCACCTTAGGTGCACCCATGTTCCCTTCTGTTACCCGTAACAACCTCATATTATTGGTATCAAATACTTTTCAGCTTAGGCAATAAAGCAAGTTACCAAAGAATACTGGTGGCATTTTCTCTTATTATAATTATTTTAGACAACATTTTGGAATAGGAGAAAACATAAGGAATCTTGATATTTTCGATAGCTGGCCCTTTGACACCTCTAAGGTTAAGCCCACAATTTTCTCTACAAAAGGGTCTTTGGGTGTCACTAGAACTATATAAGAACGTGGTGCCAGTAGCTTTTTGGCTACATAACCGCCACTTATTGGTGTAGTAGTATTTTTGGCATAACATCTGACTGTAACAGGAGGGAAGGCTTTGGAATAACCCTGGAGTTGGGTTTTAAATGTGCAAACATAACTCTTAGGGCTATGTCTTTTTTCTTTTTAAACAAATTTAAATAGATAGAGTAGCAGAAACTTGGGGAAATGTTTTAAAGCATATCACATGTAATAGCTTATTTTGTCCAGACAGGTTTCAGATTCAGAGTGTGGTGATGGATCAGTGCCTCAAATCAACAAACATTCATTGTAAGTGAAGGAGGACAATCATTGCCACAGGTCAAAAGAACTCGAAAAACAGAAGCAATGTTTCACACTGGATAAGGATTTAGTTGTGTGGGTGGCAGCTCTTTACTTTTATTCACTAAAAGCTGCAGATATCATATTCTTCCACATAAACTTTATAATTGAACTACTGCAACTTTACAAAGTGGTTCACAAGGAGCTTTATACAATCAAATAATATAAGTATACCAGAGTACATGTATGATGGAAAGGCATTTCAACGTAAAACGAAACTTGACTTTACAAATATCTTCTTAAAGTGATACTGCAGGCTCTGCTGAACTGTTCGGGGGACGGATACAAAAAGAGAATGTTATTGACTGGAACCTGTAAACCGCAATATCTCAACCATTTCTGCTTAAATTTAAAATCCGAAAACATGATAGAACAGTGCCAAATGTACCCTTTAAGTTATTAGATGTTACTGGTAAGAGGGGCTTAACTGCCTTCATCACCAAGAATCACACACTTTATTTTATATTCTTTAACCCTAATGTTTGTCAGGTACAACACATCCTGCCAAGCACCACAATTTTGCATATAATTTACTGCACTATCCCAGGTTTGAGTTCTTGTCCTTGGGGGAACCTGGGCAATTGGGGGGTTTCACACAATGTTAGATTAAAACATCCAGCAGGGCATGTTTGTTGAGCAGGGGCAGTTGCCTTCCCCCACTGTAACTCATAGTACAGTGACCCTTTCCTTATTTAACATAAAGAATGGCGAGATCCCTTTGCATCTCTACTCAAGCAACGATTATTTGCATTACAAAATTCAGATGCCCTGAGACATACAAGTAAATTCAGGGGACCTTGTTCCTCCACATCAGAAGTTTGAGACTGTGTCAAAGCAGGTTGTTTTGTTCATCTAGACCAGAAGTTTCGGTCTGTGTAAAAGTCCATCCAGATTGCTCCCCCCCCCCGCATAGATCTCCACAATTACCTGAACCTTCATCCCCCTGTGAAATGTGGGGGGGGGGGGGGGGGATCACCGTTGGTCACATGGCCTAGTTTGGACCAGCGGCAGGGAAGAGAGAGTGCCCCACCTCACAATCACGGGGGTGGCATTGTACCCAAGGTTTGAGGTGCAGGTAAGGATTGTGGGGGTCTATGCGTGGGGGCTCCAGAAATGTGGATGTCCCTCTCCCCGTCCCTAGACTGTCACAATGCGGCTCCACACCCATTATGTAGAAAATGGGTGGGGGGACTGCTTTAAAAAAATGGAACCGTGATCTCTGGAAAATTCTGAGATCTTCAATGCGTTTCAATGGTTTGCGTGGCAAGTTAATTAAAGTTGGACCAAAACCCTTTTTGTTAGGTTTTTGGCAGTGGCCTGGTGGCCAGAGCGGCTTTTGAGCTGCTCTAAGTTAAAATTAAGTCCACTTACCATGGACTCTCGATGAGGGGTTTCATGGTTGCACAAGACTCTCCTCCTTAATTGCAGCAACTCCTGTGGTGTCTATTGGCTTTCTGAGGGCCCCAACATGGTGTCCAGCACTGCTTTTGGCTGGCAGAAGTAAATGGTGGAGCTTAAAACTTAGCATGGGTGTTCCTGGAGAATTATAGGCTCCTCAGTCTGGCACACGCTACTTAAAGTGGATGGAAACCCAAACAGGCTGGCCCGGCGTATCCTAAAGCGGGATGCCCTGCTGTGTGAAATCCCCAAGGTCGCCAGTAAACTTCCATGACACTGCGATCACCAGTCACTACATCCTTGGCTTCCCTGCAGCCATGTGTACTCCCATGCCCAGCCTGTTTGAATGGCTGGGTGGTGGGAGTGGGTGTACCCGAGTACCCGCAGAGATGCGGCCAGCGACTGATGCACATCATATGGCAGTTTTATGTTCCTCCAATTGGTGATATCAAAACTGCCACTGGGCGTGGCTAGGGATGAGCGAATCGATCCGGACGAACCCAGATTCGATCCGAATTTCATGACAAATTCGATTCGGATTGAAGCGACGTTTTTTTCTAAAATCCATTCATTTCAATGACAGGCATTCTAGGATGGTCTACGTGACATGTAAGCTGGGGCAGTGTATGCTGGGACAGTCACATGCAGCCTATCAGCAGCCAGCAAGCCCGGTGATGTCACAGCGCTATATAAGGCGGCGGCCATCTTGCTTTTGCGCGTTTGTCTATTGCATTCGTGAGAGCCAGGAGGACACTGCAAACTGTATTCAGGGAGAGATAGGTAGAGAGTTAGGGACAGCCAGTAGACAGCCAGTAGACAGGCGGGAGACAGGCAGGAAGTCAGGGAGAAGCAGGGAAAGGTAGGAAAAAAACGGATGCAGTGACAGGGAATTTTTTTTTGTTTTCATGCAGCCTGAGTGTTACTGCCTGGGTCACTGGCTTTGTTAGCTGTTTCACCCTGGTTAACCACTGTTGCTTTGCATAGTACTACTGCTCCCAGGTGCTCTGCTGTTGGGGCATCCCATTCTGTAACTACACCAGCCTCTATTTCCTATAACCCTCTGCACTTATTCTAAAAGTAATTTGGCCTGATAAAGACACTTTTGCTTTGCATAGTACTACTGCTCTCAGGTGCTCTGCTGTTGGGGCATCCCATTCTGTGACTACACCAGCCTCTATTTACTATAACCCTTTGCACTTATTCTAAAAGTAATTTGGCCTGATAAAGACACTTTTGCTGTGCATAGTACTACTGCTCCCAGGTGCTCTGCTGTTGGGGCATCCCATTCTGTGACTACACCAGCCTCTATTTACTATAACCCTTTGCACTTATTCTAAAAGTAATTTGGCCTGATAAAGACACTTTTGCTTTGCATAGTACTACTGCTCCCAGGTGCACTGCTGTTGGGGCATCCCATTCTGTGACTACACCAGCCTCTATTTACTATAACCCTTTGCACTTATTCTAAAAGTAATTTGGCCTGATAAAGACACTTTTGCTGTGCATAGTACTACTGCTCCCAGGTGCTCTGCTGTTGGGGCATCCCATTCTGTGACTACACCAGCCTCTATTTACTATAACCGTTTGCACTTATTCTAAAAGTAATTTGGCCTGATAAAGACACTTTTGCTGTGCATAGTACTACTGCTCCCAGGTGCTCTGCTGTTTAGGCATCCCATTCTGTAACATACCATAGCCCTCTTTATTTACACTAAGCAGCTCTCTTATTTACACTAAACAGGCCTGTTGGAGGCTGAGTGTTACTGCTCACTTTTGGTGTGCATTATATTCTGTTTCATATAGACCCACTGCTGCCTGGGGGTTCTTAAAATATCACCTACTACCACGCCAATTAGACTATGTTGGGCAGACAAGTGCCTGGAAGTGAAAAGAGGAGTGGCAGAGACCAAGATTCTGCAGGCAGAGGTCGCAGCACACTTGGGGCCAGTAGCAGCAGGAGTCACGCTGAGAGACCTAATCTGCCAGTATCTGCTAGCGGTCGGGTCTCTACCAGTAACGCATCTGCCGTGGTAGATTGGTTGACGTGCTCATCAACAACCACATCATCTCGACTTACGTCTGAGAGCCCCAGTCTAGGGTCGGTCGGTTCCTCAGACACAACCCTGAGTTGGCATGCCCCGAGAGCAGTCCCTGTCCTCCCACTGACTCTGTCCTACGCCGTTCCCTCCCCCAGCGACGTATCCCATGCTTTGGGTTCAGCTCCACTTTTTAGTGAGGAGGACGATCATCTGGAGGACAGCCAGAAGCTACTGGCCAGCCATGAAATGGAGGTGCTTTCTTTAGCTCCGCACAGAAATAGTGATGTGGAGAGTGATGTGGGTGTTGGGAGCTTTCCAGCTCCTGCGCCAGACACTGAAACCAATAAGATCAGGGAGCTACAGCCACAACTTGGTGATGATGATGATGATGATGATGATGATGAAGCCGATCGCACTTGGGAGCCAGGTGATGAAGGGGCTTCATCATCATCATCAGGAGAAGAGGGGCGCAGGTTGCCCCGGAGTCAGCAGCTGAGGCAGCAAGGTGGTAGCAGTCAGCATGGGGGCACAATTCCAAAGGCTGGAGCCAGCCGGGGCTGGGGTAGAGCACCTGCTGTGCGGCAGTCTACCTTATCGGGAGGTAGTGGAGCAGGGGTTCCTGTAGTTGGCAACAGCAGCAGTGAATCAGTGAGGCCAGGGGGTGGGAAAAGTAGCTACTCGGCAGTGTGGCAGTTTTTCCTGAAGCATCCGCAGGAGGGTAACATGGCCACATGCAAGATATGTTGGCAGAAGGTGAAGCGTGGCCAGGGTCCAAATGTTGGCACCACGGCCCTGCGTCAACATATGCAGCGTCACCATAAAGCGGCCTGGGAGAACCTAGGCTCCGGAGAGGTGGGCCAGACTGCTTCCTCACCGAGTGGCACGCCGCTCCCAATTTCTGCCAGCCAAGGCTCCAGCACCTCAGCCAAAGGCAGCTGTGCGTCATACCCATCCTCTGTCGCTCCTCCTCCTCCTCCAAGTCATGCATCCCGCCAGCAATCCATCAGCGAAGCCATGTCCAAGAGACAGCAGTATGCGCCCACTCATCCTACGGCGCAGAAGCTGAATGTGCTCCTGTCCAAGTTGCTGGTGCTGCAGTCGCTCCCTTTTCGGGTGGTGGACTCTGCACCTTTCAGAGAACTGATGGCTTGTACCGAGCTGAGGTGGAGAGTCCCAAGCCGTCATTTCTTTGCCAAGAAGCCAGTACCAGCGCTGCACACTTTTGTTGAACAGAAGGTGGCCCAGTCCTTGAGCCTGTCGGTGTGTAGCAAAGTGCATGGCAGCGCCGACGTCTGGAGCTGTAACTACGGTCAGGGACAGTACATGTCGTTTACGGCCCACTGGGTGAATGTGGTCCCTTTGCAGCAGCAACTTGGACAGGTCACGCCGCTTCGGCCTCCGCGTTCCCTGCCCGTTGGGCCTGTGACACTGTGCGACTCGGCCTCCTCATCCTCCGCCATCTCCTCACCCTCCACTGTAGACTCAAGTCTCAGTGCCCCTCCAGTCTACCATGTGTGCAGGGCACGGAGGTGTCACGCAGTGCTTCACATGGTTTGTCTTGGCGAACGGAGTCACACAGGGGAAGAACTGCTTAAATTTATTCATCAGGAAATCCAAACATGGCTTACTCCAAGAAAACTTAAAATGGGAATCATGGTTACCGACAATGGGAAGAACATTTTGTCTGCGCTGCGCCAAGGAAGCCTGACCCATGCCCCCTGCATGGCTCACGTCTTCAATCTGGTTGTCAAGCAGTTTCTGAAGTGTTCCCCCTCATCTGCAAGACATCCTAACAACTTCAAGGAAACTTTGCATGCACTTCAGCCACTCATACACCGCCAAACACACCCTTCTTGAGCTACAGCGTCAGAACGGTATCCCCCAACATAGTCTGATTTGCGATGTTTCCACCCGTTGGAATTCCACCCTTCACATGTTGGACCGATTATATGAACAGAGAAATGGTGCAAAACATATTTATGTCTTTAGACCAATTTTTGGGCTCCTGCTGATGCCAACTCCAGGGTGTGATTCATCCAATTTTTGGGCTCCTGAAGCCAACCCCAGTGTCTCTTTAAAGTAATGTTTGGGCTCCTGCTGCTGCCATCTCCAGGGTGTGATTCATCCAATTTTTGGGCTCCTGAAGCCAACCCCAGTGTCTCTGTAAAGTAATGTTTGGGCTCCTGCTGCTGCTGCTGCCATCTCCAGGGTGTGATTCATCCAATTTTTGGGCTCCTGAAGCCAACCCCAGTGTCTCTTTAAAGTAATGTTTGGGCCCCTGCTGCTGCTGCCAACTCCAGGGTGTGATTCATCCAATTTTTGGGCTCCTGAAGCCAACCCCAGTGTCTCTTTAAAGTAATGTTTGGGCTCCTGCTGCTGCTGCCAACTCCAGTGTGTGGTTCATCCAATTTTTGGGCTCCTGAAGCCAACCCCAGTGTCTCTTTAAAGTCATTTTTGGGCTCCTGCTGCTGCTGCCAACTCCAGGGTGTGATTCATCCAATTTTTGGGCTCCTGAAGCCAACCCCAGTGTCTCTTTAAAGTAATGTTTGGGCTCCTGCTGCTGCTGCTGCCAACTCCAGGGTGTGATTCATCCAATTTTTGGGCTCCTGCTGCCAACCCCAGTGTCTCTTTAAAGTAATGTTTGGGCTCCTGCTGCTGCTGCTGCCAACTCCAGGGTGTGATTCATCCAATTTTTGGGCTCCTGCTGCCAACTCCAGTGTCTCTTTAAAGTAATGTTTGGGCTCCTGCTGCTGCCAACTCCAGGGTGTGATTCATCCAATTTTTGGGCTCCTGAAGCCAACCCCAGTGTCTCTTTAAAGTAATGCTTGGGCTCCCGCTGCTGCTGCTGCCAACTCCAGGGTGTGAATCATCCCATTTTTGGGCTCCTGAAGCCAACTCCAGTGTCTCTTTAAAGTAATGTTTGGGCTCCTGCTGCTGCTGCCAACTCCAGGGTGTGATTCATCCAATTTTTGGGCTCCTGAAGCCAACCTCAGTGTCTCTTTAAAGAAATGTTTGGGCTCCTGCTGCTGCTGCCAACTCCAGGGTAGGATTCATCCAATCTTTGGGCTCCTGCTGCCAACTCCAGTGTCTCTTTAAAGTAATGTTTGGGCTCCTGCTGCTGCCAACTCCAGGGCGTGATTCATCCAATTTTTGGGCTCCTGAAGCCAACTCCAGTGTCTCTTTAAAGTAATGTTTGGGCTGCTGCTGCCAACTCCAGGGTGTGATTCATCCAATTTTGGGCTCCTCCTGCCAAATCCAGTGTCTCTCTAAAGTAATATTTGGGCTCCTGCTGCTTGCAACTGCAGGGTGTGATTCATCCAATCTTTGGGCTCCTGCAGCCAACTCCAGTGTCTCTTTCAAGCTATGTTTGGGCTCCTGCTGCTGCTGCTTGAAACTCCAGGGTGTGTCAGTCAATTTTTGGGCTCCTGCTGCTGCCAACTCCAGTGTCTCTTTCAGCCAATGTTTGGGCTCCTGCTGCTGCTTGCAACTCCAGGGTGTGATTCATCCAATTTTGGGGCTCCTGCTGCTCCCAACTCCAGTGTCTCTTTAAAGCAATGTTTGGGCTACTGCCCCTCATAGTGATGCCACTTCAATTCTCTGCAATTGTGCCGCTCTGCGATTCTATTAGCGATGCCTCTGATCTGCATGTGATATTTATTTACAGTATTATTTAACTAACCCAGCACGCATCCTATGCGTGTTACAGCAAGGCAAAATGGTTTACAACCCTATTGAGGCTCCAGGAGGCTCAGAAATAGCCGTTTTTAATAGCGATTCGTCGCGAATAAATTCGGGTCGAAACGATTTTTGTCGGAAAATTCGGCGAATCAGTCGAATCGAATTTTTCAAAAGTCTAGGCGTGGCTTTAGCGGTGGAAGAACCCGGTTTTATTTGAAAACTTGGCCACCGCCGAGCCAGCAGCATTTCCCAAGGTACACAGGCGTGGAGGGTAGGTGGAGTTCGCAAAATGGGTTTCAATCCACTTTACAGTGTAATTCCACTTTAAATGGCCTTTAAAGGTTACCATTATTGTATCAGCAATGTGTTTATGTTTAGCAATGTACACCAAATTTGTGTTTTAAAGTACAGAGACTTGGACTTGCTAATCATCAGACTGGCTAAGGCAGAGATGCTCTAATACATACTCTGCAGATAAGGGGATCACAATCTAGTGTAGCTAAAGGATAATTTGCAGTGTTCTCCCCTAGGGAGGTCATTGCTGTTGAATGATTTTGCCAACGCTGTTGATGAGCTGTCCTGTTACAATGGTTACGGGGTCACAATCACAGCTATAGGGGCACAATCCTTAAAATCCCTTCATTTTTCATTCCAAAGAGGAAAACAATAAGAACGCAAAAAAAAATTGACAAAAAGGGAGTTTTCCTTTAAGGCCAGAATCCCGAATTGCCATAACCCACATCAGACAATGCAACCCTAACCATAATAGATGCCAAGGGAATTAGACAGGAGGAGCCCAATTGGAATGTTATAACTTTCCATTTAAGTTAAGGACTTTATATTGAGCAGAATTAGAAAAGTGATGCAATTACAATTTTAAGCACCAATTACAAAGAACATCCAATTATTTTAAGAAACCTTAGGAGGGAACTGGCAACAGTACCCCCCCCCCCCCCTCCCAACTGTACGATAAAAGGCAGCGGCAGAGCTCTTTCACTTGGGTCACACAAAGGTATCAGCAGGCATTTCTACTGTGCCCCCAATAGTACCTGGAAATTCCTATAAGCTTGCAAATCAAATAGGATAGAAAGGAAGAAAACTACTAACCATTATGGATTTTTTTTTTTAGTAAAGGGTGCAGTAAATGTCCTGGGATGTTCTACGGTGCGACTGTAGCATGGCCAAATTAGAGATTAGGTTCTTTAAGTAGTAATAAGCAGCACCCATGCTGGCTCAATTTCATTATACTATTAAAATGTTTTCCATAGCCCTGATGCAATGCATTATGGGGTAATCAAACCAGATTTTGTATTAATTATTTCTCTTAGTCATTTTTTCTAGAGAAGTGTAATGTGTGTTGGGCATGCAGCTAATGAATACTCTGTTGATGGTTTATGAAATTAGGTCATAAGATAAGCATCGGGTTTGCAGAAGTTGTATATCTGTTTACATCTTCGTTTTATCATGAATAGCTTTGCACAAACAAAAAGGCACTTCCTCAAACCTTCCCGCAATTACATACTCGGAATAGCATGAATAATAAGATAATAGACATGCACCAGCATGTGGTCATAATGAAGATCAGAATGATTAGCAGTCAAAGTAACTAATTCTCTAACAACCAGGCACCAATCTATGCTATGGGTTTCTTGCATGGATGGCAAGATCGCAAAAACTGCCTTTTGCAATCTAACTGGGACTTGAGAGACCACATTGTTAGATCTGTCAGATATAGTATTTCCTGAATTACTACATACACAGAAATCCTTTTAACACATTTATAAAAATATTTTCTCAAAGTATAAATTGCTCCTAATGTGAATCTTCACCCTCTGAAAAAACAGGCATTTAACCTATTGGAGAAAATATGACCCCCATTTACCAGTGGCACTGTCAGGTCATGTATCCAGCAGGGGGTCAATCTAAAACGGAGGTGTGGTGAGGGGCATGGACTGATATTTTGTATGCAAAGGTGTGGGCAGGCCAACAGGTGAATGAGGGAGGGGGCTTCTTGCCAGGTGCCCTGGATCTTACAGTGCTAACAGCCCTAATTCTCTGTCGACCATTGGTTCAAAATGCTGTCCTACAATAGGAACACATAGCTTATCCACTCTTGGTAGCAATAACGGGATTGACCGCTGCAAAAAAAAAAGAAAGAAAAGAAGAGTACTCAACAAATAAATCCATTTGCGGTAGCCACGGGTTTATGAGAAAGTAAAGGTCACCCTTACAGCAGTGTATGACTGGTGCAATATTTTAGTAGGCACACATAAGGGGGGGCCTTCCTGAACCAACACCACTCAGGTAACAAAAACTTCTTTTATAAAGCAGGGCATCTTTTCTTTTCTGACCTGCAGTGCTGTCCCTCATTTAGATTTGTATCCTTGTAACTTTTGAAATTAGCAATTTCTCCTATCATAAAACTTGTTAAATTTCTTTTTTGGCATTTGAATTGATTACATTTGTAGGTCTTCTTTAATTCTGTAGTTTAATAGAAGCTCAAGGGGTAGAAGGTCTTCAGTCAAAGAATAGCAGAAACCACACCCAGGTGCTGTGATTCAGTTTGAAACTGGCCAAAAACACTTACCAGACTAAAAACAAAATACAATTAGTTACCAGTATTTGTATCTCTTACCAGCCAGACACCAGAGATTCTTTCACTATAAACAGCAAGGACTCAACATGCAGCATCTGTAGAAAGGACTAATGACTGGCGTTTATAATGCACGTATTTCAGGTTTGTCTCCACAGGGCAAACTCAGTAAAAAGCACTGGCTTAGCTAACTGGATATTGAGCTATTCCAGCAAACTCCTGCCGGGTTCATTACTTGCTTTGTGCTCAAGCTTTGTTCAAGGACCACGTGACTGTTGGGGATCAATCAGGTTTGTCAGTTGCGTAATTCAGCAAAGGGGCATGCCAAAAGTGGAGTTTGACTGCAAACATTTTAAATCTGAATGTTTGTTACAACAAGTATTTTACCCCCCCCCCCAAAAAAAAAAAAAAGGTAACAGGCAGCAAAGATATTTGGTCTTACTTCCACTTTGGCCACTAAGTTTAATCACATGAGATTCATGGATGTCTTTGGACCAAATGGTGGCAATAAACATATGGTTGCTAATAAATCACTGCTCCCCATGAATCTCAAGGCTTTTTGATTACATAAACTGGACCTGGACTGGTTTGGTCATCACTGACCAGAATGAAGAATACATCTATGATGTAGCTTCTAACAGATATGCATAGAAGCTGAAATAACCAAAATAGACCCACTGTATCTCTATATAAAAATATGCAACATATATAATTGCCATTTGGGACTGTAGGCAACATGGCCTGAGGCATTTGTGGGCCTGGGTTGTGGTGGTGCTGCAGTGATGGGCAATGAACTGGTGCAGCAATGATGGGTAAGGTCTTGGTCTTCAATATTTACCCATTTAGGAAATTTGAGACCAGGACTTCATGTACCCCTATGCTCAGAGGGAACTCTTGTCTTCATGTGGCAGGGCTCTGGTCACAGCTATGCTCATAGAAGACAATGTTCTAAATAAAAGATCTGGCTGGCATAGCTGTGGAGCCAGATTTTCTAAAACCAAAAAGATTTGGACCAGGCTACAACATTCTGAAAAGGTGGCAAGAATAGTATTTATTTTTATTTCAACTACAAATTTAAATTAGACAATTTCTCTATGTACACACAGCAAGTACACGCACATAATAAGCATGTGTACTTTGTCATTGCAGTATCTAAACCCATATAAATAAACCTTGGTTTAATATAAAAGCATCCAAACAATTTATATTAACACACATATTTTACATCACTTTAAAAAATGCCATCCGCAGCCCATTATCCCCATTATGGCCTATCCTGTTTATTTGTAAATATGCGCGGAAAGACGCAAGATTGATTTCCAGGAGCTTGGCAAATGCAAATACAACCAATTTGTGACAAATTGGAAGGATTCCTCTCCTAGCTCTTTCCGCGTAATGAAGAATGCTCATTTCTACTAAAAAACGCTGCTGAGAATTATGGCTACAAACAGCAGTTGAAAAGTGGCCATAAAAAAATATTCTCTTTTATCCGGACAGAAACTGCTTTGCAAATATGTACTTGAAGGCATCGTATGATGGTTTGTGCTAAATCCTTGATCGCCATTTCAAGAGTATGATGAACATTGATTTATATTAAACATTAAGAAAAGTTTCTGTATGTAGAGGGAAAATGCAAAAAGAAGGAAGAGTTTCATGTCCTCGTAGACATTTCTGGAGGAGTATCAGAGATGACTGCACATTTTTGTGTTTGAGTCACATGTACATCTGACCACATAATGTACATATATTATCTATAAGCAATATATGGTTTAGCATATTTAATGTTATATTATGGATACTGCTAGCCTTGGACAAATGATTGAAACTTAAGCCAATATTGCAGTGAGCCACACCAGAACTTATATACCACAAAAAAAATATCAAATGTGTATTGTCAAACATGTGGTAAATCATGTTACTATTCTACTCAAGGGTATTGGCTCTGGTAACCCAAGTATTTTAGCTGGTGCTCCTGTCTCCAAAGCATGATGCTTTAAAGCAACCAGGAAAAGAAAAGCCACCTCACCCACTATTCTTCCTGCTCCTCCTACCAACAGCACTAGGGATGAGCGAACCGGTTCGGACGAACCGGAATTCGCTCCGAATTTCAGGGAAAATTCAATTCGGCACGAACCCGAATTTTTTTGGATTCGTGCCGATCGAATTTTCCCTGAAATTAAAAAAAAAATGCCGGCATGGTGGGAGCGGGCAGGCCGGCTATGCTGACAGCGCAGCCGGCCTGCCCGCTCCCACCATGCCGGCATTTGTTTAAAAAGCAAACACTTACCTGCATGGTCGGAGCGTGGAGGCCGGCGCCGCTCTCAGCTGTCATCAGAGGACGCGTCATCAGAGGGCGCGTCATCAGAGGGCGCATGAGAGCGGCGCCGGCCTCCACGCTCTGACCATGCAGGTAAGTGTTTGCTTTTTAAACAAATGCCGGCATGGTGGGAGCGGGCAGGCTGACAGCGTAGCCGGCCTGCCCGCTCCCACCATGCTGGCATTTTTTTTTTCAGATGAGCGATTCGTGAAAGTTCGATTCGGTCGAACCCGAATTTCTTGGGGAAATTCGTCGAATCGCCCGAATCGAACTTTCAAGAAGTTCGCTCATCTCTAAACAGCACCATCTGCCATGCACTCCAGAAAGTTGACCTCAAATGACAAAAATGTGAGGTTAACTGCTTTTTCCAATTCATATTCACGTGTGGTCACTGTTCTAAGGGGTTAAGGTGGGAGGGTAGGTCAAAGTTACTGAATGGGCCTAGCAGGCCTAAAGCTCCAGCTTTATTAGCTGGCATGGAGCTTAGCAGTACAGTTTGGGTATGGCACCTGGCAGCATGAAAACCTACATCTCTAAAGCCATGAAATCAGTCTATTACATACCAGTACCTACCCTATGTTCCACTCATTCAATGAGGTCAGCTGGACAGGCCAAACAAGCACAATTAATGGCAGTCATCAGAGCTTCACCCTGTCACCTCATCTGATGGGATATGCTGGCTAGTGATACAGGCTGAGGTTTAATGCTTACACAGTTATCTATGTTTCTGGTGTTTTTAACTCTTTAACCACCAGCCTACCTTGAGATTTTGTCACCCTTTGGTGCCAGATCATTTAGCACTATTTTGCGCTCCCCATGTTCAACTGTGATTTTTGAAGGGATTTCCAGGAATTTCCCAGGAAAGTAATATATTGTTTTTTTCAGCAGAGCCTGGGCTTTAACATAAAATGTCTTGTTTGTCATTTTCTAAGTGTATTCTCAATATTTTGGGGTGAAAATTGTGCAAAAAATAAAAAAAAAAAACTATTTTTTACAATTTGTAGTGTTTTTTTGTAATAAAAAATGTAAGTTTGTCAATAAAATCTTATTGTGTGTGAAACCCCAATTTGTCCCGGTTACAGCGGTACCACATATGTATCGGTAGACACCGTTTCCTGCCCAGGAGACTCCCCCAAACTGAAACAACGCTTTAGGAGATTTTCAGATAAAATACAACTATGCTATGCAATATGCACACCTTGCAGTTTTTCAAGAAAAACAACCCTTTACATTTGAAATACCCCCAACAAACTACATATTCCCTAGACGTACACACCTCAGGCTTTGTAGGCGTACCAGGCTTGTTGACATAGGTGCAGTTTTCTGGAAGTAATCCCTCAATGTATTCTTTGGTTGCACAGGGTTTCCCTAAAAATGAATAAAAAAGCTGAATCAAAACCACATTTTCCTAAAAAAAACTATATGCAAACCAGAAAAAAACTGAAAATCTGAAAAAGCAACATCCCCCAAACAGAACAATACCCAACATGCATAGGTAGTGTCAAGGAGAGAGTTGCCAAACACACCAAAATAAGCATGCGCTTAATGGTAATTTTACTTCAAAATTTCAGCTCTACAGACAAAGTGCGCACCTTGTGCTTTTTCTACCAAAACAACCCTTTATATTTGGAATATCCCCGATAAACCATATATTCCCTGAAAGTACACATGTTAAGCTTTCTAAGCGTACCCAGCTTGTTGTAGTGGGCTCATCTTTCTGGAAGTAATATCTGGATGAATTCTTAGGTTGCACAGGGTTTCACAAAAAAATGTATAAAAAGCAGAATAAAAAACACCTTTTTCTAAAATATCAAATATGCCAATATGCCAATGATATTAGACTTCAACATGAAATGTCTTGTTTGTATTTTTCTACTTTTTTTAATATATTTTTAAGTTAATAAGTAAAAAAAAATAAAAAAATATATATCTTTTTTAAATTGTCTCCTTTAACAAAAACATTAATTTTATTAAAGAAAACCATATTGCCGTGAAAGCCCCATTTCTCCCGATTACAATGATACCACATATGAATCGGTAGCCCCCCGTTCCTGTCCAGGTAATCCCCTAAACTGAAAAGAGCACTTTATAACATTTACAAATAAAATACAACTACTATCCACATAATAAAGGGTTAAATAAAAAAAATTGGTGTGGGGTCCCCCTTCACAGGGGGGGGGGGGGGGGGGACACCATTTCTTGGGGGAATATAAGGATTTTTTTGGGAGGCAGGTAAAGGGGGGGTCTCGGGGTTAATGGCAAGTCACCCACTAGCCGCAGGTGACTTGTCAGACCCAGAGCCTTGTGAACTGGTATAGGGGTCTCATAGATCCCTTACCAGTTCACAAAGGGTTAAAAGTTAAAAAAACACACACAGAGACACACTTTAAAAATAACTTGATTAAAAAAAAATATTTTTTTTATTATTTTTTTTTTTAATACTCCCATCCATCCCTGTGTCTCATGCTGATCACTTAGGCTTCTGCTCTCTTGCTGCTGCTGGAAGCCTTTTATACCTACTGGGTTACAGGTAACATAGGGTTAATTTTAAAAAAAAATCCCCCCTAAAGATGGCGTGAGGTCCCCCCTACCCAGTGTAACCAGCCTGTGACCAGCTATGGGGGCTTGTAGAACAGGGCGCAGGGGCCAGTCTTAGTGGCCCCTGGCCCTGCCGGCTACAAGCCGTTATAGCCTAGGGCCGCGGCTCTTCTGCCCCCCCCTGGGCTTTGGGGAGGCAGGTAATTTGGGTGGCCAGGGGTTAATGGCAAGTCACCCGCTAGTTGCAGGTTACTTGCCAGACCCCCGAGCCTTGTGAACTGGTATAGGGGTCACATGGACCCCTTACCAGTTCACAAAAGGTTAAAAGTAAAAAAACACACAGACACACTCTTTCAAACAAAATTTATTAGAAAATTTTTTTTTTTTTTTACTTTACTCACCTCCGATCTGCATCTCCTGTGTCCCGCGGCTATCATATGCAGGTGACGGCTGGGCAGAGGAGGGGGGAGGCAGGTGAACAGAGGATCACCTACCTCCCTCCTCCCCTCACCAGCCCTCACCGGCATCTGAAACCTGAACTGCCGGGTGCCCCTACGACACCTGGCGGTGACGTCATCGGTCCGCTCCCGAATACGGGGCTAAAATCCAAGATGGCGGCCGCCATCGAAAGCTGTGGAGGGAGGAGCGCTGTTATGCCCCCTCCAGAAGACGGAAGAGCCGGGGGGGTGATCGGAGCCCCCCCCCCCCCCGTGAAGCGGAGAGCTGGCGCGCACGAAGGTAAGTAATTGTCATCTTTTTTTTTTTTTTCAGGCAATCCCTGCGGCTGCTGAAACGGGGGGGGGGGCACCCTATTTTGGGCACTCTGGCACTCCCCTGCAGCCGGAGGCGCCCCAATCAGCGATCTGCGCCCCTCTGGCTGAAGAGGAGACCCGGCCGGATCGAACGAGGGGTCAGGTAAGTGACTTTTCTTTAAACTTTTTTTACTATTAGTGGGGAAAGTCAGGCACGTAAAATTTTCGTGGCTGGCGGTTAACTGCAGGGGAGGCAGCCACGTAAATTTTACGTGGCTGGCGTTTAAAGGGTTAAACATCGTGTGTCATGTTTTTCTTTAAATCTGTATTTTTTATAATTGTGGTTATTGTTTGAGGTTCTAGTCAATCCACCCCAGTGCTGACCTAGATTTCGTAATTAAAAAAAGAAAAACAAACTAACATTACTCATGCTGATCACCCGAACCTGGTCCTGGAGCAGTGCATTCTGAGCTCCAGTCTCAGTTGTGACTGAGTGCCACAGTCAGCCAATCGCACTGCAGCTGAACCAATAGGCTAACTAGACAAGCATTCTTCCAACAGCTACCGTGGATTGGCAGGGAAGCGGGAGCCCAGCACCGGTACAGTCAGATTCCTCCACAAGAGGTTGGATATCTACTTTAAGTGATCTCATAACTGTCATGGCCCACAATGAAATAAAATTGTTAAAAATATTAAAAATTGACTAATAATATTAACTCCATTAAAGTGTATTTGGCACACTTATGTGCCCCTGGCAACATTACCCTATCACCACATTCATATGTAACATTCCCTATGAGCTACCAATACACATGCTAACTTAATTTTCCAGATGTATGGATCTCAATTTATAGCTTTTCCCTCATCAGCCCAATAGGTTAACTATACATAACTCTCTCTGATTAATATTAAAAAATATAGATTAACCTACTATTTCTATCACATTCTATGAGACTAATACCTGGGTGAGGCACCGCTAACCTTTGCACTATTATAAGCCTGTAGTACTTAGATAATAAAGTACCAAGCTGACTTATAAGTTTCAGACACTGAAAAATAATTTCTTTGGGGAATAGATAAGAAAAGAAGGCTATACTCACCTGTTCTCCCCCACAGCAGCTAACGCAGGTCCCTCACATGAAAATGCACCTGTTCTGGAGATCGGGTCCAGTGACGTACATGTACATGTCTATTATTCTAAACGCCTGCACTTAACCCAATCTCAATGTTTAAAAACACTGGATCATGCACAAGTTGCTACCAGGAAGAGAACATTTGGTATAGGCTTTTTTTATGTTTAATTTTTTCATGTAGTTTAATAGGAACAGAAATATTTTGATATTAATGATCATTTAAAGGCTAAATACTTATTTTATGTGTGCGGTTTAGATGTTTCAGCTACCATTTGCAGAGGTAAATTATATAACTTGCCCTCTATTATCATGGCTGTCAAGCTCAACAAGTTTTTTCGGTTTACAAAACAAAAATTATCACCTTCTAGGAAGAAAAAGAGTAAATGCTTTCACACACTGACATTTAAGTTTTTCAATTAAAACAATCAGAGCATGGCAGTGCTATATATATATATATATATATATATATATATATATATATATATATATCTTAGTCTAACCCAACTTGATTCTTCGTCAGTAACGTGTGACGCTTTTGAAACAGAACAGAGGGTTACTGTTGTAAATTACAGGTAGAGGGCTTATAGTGAAAGTATGCATTAATGGCAATTCATGTAATGCCATGGTTATTATGTTTAATACTAAAGTGTAAAGGTACATTTAATTATAGGAAAATGTGCTAATTAAGGGCATCCATAAAAGCCCACTTACCCTGGCTTAGTAGCAGCAATCTTATCCATGGCACCAATTATGTTTATTTAAACGAAAGGCTACAACTTTTTCCCCCATTTGTCAGTCAGCTATCATTTCTTTTGGTCCTATATTCAGCTAATCCTACTACTACACTTGTCAAGCTTATGTAACATTTTAATGGTTAACATGAGACAGAATATTAGGGCATATGGGGCAAAT
The DNA here is from genome assembly GCA_027917425.1 of Gastrophryne carolinensis. Classification (NCBI taxonomy): domain Eukaryota; kingdom Metazoa; phylum Chordata; class Amphibia; order Anura; family Microhylidae; genus Gastrophryne; species Gastrophryne carolinensis. The sequence goes on along the minus strand of CM051235.1, from coordinate 474,999,404 downwards.
TACAAATCATACTTCAGAAATAAATGCCCCCTTAAAATGTATGGACTTGACCCCAACCCCGGGGAAACCTGTTTAGGGATGATTTGCCACATAAAACCATTTGTAATAAAAAAAAAATATAGCCCATCTCCTGGTTAACAGCTAATGTCTATTCTTGTCTTATTCAATCGTTAAAATTGGGTTTGGCAGCCACCGACCCCTTTTAGGTCGAACCCAGAACCCACAGGGTGGCTTGAGGGACAAGGTCGCCAACTCAGACACCCTCCGCACTGAGGTAATGATCACAAGGAACTCCACATTCAGGGCCAGAAACATGGAAATCTCATCTAAAGACTCAAATAGTGCTCCCTGCCACATGTAGAGGACAAGTTTGGTTTCAAAGTCGATACCAGAGCCACCCAGGGAGGACGGGCATGAGCCATCTCCTACATTAACATGCTGACCAAGGATTTTTCAGATACTGACATTGAACGCTAATTAATAAGGCCGACACTTTGACCCTTAAGGATGCTATTGCAACCAGTCATTCAGGCCCTCCTGCAGAAAATCCAAGATACTTGAAATTGAAAGTGTCGGAGAATGTCCAGGAGACTTCCATCATGAGAAGTAGGCGCCCCACATCCACTAGTAGATCTTTGTGAATCAAAGGGGCTACTACCAAGGGGTGAGTGCCCCAATCCAGAGACTATAAATTGGGATGTTGCAGTGGTCCTTGCAAAAGCAGATCAGACTTGTCTGGGAGCCGAAGAGGCAACTGCCAGTCTGACCCAGTCTGCAAACCAGGTTTGCCTTAGCCAGTGGGGGGCAACTGGAATTTTGTAATGCCCTCTAGACTTACCTTCTTTCCCACGTAAGGAAGATGCACATTGAACTCAGAAATCAGAAATGTGACCAAAGAGTCACCAGAGCATCTACTGTGAATGCCAGAGGATCCCAGTAGCAGGTCACAAACTGGATCACCTTCCTGTTGCTCCTGGTCGCAAGAGATCCACCCCAGGAACACCCTACTTGTTGCAAACCATGTGAAACCTCCAGATGGGAGCTTCCCTCTCCCAGATCCACCATTTCCTGGCTGAGAAAACTAGTGTGGGTGTTGTCCCCCCCCCCCCCTAATGTGGATGGCTGAAATGCAAGTCACATGCTGTTCTAGCCATTCAATCATTCTGGTAGCCTCTCAAAAAAGGCCATCTTGCTCCTATTGCCCCCTGGTTGTTCACATCTGCCCCAGCCATCATGTTGTTCGACAGGACACAGACCAGAAGATCATGTATTGGTTGTGATGTTGGGCCAAAGAAGCTGAGCATAGCAACTCCATCTTGAACCTTATAGTCTGCATTAATTGGTTTAGATGTTTCAGTTCTAGGGCGATGTGTATGGCCCGCCCTTCTTGTGAATCAAAAACAGGTTGGAGTAGAAGGTGAAACCCCTATTTTCAGGTGCCACTGGGACAATCACTTCCTCCTATAACAGCTGGCCAAAGGCCAACCTCCGGATGCCTTCTTCAGCGAACAGTGCTAATTTGACCAGAGGCCACCTCACAAGCCAGATCTTTTATACAGAGACCACAACCTCCCTCACCCAGGCATCCAACCATTCGGCATGCCAGATTTGCGCAAAAAACATCAGATTATTCAAAAAAACAAGATGCAAAGGACATCCTCCCCACCTGGTCCATGCCTGATTGGACCAAAATCAGGCTTTTTCTTGGGATACTTGAATTGGGCATATCCACAGTAGTCTTCTTGAAGGCATTCTATGGAGCGGATTTCTCCAGGATCGCAGTCACCCACCCGCAAAACCGATGAAACAAAGGGCCACAGTGACTTTGCTGCCCTGGCCACTTCCGCTGTGGCAATCTGGTACTCACGCGTGGCACACTTGATTAAATCATGCAGTTTTTCACCGAACAAGTGGTTGCCAACAAAGGTTAGTGCAGCTAGTGTTTTCTTGAAAGTAGTGTCTGCGGACCACTGCTTCAGCCACATGGTCACTGACATCGCAAGCAGATTAGTTGCATAGCCAGCTTGGCAAACCTGACCAACGTCAGATTGTACAGGAGTTCCTTCTCCTTGGTATCAGCACCAAGGCCTTCTAGAGATCCCAGGCTTTGCCACCCCAGACCTTACCCACCAAAAACATGGGTGAAATTTCAAAACACAATTTCTGGACAGCCTTTTCTGGAAAAGACATCCCAGATTTTTTGTCCAGCTTCCCCCATTCCTTGTCTATTAATATACCACTGGGCTGAAAATGCCCCAAAGACGTCTCCTGATGGGCATCTGGATTCCCTTCCATTGCACCAGCCACGGCCCAAGATCTCTGAAGGCCTGGAACCTTCTCAGGGTCAGAGACCAGAGAATCCCACTCCTCTGATTATAGCTCCTTATCCAAAAGAGTACAGTCCTCAAAAGTTATCTTTTGACTGGTATTCAGCAGCCGAGGAGCTGGTCAGCAGTGGTTTTCTTTCCTGGACCACCATATTACCTGCAAAATCATTGCAAATCAGTGGAACCTCGGCATCTCAGCCTTGATAGTCTGGGACCTTCTGGGACAAGCACTGTGTCCCAGAACCCCCAGAGGAGGGATCTAATCCAACCAGAAGCCCTCATGCCAAAGCACCAATGGGCGCAGTGAGCTTCGTCACGCAGGGGGAGGAAAAGTGTAATACAGTGAAGGTGATGTTGTTGGAGAGGATGCACATCATAGCAGCAGTGTAAAAAAAAACATTTAAAAACAAATATTGGCTGTAATTCCCATTGCTAAAAACCCTACTGGGCTGGCTATTACGACAGGGTTTTTATCAATAAAATTTGATCATGATTCAGTAAACTGTCACGCGTGTTGTCAAATCTCGTATGGAGGTGAGAATTCTCATATGCTTCACACACATGCATGTTTGTCTCGCATGTGTCCCTAGCCAGGCAAGAAAGTGAGAATTCCCACATGCGGGTTCAGGCTGGAAAATGAGAATATTTGGCGCTGAATCAACCCTTATGTGTCCAGAATATTAGCTTATATTATAAAGCTTCTCCTATATAATCAACTTCAGTATCTAATGCTCCCTCTTGATCTTTCCTTGTACGCATGTGTCAGGATTAAAACACTGGAAAAAGGGCAGCCACAGCAAGCAAACCACTGCTATCAGAAACGTCAGCAGCCTATTATATTCTAGCACTGGGCAGCACAATGCACATGCGTGAGATCTGAGGGGCGGCACAGTAACTGTCAGGATTCCAAGATGGCGCTGCCCGACGGAGGACGACGGGGTAGTGGAGGGATTCAGAGTGCAATGCGACTGGAGAAGTAAATTTACATTAACTATTTTTTAAACTGGGGTCCGGGCAAGCCAGGTCTAGGGAGTTTTTACTAACGCTCCATGACCTGTAATGTTCCTCTTTAAAGGTTACATGTGTAACCAACACCATTGCTCTGGCCATAGAGCATGGGAGCCACATTATGCAACCGAGCCATCTGTAGTAACATCATTGTCCAACAGCATTAACTTTTGGCCCTTGCTGGCCCACCATTCTATCAAATTAAAAAATAATGTCCATGTACTCTAATGCAATGCACCATTTCTTCTTCCAGAACCTTGATTACAGCTTTAAACAGAACGGATTGTAGTTTGTGTAAAACTCTTCAAAACACAACTATTAATTACCTTAAAAATCTGACACACTCAACTGGAAAATATATACACATTAACAGCATGTTACACCGCAATGTGGTGTATTACACAAAAGTGTAAACGATAATGGTCAAGTGATAATCTCTCTCCAATTTAACTATTGAAACCCCCCAAAGCAGCTGCATAATACTGCAGGTAGATGCAACCTTCTACCGTGCAGCTGTTTGTGAGCACCATCCCTCATTATGCCCCAGCAGCCAGCTGCCGACCAGCCCTGACGGATTACGCTCCCGTCTCCACTGACAGCAAGGGGCCTTAAATTAAATGTAAATTAGCGTCAAGGGTATAGAATGAATTACTACCTAATTTACTGTTCCGGGATAATAAAGTATTATACAGGTCCGCTTAGGAAAAAAAAGGCCCAAGACTTGATGTTGGAGATTAACAGCTACATGTTTATTTGCTTGGAGAATTTAGACTGTGTTGGTCTGTCTCATTACTCCCAGCAAAATTATTGGCAGAACAGATTCCCTGCTAGTTATGGCACCCTTGACATTTTGTGCAAGACTTCCTTAAGGTGCGATGTTGAAAGCATATCATTCAGGGCAAATGAAAACAACATTACCTCTGAAAATAGGGAACCAGCATTCCTGGAAGCACGCTTAACAGATGTAAACTTTCACACTGAGAGATAAATAAAAAAATATAAAAAATACAGAAGTAAGCTTATTCTGTTGTGCAGAAGAAATATGGCTCTGTACCAGTTTTTTCAGTGCTTAATTTTGAAAAAAAAATTCACTATGGTTTAGTTAAAGTTAAACTTCAGACACAACACAGCTTTAATGCTGCACACTAAGTATATGCTATATGGAACCTCAGGACATGTCGGAGAACCACACCATTTTCTCTCACTGGAGTATAGTATATGGTGTTGTCTGATAAACCAAATTGTGTACCTTTCCTGGCAAATATTAAAATGTGAATATTTTTATTGTTTATTTATTTTTGTTACCTTAAAATGATATTATAGCATCTTTCTAATTTTGGACCTATTGACTTATAGACCTATAGTAGACCTTGAAGACAATGAGGTCTATATGGGTGACTGATCTCCAGAAAACTTAGACAGAATGCTGATGATATTCTATTTGCCAGACAGGCAGACAGCAGAAGATGAATACACCTGAGTTAGGCACCTAGGTTGGCCTTCCTGGAGGGTATATTGAAGCTGGTGTTGATCACTATTGGATTGTACACTTGGCAGCCAATTCCAATTGAAGTCAGGTTTTTGAAAACGGTTCACAACCTTGTAACTTGTTTTTCTCCACTTGCTTTGCTGATATTTTATGCTCACAATAGTCTTGTAATTGTTCTCTATGCTAGTTGTTTTTTAGTTCATTTTTAGTTTGGCCTCCAGAAAGCGTTCTAGTGACCCAGGTCAGACATAATTGGTGTCTGGCCAACGTGTGGCATTTCTGGCCTGAGACATGCGAGCACTAGTCCGTCTCTTTTAGGGGCATAAAAACACCATTTACTCCCCTTTCTCCACTGCAGTGCTTTCACTCTTTTCCAGTTAATAAAATGTATAGCATATCTCCCAAATGTCCCCGATTTTGGATGTCCATGTGTCTTGAGTCCATGTCCCGGTGTCCCTTGTTGTTCTGCATGTTACACCACAAAGAGGGACAAATGGGAAAGGCAAATCATTTACTGTTGTAGATTTAAAGTGTTTCTTTTGTTTTAATTGTTACGGCCTATCTCCTATCCATCCCCAAATGAGGGGGGTGTAGCCTAATTTAATGATTGTCCTCTTAAAATGTTGATAGGTATGGGATAGGTCCAGAGGGTCACCACCCCTGCTCCATTCACTGCAATCGAGGGGCATGCCAGGCCTTGAAATGCCTCCTCTATTGAAGTAAATGGATAGGGCGTGACCAGTCACATTGACTGACTGAAGGGGCATCTGCTCAACACAGTGGTCACTGGCAAACTGAAATGCTGGCATGCACAGTACAGTACTCTAATAACAGTCCCTACATTTATCAGTAACCCGCACTACCAGAAAACAATAGACACAAGCCAGTTCCTAGCATGAATGGATAAACAGTGCTCCTCTGTTGTAAGACTACACACTGCATCACCACTGTTCACATCACAGATACAAAAAACTTTCATCAGCATTACCCCTCATACAGTGCTCCATCTATACCATGTGTCTGCGCTGTGTGTGTGTGCAGATCCCCCATAGCTCCAAATCAATAACATTACATTGCACAGACTACCTCCTTCTTTCCGAGATCAACCCATTCACTTTTTATGCAAATTTCCTGGGGGGGCTTATTTGAAATAAAATTCAGCAGTTTAGATTTGCACTTGTTTCCTTAGATGATAAGATGTGTTGACAGAGGTACTTTAAGTACCCATTAAGGGTATACTTTAAAAAAGAACAAACCCCACCAGCAGCCGGCCTTAAATCTAAAAGATCCCGGGGCCGGCCGCTGGCTTTTCTCCGGGACATTCTGAATCCGGATGCCTTGGGGTGGGGTGGCACATGCGCAGGCATGGAATGCGGCAGCACACGCTCCCCATTCATGTCAATGAGTGTCATCTGCCGAATGACGTGGTCACAACAAGCAGCTCTCATTGGACAAGATCCCAGACATGTGCTGTTGGAGAGGGGAAGGGTGAGTTTTGATGGGTGAACAGCAAGACAGTTCAATTTGGAATGCCCTGGGGGCACAGAACAAAATCAGAGAAAGTCAAATGCCCAGGTTTTGTTCCGATTTGAAGTGTTTTCTGGCAGATCTCAGACCAGTTGGGCCCTAAGGCATGAGACTCCCCACTTACCTGCCACCTGAGCAGAATTGTGTATTACCCCTTAAATATAGACCAGCAAAATTGTGAACATACGTTTGAACATACATATTTACCTTAAAGAACACATCAAATAAAAAAAATAAAAACTTGAAGTCCTCTCATCATCGCAGCATGGGGGCATCATTATTTGGGATAAGCTTTGGGAATTGGGAATGTGAAAGCAGTGAGTATGGGTTGTCCACCATAAATTTTGTCCCTATCCACTAAAAAGAAAAAAGGTCTGGGGAAAATCATGTTTAATAAAATACTGAGCAACAGCTATATAAAATGTTTGCTGAATTTACTTCCTCTTTACAGAGCCTAAAACTGGCAGAATAGGACATCCCAAACAACCGGCAGTCACATGGGCACCCATAAAGATTGGCTGGCACTGCTAAATGTGAACGCCGATTTGAAATGGCCTAGTGCCAGTGTAAAACACAATAAAGGAAGTAAAGTCATTTTGAAGATGTTCCAGAGAAGTTAATATTTACTAAATACATTCACAGGTTTACAGTTAAACAGTTAAATTGCTGGTTTTGTCATTATGGGTGATGGGTAATAACCTTGCTTTATAAAACATTTTAAAACAGTTCTTTATTAATATAACACCAACATATTCTGCAGCTCTTTAATCGGATTTTTAAGACGAGTTATATACTTCTTAATAACGATTATAATTAATATTAGTACAATGGGTATTATGGAGTCAGATGTGAGAAATAGGACAACAAATAATATATCGTACTGACAGAAATGCAGACACTGGTGAGGGCCCTGGTCTTGCAAGCTTACAACTTAAACTTGTGTATAAATACATTATATTTATTTGTCTTTTATATATAATTTAATATACAGCAAATAAGGGTAAATAATAAATATAAATTTCCTTGATCTGGTTGAACAAATAAAAATTGGTGCATTTTAGGATAGAGAAAATAATGTTCCATCATCCATAATGCACCTTATTGCCAGGAATGATTATACATGTACCTGGCTGTCCATTTATACACTGCCTTTGCAGGAAAAGAAGTACAAAGCAGGATGAGGCAGCACAGAAAGAGTTACAGGAGCCTCTAGAGCAGCTCGGAGTTACACTTGACTGACTCTCCCCCTTCCCACCCTGTTCCTGACATGTTTACAGCCCCCTGGGATACTGATGACACCAATAGTCTAAATACAGCCTTGTTCATGGGTAATGATTGTGATGGGTGAGCTGTATTCCCAATTCCCGGATGCTTGCCGACCCTAGCGCACCTGTGGACTTGTTACTGTTCTCGATTTAAACTGTCATCATTTTATTTCCAACTACCGAAGGTGAATATACTCAAAATACATGATTCTTGGTGTATCCCAAGCCCTACACAATACCACAAAGCACAGGTTTAGTGTATATTTGTTACAAATCTAATCTAAGTTCTAAAGGATGTCCCCAATGTGCTGAACTGATCTAATATTTTTTTATTCTTAGGTTATAAGAAGTGTTTTTTATGGAAGCAGTTTTCAGTACCTCCAATCTTTTGCTATTGGCAACTGTAAAATATATAGTTACCAAGTCTGTCCTGGAATATTTTTCCCAGCAGAAGCATCAGGCTGATGCACTATGCTGCTAAGACCTTCAATTATAATTAAATAAATAAGCCATTGCCACTGACCCCTCTCCTCCACTGCCACATCCCATTCAAAGAGCACAGGAGTATGACAGAATTAAACTAGACCAGTTTTTGGTCCCATGAACATCTTCTCTAGGAGGAATTCTGGTTATGGATGCCCCACAGTGGAAAACTTAAAAACATAAACATACCTCCAAACTGTCCCTCATTTGATGGGACTGTACCTCTTGAGCCCATGTCCACCTCTCGTTTTCATTTGTCCCTCTTAACCATGCAGATCTGCATCAATAAATGATTAATTTACCTATTCGAAGTGTTGTTACTGTTATTACCTCCTAACCATCCCTCAATTAGGTGGGCATGGCTTAATTTAACAATTGTCCCTCTTTCCCACCCTGAAAAATTGGAAGATATGCATGCCTTCAAAATATTCCCCGACTTCCTTGTTCCAGCACGACTGTAAGCTACATCAAAGAGCAGCCAGCTGCAGAGAAGCGTATCCCTGCTTCTTCTCGATTGTTTTGCCCGCAGTCAAGAATGAAGAGGTGGAAGCCGGCATGTACTTGTATACAATGGTCTGCCCTTGGCCGGAGCAATGCTGGAATCAGAAAGCAATTGGGTTTTTAGTCCATTCACTGGCTATTTTAGTTTTTCAACACAGGAGATCCCAGATTGGGATGCCTGCTATAGAGCATGTTTGTACATTATTTTTGACTTAAAAAGCAGTAGGGTGGCCGAGTCACCCTAGAAAAAGATGGTGGGCACAAACAATGCTCATGAAGAACATTTCCTGAGGGGTTTTCTATATAGATTTGTGTGGATTTCCTCAAGGCTCACCCACAAACCAAGACCATACAGACAGATAGCAGGCTGTGGAACACATCAGCATTATATAAATAAATAATGGATCACAGCCTCCCATCAATGATGTGCTTGATGAAATTGGATGATGGTGATGGTTTTGGAATGAAGTTGTAAGGGTCATTAGTCATTAGGAGTTTTTCAGAATGAGCCTGCCAAACATGATTGATCATTCCCCTGTCAACTGAACCATTGGCTCCTGCAGCATATGGCCACCACCTGAGGGTTACAGCTCCTGACCATTTATTTGAAGGTTTCAATGAATTTCCCCGCGATTCGATCGCTCGAAGTTTTCCTTTAACATCCATTCATTTACATTACAGGCATTCTAAGATGGCGGACGGGACATGTCCAGACATCAACCCCGCCAGTGCAAGCTGGGACAGTCACATGCAGCCTATCAGCAGCCAGCAAGCCCGGTGACGTCACAGCGCAATTTAAGGCCGGCCATCTTGCTTTTCCTCATTTCTCTATTGCATTCGTGAGAGACAGGACGCTGCTGTAGGCAGGGAGAGAGACAGTTAGACAGGCAGGGACAGACAGGGACAGGCTGGAAACAGGCAGGAGACAGACAGGAGACAGACAGAAAGTCAGCGAAAAACAGGGAAAGGTAGAAAAATCAGAGGCTGTCAGCCTGTCACAGGGAGTTTTTTTTTTTTTTTTTTCATCCAGCCTGACAGGCTTTGTTAGCGTTTTCAGGCTGCTTATACTAACTAACTGTGCATATATACTGAACTGATCTTAAGTCTGCTGTGAGGCATCCCATTCTGTGACTACAGCAGCCTCTGTTTAAGACCATATAACCATTTGCACTTATTCTCATAGAAATTAGGCCTGATAAAGACACTTTTGCTGTGCATACTCTCTGGTTTTTGTGGCATCCCATTCTGTGACTACACCAGCCTCTATTTAATACCATAATAACCATTTGCACTTATTCTCATAGAAATCAGGCCTGATAAAGACACTTTTGCTGTGCATGCTCTCTGGTTTTTGTGGCATCCCATTCTGTGACTACACCAGCCTCTATTTAATACCATAATAACCATTTGCACTTATTCTCATAGAAATCAGGCCTGATAAAGACACTTTTGCTGTGCATGCTCTCTGGTTTTTGTGGCATCCCATTCTGTGACTACACCGCCTCTATTTAATACCATAATAACCATTTGCACTTATTCTCATAGAAATCAGGCCTGATAAAGACACTTTTGCTGTGCATGCTCTCTGGTTTTTGTGGCATCCCATTCTGTGACTACACCAGCCTCTATTTAATACCATAATAACCATTTGCACTTATTCTCATAGAAATCAGGCCTGATAAAGACACTTTTGCTGTGCATGCTCTCTGGTTTTTGTGGCATCCCATTCTGTGACTACACCAGCCTCTATTTAATACCATAATAACCATTTGCACTTATTCTCATAGAAATTAGGCCTGATAAAGACACTTTTGCTGTGCATGCTCTCTGGTTTTTGTGGCATCCCATTCTGTGACTACACCAGCCTCTATTTAATACCATAATAACCATTTGCACTTATTCTCATAGAAATTAGGCCTGATAAAGACACTTTTGCTGTGCATGCTCTCTGGTTTTTGTGGCATCCCATTCTGTGACTACACCAGCCTCTATTTAATACCATAATAACCATTTGCACTTATTCTCATAGAAATTAGGCCTGATAAAGACACTTTTGCTGTGCATGCTCTCTGGTTTTTGTGGCATCCCATTCTGTGACTACACCGCCTCTATTTAATACCATAATAACCATTTGCACTTATTCTCATAGAAATCAGGCCTGATAAAGACACTTTTGTTGTGCATGCTCTCTGGTTTTTGTGGCATCCCATTCTGTGACTACACCAGCCTCTATTTAATACCATAATAACCATTTGCACTTATTCTCATAGAAATTAGGCCTGATAAAGACACTTTTGCTGTGCATGCTCTCTGGTTTTTGTGGCATCCCATTCTGTGACTACACCAGCCTCTATTTAATACCATAATAACCATTTGCACTTATTCTCATAGAAATTAGGCCTGATAAAGACACTTTTGCTGTGCATGCTCTCTGGTATTTGTGGCATCCCATTCTGTGACTACACCAGCCTCTATTTAATACCATAATAATCATTTGCACTTATTCTCATAGAAATTAGGCCTGATAAAGACACTTTTGCTGTGCATGCTCTCTGGTTTTTGTGGCATCCCATTCTGTGACTACACCAGCCTCTATTTAATACCATAATAACCATTTGTACTTATTCTCATAGAAATTAGGCCTGATAAAGACACTTTTGCTGTGCATGCTCTCTGGTTTTTGTGGCATCCCATTCTGTGACTACACCAGCCTCTATTTAATACCATAATAACCATTTGCACTTATTCTCATAGAAATCAGGCCTGATAAAGACACTTTTGCTGTGCATGCTCTCTGGTTTTTGTGGCATCCCATTCTGTGACTACACCAGCCTCTATTTAATACCATAATAACCATTTGCACTTATTCTCATAGAAATCAGGCCTGATAAAGACACTTTTGCTGTGCATGCTCTCTGGTTTTTGTGGCATCCCATTCTGTGACTACACCGCCTCTATTTAATACCATAATAACCATTTGCACTTATTCTCATAGAAATCAGGCCTGATAAAGACACTTTTGCTGTGCATGCTCTCTGGTTTTTGTGGCATCCCATTCTGTGACTACACCGCCTCTATTTAATACCATAATAACCATTTGCACTTATTCTCATAGAAATCAGGCCTGATAAAGACACTTTTGCTGTGCATGCTCTCTGGTTTTTGTGGCATCCCATTCTGTGACTACACCAGCCTCTATTTAATACCATAATAACCATTTGCACTTATTCTCATAGAAATTAGGCCTGATAAAGACACTTTTGCTGTGCATGCTCTCTGGTTTTTGTGGCATCCCATTCTGTGACAACACCAGCCTCTATTTAATACCATAATAACCATTTGCACTTATTCTCATAGAAATTAGGCCTGATAAAGACACTTTTGCTGTGCATGCTCTCTGGTTTTTGTGGCATCCCATTCTGTGACTACACCAGCCTCTATTTAATACCATAATAACCATTTGCACTTATTCTCATAGAAATTAGGCCTGATAAAGACACTTTTGCTGTGCATGCTCTCTGGTTTTTGTGGCATCCCATTCTGTGACTACACCAGCCTCTATTTAATACCATAATAACCATTTGCACTTATTCTCATAGAAATCAGGCCTGATAAAGACACTTTTGCTGTGCATGCTCTCTGGTTTTTGTGGCATCCCATTCTGTGACTACACCAGCCTCTATTTAATACCATAATAACCATTTGCACTTATTCTCATAGAAATCAGGCCTGATAAAGACACTTTTGCTGTGCATGCTCTCTGGTTTTTGTGGCATCCCATTCTGTGACTACACCAGCCTCTATTTAATACCATAATAACCATTTGCACTTATTCTCATAGAAATTAGGCCTGATAAAGACACTTTTGCTGTGCATAGTCTTACTGCTGCCAGGTGCACTGCTGGCTGTTGGGGCATCCCATTCTGTAACATAGCATACCCCTCTTTTTTTACACTAAGAAGCTCTCTTATTTACACTAGGCAGGCCTGTTGGAGGCTGAGTGTTACTGCTCACTTTTGGTGTGCATTATATTCTGTTTCATATAGACCCACCGCTGCCTGGGGGTTCTTAAAATATCACCTACTACCACGCCAGTTAGACTATGTCGGGCAGACAAGTGCCTGGAAGTGAAAAGAGGAGTGGCAGAGGCCAAGATTCTGCAGGCAGAGCTCGCATCAGACTGGGGGCCAGTAGCAGCAGGAGTCACGCTGAGAGACCTAATCTGCCAGTATCTGCTAGCGGTCGGGTCTCCACCAGTAACGCATCTGCCGTGGTAGATTGGCTGACGCGCTCATCAACAACATCATCACAACTTACGTCTGAGACCCCCAGTCTAGGGTCAGTAGGTTCCTCTGACACAACCCTGAGTTGGCATGCCCCGAGAGCAGTCCCTGTCCTCCCATTGCCTCTGTCCTACGCCGTTCCCTCCCCCAGCGACGTATCCTATGCTTTGGGTTCAGCTCCACTCTTTAGTGAGGAGGACGATCAGATACAGGAGGACAGTCAGCAGCTACTGCCCAGCCAAGAAATGGAGGTGGCTTCTTTAGCTAGGCAGACAAATAGTGATGTGGACAGTGTCGTGGGTGCTGCGAGCGTTCCAGCTCCTGCGCCAGACACTGTTGACGAATCCACGAACATCAGTGACGTACAGCCACAACTCGGTGATGATGATGATGACGATGAAGCCGATCGCACTTGGGAGCCGGGTGAGGAAGGGGCTTCATCGTCATCATCAGGAGAAGAGGGGCGCAGGTTGCCCCGGAGTCAGCAGCTGAGGCAGCAAGGTGGTAGCAGTCAGCATGGGGGCACAATTCCAAAGGCTGGAGCCGGCCGGGGCCGGGGTAGAGCACCTGCTGTGCGGCAGTCTACCTTATCGGGAGGTAGTGGAGCAGGGGTTCCTGGAGTTGGCAACAGCAGCAGTGAATCAGTGAGGCCAGGGGGTGGGAAAAGTAGCTACTCGGCAGTGTGGCAGTTTTTCCTGAGGCATCCGCAGGAGGGTAACATGGCCACATGCAAGATATGTAGGCAAAATGTGAAGCGTGGCCAGGGTCCAAATGTTGGCACCACGGCTCTGCGTCAACATATGATGCGTCACCATAAAGCGACCTGGGAGAACCGAGGCTCCCAAGGGGTGGTCCAGTCTGCTTCCTCACCAAGTGAGCTCCCAATTTCTGCCAGCCAAGGCTCCAGCACCTCAGCCGAAGGCAGCTGTGCGTCATACCCATCCTCTGTCGCTATTGCTCCTCCTCCTCCAAGTCATGCATCCCGCCAGCAATCCATCAGCGAAGCCATGTCCAAGAGACAGCAGTATGCGCCCACTCATCCTACGGCGCAGAAGCTGAATGTGCTCCTGTCCAAGTTGCTGGTGCTGCAGTTGCTCCCTTTTCAGGTGGTGGAATCTGCACCTTTCAGAGAACTGATGGCTTGTGCCGAGCCGAGGTGGAGAGTCCCAAGCCGTCATTTCTTTGCCAAGAAGGCAGTACCAGCGCTGCACACTTTTGTTGAACAGAAGGTGGGCCAGTCCTTGAGCCTGTCGGTGTGTAGCAAAATACATGGCAGCGCCGACATCTGGAGCTGTAACTACGGTCATGGGCAGTACATGTCGTTTACGGCCCACTGGGTGAATGTGGTCCCTTTGCAGCAGCAGCAGCAACTTGGACAGGTCACGCCGCTTCGGCCTCCGCGCTCTCTGCCCATTGGGCCTGTGACACCGTGCGACTCGGCCTCCTCATCCTCCGCCATCTCCTCACCCTCCACTGTAGGCTCAAGTCTCAGTGCCCCTCCAGTCTACCATGTGTGCAGGGCACGGAGGTGTCACGCAGTGCTTCACATGGTTTGTCTTGGCGAACGGAGTCACACAGGGGAGGAACTGCTTAAATGTATTCATCAGGAAATCCAAACATGGCTTACTCCGAGAAAACTTAAAATGGGAATCATGGTTACCGACAATGGGAAGAACATTTTGTCTGCGCTGCGCCAAGGAAGCCTGACCCATGCCCCCTGCATGGCTCACGTCTTCAATCTGGTTGTCAAGCGGTTTCTGAAGTGTTCCCCCCATCTGCAAGACATCCTAACAACTTCAAGGAAACTTTGCATGCACTTCAGCCACTCCTACACCGCCAAACACACCCTTCTTGAGCTACAGCGTCAGAATGGTATCCCCCAACATAGTCTGATTTGCGATGTTTCCACCCGTTGGAATTCCACCCTTCACATGTTGGACCGATTATATGAACAGAGAAAAGCCATCACGGATTTCCTGATGATCCAAGCAGATAGGGGGACTCCCCTGTGTAACTTCAATGTCAACCAGTGGCAGCTCATACGTGACACCTGCCGTTTGCTCAGGCCCTTTGAGGATGCCACTTTATTTGTCAGTCGGCAGGATTACGGGATGAACGACGTGATTCCACTGCTTCATGTACTACAGCACATGTTGGAAACCATGGCTGGTCAGGGCACTGGAGACATGGCGTTTACATCTTACGGCCACATGAACCCCGCTGGAGCTGAACTGGAGGAGGAGGAGGAAGAGGAGGAGGAGGAGTTGCCCAGCGAAACACAGTTTAGGCTTGGCGAAATGGCTGGTTTATCTAGTCAGCGGACAGGAGAGGAGGAGCAGGAGCAGCCAGAGGAGCTAGAGGTTTTTGAGGAAGGCGAGACAGAGGACCCGGGCACACCGTGGCAGTATGCAGTGGAGATGGAGACAGGTAGTCCATCCGAGTCACTTGCGCAAATGGCACGAAGCATGCTCACGTGCTTGCGTAGTGACCCCAGAATTGTTTCCATCTGTCGGCGGGATGACTTCTGGCTGTCCACCTTATTGGACCCTCGGTTCCGGCACAAAATGGGGGCATTTTTTAAACCCACCGAGAGGGAGGACAAACTCAACTACTACAAAGACATTCTACGTAGGCAGTTGGCCGATGCCTATCTGCGCCATGGTCCATACTCTCGCAGGTCTGACTCGAGGGGACCTCTGCGCTCACCTTCCACTGCCATGGCCGCTGGGGGGGTTGGCAGCAGCAGCAGCAGAAGCTCCATCAGCAGCAGCAGCCTCAGTCTTCAGTCGCTAATGAGTAGCTTTCTACACCCGCATAGTGAGGCTACTCATGAGCAGCAGGAAGACCTGGAGCAGGACCTGAACCAGCAGGTCATGTCATACTTTGACATGACCATGCCAACACACCTTGAGGATCCGCTGGACTTCTGGGCAGCCAAACTTGATTTGTGGCCGCAACTAGCAGAGTTTGCCCTGGAAAAGCTGTCCTGCCCGGCAAGTAGCGTGCCATCTGAGCGGGTGTTTAGTGCGGCGGGGGCCATAGTTACGGCGAGGAGAACTCGTCTGTCAACTAAAAATGTGGAGAGACTCACCTTTGTCAAAATGAATCAGGGATGGATCAGCCAGGATTTCCACCCACCAATGCCTGATGCATGCGACTAGATTCAGCATGGTGCCACGTTTTACACTTTCCAAATGGTGCAAAACATATTTATGTCTTTAGGCCATTTTTTGGGCTCCTGCTGCTGCCAACTTCTGCCAACTCCAGGGTGTGATTCATCCAATTTTTGGGCTCCTGAAGCCAACTCCAGTGTATATTTGGGCTCCTGCTGCTGCCAACTCCAGGGTGTGATTCATCCAATTTTTGGGCTCCTGAAGCCAACCCCAGGGTCTCTTTAAAGTAATGTTTGGGCTCCTGCTGCTGCTGCTGTCAACTCCTGCCAACTCCAGGGTGTGATTCATCCAATTTTTGGGCTCCTGAAGCCAACCCCAGGGTCTCTTTAAAGTAATATTTGGGCTCCTGCTGCTGCTGCTGCCAACTTCTGCCAACTCCAGGGTGTGATTCATCCAATTTTTGGGCTCCTGAAGCCAACCCCAGTGTCTCTTTAAAGTAATATTTGGGCTCCTGCTGCTGCCAACTCCAGGGTGTGATTCATCCAATTTTTGGGCTCCTGAAGCCAACCCCAGGGTCTCTTTAAAGTAATATTTGGGCTCCTGCTGCTGCCAACTCCAGGGTGTGAATCATCCACTTTTTGGGCTCCTGAAGCCAACCCCAGGGTCTCTTTAAAGTAATGTTTGGGCTCCTGTTGCTGCTGCTGCCAACTCCTGCCAACTCCAGGGTGTGATTCATCCAATTTTTGGGCTCCTGAAGCCAACCCCAGGGTCTCTTTAAAGTAATATTTGGGCTCCTGCTGCTGCTGCTGCTGCCAACTTCTGCCAACTCCAGGGTGTGATTCATCCAATTTTTGGGCTCCTGAAGCCAACCTCAGTGTCTCTTTAAAGTAATATTTGGGCTCCTGCTGCTGCTTGCAACTCCAGGGTGTGATTCATCCAATTTTTGGGCTCCTGAGGCCAACCCCAGGGTCTCTTTAAAGTAATATTTGGGCTCCTGCTGCTGCTGCTACTGCCAACTTCTGCCAACTCCAGGGTGTGATTCATCCAATTTTTGGGCTCCTGAAGCCAACCCCAGGGTCTCTTTAAAGTAATATTTGGGCTCCTGCTACTGCCAACTCCAGGGTGTGATTCATCCAATTTTTGGGCTCCTGAGGCCAACCCCAGGGTCTCTTTAAAGTAATATTTGGGCTCCTGCTGCTGCCAACTCCAGGGTGTGATTCATCCAATTTTTGGGCTCCTGAGGCCAACCCCAGGGTCTCTTTAAAGTAATATTTGGGCTCCTGCTGCTGCTGCTGCTGCTGCCAACTTCTGCCAACTCCAGGGTGTGATTCATCCAATTTTTGGGCTCCTGAAGCCAACCCCAGTGTCTCTTTAAAGTAATATTTGGGCTCCTGCTGCTGCCAACTCCAGGGTGTGATTCATCCAATTTTTGGGCTCCTGAAGCCAACCCCAGGGTCTCTTTAAAGTAATATTTGGGCTCCTGCTGCTGCCAACTCCAGGGTGTGATTCATCCAATTTTTGGGCTCCTGAAGCCAACCCCAGGGTCTCTTTAAAGTAATATTTGGGCTCCTGCTGCTGCTGCTGCCAACTCCAGGGTGTGATTCATCCAATTTTTGGGCTCCTGAAGCCAACCCCAGGGTCTCTTTAAAGTAATATTTGGGCTCCTGCTGCTGCTGCTGCCAACTCCAGGGTGTGATTCATCCAATTTTTGGGCTCCTGAAGCCAACCCCAGTGTCTCTTTAAAGTAATATTTGGGCTCCTGCTGCTGCTGCTGCCAACTCCAGGGTGTGATTCATCCAATTTTTGGGCTCCTGAAGCCAACACCAGGGTCTCTTTAAAGTAATGTTTGGGCTCCTGGTGCTGCTGCCAACTCCAGGGTGTGAATCATCCAATGTTTGGGCTCCTGAAGCCAACCCCAGTGTCTCTTTAAAGTAATATTTGGGCTCCTGCTGCTGCCAACTCCAGGGTGTGATTCATCCAATTTTTGGGCTCCTGAAGCCAACCCCAGGGTCTCTTTAAAGTAATATTTGGGCTCCTGCTGCTGCTGCCAACTCCAGGGTGTGATTCATCCAATTTTTGGGCTCCTGAAGCCAACCCCAGGGTCTCTTTAAAGTAATGTTTGGGCTCCTGCTGCTGCTGCCAACTCCAGGGTGTGATTCATCCAATTTTTGGGCTCCTGCTGCTGCCAACTCCAGTGTCTCTTTAAAGCAATGTTTGGGCTCCTGCCCCTCATAGTGATGCCACTTCAACTCTCTTGAATTCAATTGTGCCGCTCTGCGATTCTATTAGCGATGCCTCTGATCTGCATGTGATATTTCTTCAAAGTATTATTTAACTAACCCAGCACGCATCCTGTGCGTGTTACAGCAAGGCAGAATGGTTTACAACCCTATTGAGGCTCTAGGAGGCTCAGAAATAGCCGTTTTAAATAGCGATTCGTCGCGAATTTATTCGGGTCGAAACGATTTTTGTCAGAAAATTCGGCGAATCAGTCGAATCGAATTTTTCAAAAGTTCGCTCATCTCTAGTTTCAATCTATTCCAGGAGGAATAACTTTGGCAGGAAAGTGTACATAAGACAACATGGTTTACAGAAGATGTTTAACAGAATCCATCATTGGTCATACTAATTTCTCTTTAGAATTTTATTTTTACTAAAGCAGACCTAAGCCCTCACTTGCAACTCCTCCAAAGATCCAAACCCACTTACACTTGCTGCCTGTAAATTGATAGAATTTCCCTTCAACAAATTAATTTATTCTTTTACGGACAAGCCCTTCAGTATATTTTAGAGAAGTAAAGCCACAAACACTTTAATTTCTCTCAGGGAAGTACATAAGTTGTACCACCACCCAGTCTGCTCATACCCTGGCTGAGCGCTGGAGGCATGCTCAGGGAGGGCTGCAGCAATGGGAGCAGGCGAAAACACTGGAGAAAGGCACCACTGCACCCAACAGTCAAGTATTGTCAACTCTGTGTCTTAGCTAAAGGCTCAGCTACTCTGCTGCCAATGACTCAATATTGCACCCAGCACAATGGTGTCCATACCATAGAGGTGGAGGGGGCAGCTTGCACCAAACCCCTATTCTGCAAAGAGCCTGGAGGCAGTTGCCTTTCCGGCCTCTTTGGTATGATTCCTATTCCCCAGAAACATGGGAATACATTAAATTTGAGCTGCAAGTATACAGATAAAGAAGACAGAAAATTCTGGTTGACTACTAGAGCCAAAATGTTGCACAGCAATCGCCATCGCTTGTGAATGGCCGCATAGAAGACTCAAGGAACCTGGCTACAGTGATTGTAGGGTGATTGTAAATGTGATTGCATTGCAACACAGCATTGTGAATGGGGCCTTATGCAGAAGGCTCAAGATGGCAGTTTATGTCTTCCATGCAAACAACAGGTATGCCTATATGCTGCTCTAACAATTTACAGAATGAGTTGGGACTTATATATAAATTTACTGGTGGAGCCTGATTAAAAATACAATTCTGTGATTACTCACCTGTAGAATTGGTATTATGAGTATACCGTACGTCATGCTCCAAATAGGATACTTACACTTGGGTATTACTCCGTCAGATGGCACTGGACTGCAGAGACATCGAAAATAGGCTCCTCCCGGCCCCTCAAATACCCAGGGACCTCCCACAAATCCCCAGCATTGAAAAGCAGTTAACGAGAAGCCGGGAGAATTAAACAACCCAAACTGGAAACTATAACAATGATAACAATCACCATACAGGGGATCCAAGATAATGCAAAACCAAGGGTGGGGTGGAGCAGGACGTACTGTATACTCATAATACCAATTCTACAGGTGAGTAATCACAGAATTGTATTATTCTTTGTATACAGTACGTCCTGCTCCAAATAGAATACTTACACTTGGGACATCCAAAAGCAGTGTCCATAAAGTAGGGTGGGATCCCCAAAGCTAACAGCAGACAGTTTAGACCACTGCCGCCTGCAAAACCTTTCGGCCAAAAGCAGCATCAGCTGAGGCCCTAACATCAACCTTGTAAAACTTTGAAAAGGTATGAATAGAAGACCAAGTTGTGGCCTTGCAAACTTGTTCAACAGAAGCCTGGTGCTGAAAAGCCCAAGAGGCACCAATAGCCCGAGTAGAATGAGCAGTAAGGCGGAAGGGAGGATTCTTCCCCTTAGCAGAATAGGCCTGAATCACAGCCTGACTGATCCATTTGCTGATAGTAGACTTGGCAGGAGCCAAACCCTTCCTAGGACCAGAAGGGACCACAAAAAGAGCATCAGTCTTTCTGAAAGGTGCAGTAGCCACCAGGTAGTATTTCAGACACCTAACTACATCCAAAGAATGCAAGACCCTCTCCTTAGCAGTACTAGGATTAGGGCACAATGAAGGGAGAACAATGTCCTGATTCAAATGAAAGGCAGACACTACCTTAGGCAGAAAATCTGGCTTGAAACGAAACACCACCTTGTCCTAGTGTCTCTCATAGTAGGGGGGCTGAATGGAGAGCGCCGCCAACTCAGACACACGCCTAACAGAAGTGATAGCCACCAGAAAAACAACCTTAAGAGTAAGGATGGCCAGAGATGCATCCTGCACAGGTTCCAAAGGAGCACCCTGCAAGGCTGACAAAATGTGGGGGACGCACATGAGTCACCCCCTGCAAAAAAGTCCTAATCAGAGAGTGCTGAGCAAAGGACTTCTGGAAGAAAACAGACAGGGCAGAAACCTGACCTTTTAGAGTACTAAGTTGGAGCCCCATGTCCAACCCATGCTGTAGGAACTCCAGAATCCTGGGGATAGAGAAGACACAACAGGGAAGAGACTTAGACTCACACCAGTCAAGTAGGCACGCCAAACCCTGTAATAAATGGAAGAAGTCTTCTTCCTAGCCTTAACCATGGTATTACACCCTGGCGAAGTGGCGTAGCGCCACGCAACGCGTCGGTGGCGGTTTCTCATTGTTGGAGGAGTCCATGCTCTAAAATATACGGTGATGTAAATTTTCTCTGCTAACTGTACACGTTTATTATGTTTCCAGTTTGAGGGATCTTATTGCACCTTTTACTGTTACACAGGGCACATACTACACAAGCACTTTTCGTTATTAATCATCTTGGTTTGGGATTTAATTTTTTATATATATATACATATTCATATGGTTGATTGTTTATTCACTGGTTTAGTCACCATCTTTTGTAGATTAGCACATGTAGATATATAATAATTTTTCACGGCAAGATCCTCAGCTGTACACAAGAGTATTATAGTTATATATGTGTGCATAAGATATGCATAGGGGTTAGCATTGACATTAATCAATTGATTTTGAGAACTGATTTTGGATGAACCTCCACGTTTTTAAATTGTATATATATGTTTTTTAACTTGTCTTCAATGTTGTTGTAGAGATGTAGTTTGAGATTCAATGAATAAACTATTTTTGATACAGAGATATTTTGGTGTGCGGCATATGGTGTGGAGCTGTTAGGCTACTCTAGGGCCCCTTTTCTTGGATTAACCATGGTATCAACAACAGAAGAAGATAGCCCTTTCTCCATCAAGATGGAGGTTTCAGCAGCCAGGCCGTCAAAGCCAGAGTTTGTAAATCGGGATGGCGTAGAGAGCCCTGGGTGAGCAGATCTGGCACCAGAGGCAGAGCGTACTGATCTACTGCCAGCTGCACCACGTCTGCGAACCACACTCCTCTTGGCCACCTGGGGGCCACCAGAATTGCTGGCACCCTTTCCAGAGCAATCTTGCGTAGAACCCTGCCTGGAAGGAAGACATACAGAAACTGAAAGTCCTGCCATGACATTGCTAGAGCATCCGTGGTCAAGGCCAGAGGATCCTGGGACAGGGAGACAAAGGCCGGTAGCTTGTGATTGTGACGCAAACAGATCCACATCTGGTTGGCCCCAACGGTGACACAGAGATTGGAACACCCTGCTGCATAGGGATCATTCTCCCTGGCGAGAGGTTCCCCTGCTCAGAGAGTCTGCCAGGAGGTTTTCCACCCCCCGGGATGTACACAGCTGATATGCAGGGAACATTGGTCTCCGCCCAGGTCAAGATCAGAGACGCTTCCTGGAGGGCCTCCTTGCTCTGGGTCCTTTCCTGATGATTGATGTAGGCAACTGCCGTCTGGTTGTCCGAGCGCACCTGAACAGGCAGGCCCCGAAGGTGAGTAGTCAACTGAGCCAGAACTAACCTGATCGCCCGCAGTTCCAAGACATTGATAGGTGTGTGGGCCTCCTGAGGGCCCCACCTCCCCTGGAACCGCAGGGACTTCCAGAACCCCTCCCCCAACCTGACAGACTGGCATCCGTTGTGACCATCTCCCAGGAAGGGGTAAGAAAGGATCTGCCCCCCAACAGGTTCCTTGAGTCCATCCACCACAAGAGGGACCTCCTGACCAGGGGGGAGAGCACACACCCTGTCCAGGGACGCTGGATCCTTGTCCCACACTGACAAGAGGTGGAGTTGCAGAGGCCTCAAGTGGAACTGAGCATAAGGGACCGCCTCGAAGCACGCCACCATCAGGCCCACCAGCTGCATCCCCTGCCTGATGGAGGGATGATGACAAGATAGCAGGAACTGAACTTGTGCAATCAGACTGTCCACCTCCTGTTGAGGAAGGAAAATCCTTGCCTGAACCGTATCCAGATTCATTCCTAGGAATGGAGTCACCAAGGAAGGGGACAGTGAGGACTTGGGGTGGTTGATCACCCAACCAAATGACTCCAGGGTGGACACCACCAGCTGAGTATCCAATTCTGCCTGATGTAGAGATTGGGAGGTGATGAGAATGTCGTCCAGATAAGGAAGCACGCGGATGCCCTGATACCTGAGCAGAGACATCACGCCCGCCAGCACCTTGGTGAACACCCTGGGAGCTGAGGTGAGACCAAAGGGCAATGCCACAAATTGGTAGTGTTGATCCTCCAGAGTGAACCTGAGGAACCTTTGATGACCTGGAAATACAGAAATATGAAGGTAAGCATCCTTGATGTCCACAGAAATCATGAAATCCCCTTGGCGTAGGGAACTGATGGCAGAGCGCAGAGTTTCCATGCGAAAGCGCCTGCTCCTGACAAATTTGTTGAGGATCTTTAAGTCCAGGATAGGCCTGACTGAACCATCTTTTTTGGGGACTGTGAATAGGTTGGAATAAAAACCCTTGCCCATTTCTCTTAAAGGGACCTTGTGGATAACCCCCAGCTCCAGGAGGCCTTGCACTGCCTGCATCAGCTCCTGAGATAACACAGGGTCCTGAGGAATCCGGGATCTGAGGAATCTTGGGGGCGGCCAGGCAGCAAACTCTATCTTGCAACCGGAGGACACTACCTCCTGAATCCACCGGTCTGAGACATGAAGCCTCCAGACGTGAGCGAAGTGCTGAAGCTGTCCCCCCACCCGGATGGGTGAGGGCGCCCCATCATGCCTGAGACATCCCTTGTCTAGCACCACGGTAGGGGGAGGAGAATGAGCCCTGACCTCGAAAGGGCCGAGACTGCCGCCTGCGCTGGGGTAACCTGCCTCCCTTAGCAAAAAGGTCCAGGCGGTCCCCAAACATGCGTAGTCCTTTGAAGGGAAACCCAGTGAGGGCCTTCTTGGCAGCATTGTCAGCAGCCCACTGGCATAGCCAAACCGAGCGGCGTATAGCCACCACAAGGGCAGATGTCCTGGCACACATTCTAATGGTGTCATCCAAGACAGAGAGGACAAAATTTACAAAAACATCACAACTGGAGAGTGCATTGAACACCTCACAAGGCAAATCATCAGGGGCACTATCAAGTATATTTCTGATAAGGGTTCTAGTGGCCACAGCGGTAATGGCAGAAGCACAGACCAGGCGCAGCGCTGTCCCCGCATATGAAAAAGCATGGGACGCCAGCTGGTCAATGCGCCGGTCCTCAGCATCCCGCAGGGTAGTAGAGTCAGGCAAATGCATGACAGAGGTGTTAGATAACCCTAGGCATCCACCTCGGGAGGGGATGACCAACGCTTTACCACATCGGCAGGAAAGGGGTAACGCCGGTAAGTTTACTGGGGCGTTCCCATTCCTTTAGCACAAGGTTATTGAAATGTGCTTGCTCTGGAAATTCCAAACATGATTTAGCTGTGTGGAAGAGTTCCCCCCTTTGCCTGGGAGGCGCAACGGGGGGAGAGATGGACAGAACCTCAAAAATCTGGGCCAGCAGTCTATCAGTATCATCCGGGGCCCAGGGGTCAGAGCCAGAATCATCATGACCCCTGGGCCTCTCATCAGATGACCCTGAGTCAGAGAATAGCTCCCCTTCCGCCAAAGGGGTATAGCCACACAGTTGCAAAAACTCATCAGCTTCCATAGGGAAGAGAGTGATGTCAGGCGTTAGGTGCCGCATTTTTGCAGAGGCCTTACGCGCCAAGGTATTAGCAATTAACTTTTCAACACTAGCGAGTCTAGAAGACACATCAGGCTGAGAATCCCCACTAGTATGCAACTCAGTAGGAGTGAGATTTAAGCTTGGGGGGGTAGGTGAAGTGCAGGCCTAGCCACTGGAAGGCCAGATTGCAGTGCAAGCACCTGCTCAGCACAGGGTACACAGACCCGCGCCTTGTCAGCGTCAGCATGAGGCTGCCCACACGCTACACACAGCCGGTCTTGTCCTGAAGGAACCCCGGTCACATTATCCTGAGATGCCTCCATATGTTGATTATAGCGGCACTATATGCCGATAGGGATTGACGCTATACAGCAACCCTGGATGCCCCAATAACCCGCTAGGGAGTGGGAGTAATTACACTAGGCCTAACAAATTAGCAACTGATATAGGGCCGGGAGAAGCCAATGGATTCGCCCGCCTGAAAGACATAATAAAAGAGGGTCGTAAGCAGACAGTAATAAGGAGGTGATAACAAAGCCGCCCCTGCGAGGGCACTTACGGGCCGCGGTAGGTAGGGGATCGTCACGCATAGGCCAACCAGGCAGACAAAGATGGCGTCGGTATACCTCGAGGGGTGGGCCGGTATCAGCAATGACGCGGAATGCGCCATAGACGGGCCCCGCCCCCCCGAAGAGCGCAAAGCCAGCACATGACAAGCAGCCAATGACGGAGCGCCAGCGCCTGAGGTAACGCCGCCGCCAAGCGCGGAACATAGTGATAGAAAAGGCGCACGGTGGTAATTTTTAAGTACAGTCATAGTAAAGCAAGACAGCGCGGCGGCTGACACAAAGCAAGTGAAATAAAATAAAAGTCTAACACATGTAAATGCGTAGCATACACACCGACACCCCCCCCCCCCTCTTTTCCCCCGAAGGCTACCAGGAGAATGAGGGAGGACAGCAGCCACTAAAATAGGGCCCACCGATAGGCAGGGGCAAGGGGCAATAGTGCGGGCGGGGCATCCCATAGAGGCTCACCATAAGCCTGAACCGCCTACCCTTTGGTGGGGGATTGAGGTGGAGCAGCGCTCCTAAGCAACTAACAGCGGTGCTGCCTACCATCTCCCGACCAGCGCAGCCAAGGCTGGGTGGCATATTACTAATGGAACGGGTGGGAATAGTCCTACAGGGCCGCAGGCTAATAGCCCCGCTCACCTGCGAGTAGAGAGCCATTTCTCGTCCTTAGCAGTCCAGACTGCAGACAAAAACTGGGGATTTGTGGGAGGTCCCTGGGTATTTGAGGGGCCGGGAGAAGCCTATTTTCGATGTCTCTGCAGTCCAGCGCCATCTGGCGGAGTAATACCCAAGTGTAAGTATTCTATTTGGAGCAGGACGTACTGTATACTAAGAATAAAAATATAAAGCAAAAAAAAAAAAAACTTCTGAAATTGTGCTGGAGTAACAGTATATATATATATATATATATATATATATATATATATATTATATACTGTATCCTCTCCTAGGGGCCTCACTGTGAGAACCCCTGAGAAGACAAAACTTACAGATGCGTAGGTCATGCTTTAGCAGGGCATGTACCTTCACCAGGCATTTGTGAATGGCTGGTGTGGGTATGTCCCTAAGCTGGAGGGGAGCAGGGATGCGGCCTGCGGTGCGCTTGGCTTCATTCAGCTCTCTCACTTCAAGATGGCTAGCAGAGTTGTATAGAGCTGAGTCTGCAGATTGGCTGGCAGCTTGCGCCATGGGGCATCTCAAATAAGGATGTCCCACCAGAGAATAGCACCTGGGAGAGTGAAAATCCAGGGTGGTGTTCCTCTTTAAACTGGACCAACACCCATTTTTATTTTGGGTTTTGTCCTGCTGTCTGCTGATAAGAAGAAGCTTGGGGGGGCATTCAGAACGCAGGAGCCCCCTTGCACCTAATCGCACACAGTCCCGCGATTGGCTGTCGGGCGGTCACGTGGGCCGGAGTCGCATCCTCAGCGCTGGCCACCGGCAGGATCCACCCACGTGACTGCCTGGTGGCCAATCGCGGGACTCCTTTCCCAGTGCTTGCTCGTAATTAGGGTAAGTATTACGAGCATTGTGTGCAGTTAGGTGCGAGGGAGCTCCAGAGTTCTGGATGCCCCCCTGAGCTTCTTCTTATCAGCAGACAGCGGAATCAACACTGTTAAAGTAAAAACGGGTGCTGGTCCAGCTTAAAGTGGACCAAAACCCAGGGGTGACATTCCAATTTGGAATATGTGAAGTCATCTGGTTTACTTTATACTCGCTGGGCAAGGCCTTGACGCATGCCAGACCTTGCCCAGCATTCCCGCTATTTGCATTTGGTGTCTGGCATACTTAAAAATGGAGCAGAGTGGAGAAAGTGGCAATTCTAAGCTTAGCCACCCAGCTTTTGGCATCTTCACTCCGCCATGCGTGCTTGCAGACATTCAAGTCTGCCGGGCACACAGCATGTACAGTAGGGATGCAGGTGCCAAGCCACACAGGGGAGAAAGGATTGAGGAGCGTTTATAGTGACAAAATAGGGTTTTACACTGTGGGCAATGCCACATCAGACTTGTCTAAGATGTGGTGAGAATTTTTTCAAAATTTTCAAAATCCCCAGCACATGCGAAGGGTAGTTCTATAGGACAGGTGCAAATTATTTTTATTGGAAGGAGGTATTTTATAAGTTACCAATTAGAACCAACCTATGAGAAATGCAAATACATTTAAAAAAAAATCTCCTTTTTAAAAGGGACTGTAAACCCAAAGGCAATAATAGGGCAGCAAGCAGCTTACTTGATTTATTTTATATTGTTCCTATTGGGAATATGGGGGGAGGAAGCTATTGCATGCCTGGAAGGGACTTTAATGTTTTTGGATTTCCCATATGCTGTTATTTTATAACTTCTAAAATAGAATACCACAACTATTAAAAAGGATTTGCACCTCACCTGCAGAGCTGCTCCATCAAGTGCAGGAGAAATACCTCTTACAACAACATAAAAAAATCAAAAATCATTTGAATAACCTCTACATTTTAAAGTAGATTTCATGTATGTATGTAACAAAAGAGACAAATCAGGTCCTATCCATAGGAAAAAGGTACGACATTAGCAGCTCTGTCTCCCAGCACATAACCAATAAGGGAAAGAATGCACAAGATGTTTCCGCTTTGTAAAAGGTGAGGGTAGATCAGCTCATCCCCATTGCGCACCTTTTGTCAAAAGGCGAAAAAAGTGTCACGTGTTCAGAGGTGTTTTCTGTGGACCATGCATTTCCTTTTCATTTATTTTCTAATTACCTTCTTCATCTGTATGTGTCTCCCAAATTCAAATTGTGCCTCATTAGTCAAAAGAACAGTATTTCCTGATAGGGGCTTTAAGTCTTTCATGGCTGATTAACTCAAAATACCTATAATTTCTAGCCTAGAATAGAACTGCACTCAAGGAGAAAGTACAGACAATAGCCATGTCTATATCAGAAAACCCCCCTGATCTTTGCTAAATGATGCAGAAAATGTGTCCGCATCTGAAGATATCCCAAGAAAACATTTGACGTATGAAACAGCTTGAACCATTTCTTAATGGAAAAAATACATAATAGCAAATTTCGCACAAATATGTGGCAAAGAGATTACCTTGAAATGCTGTAAAAAAGGGGCACTATTCAGTTCCTACATAATAAATGTCCCCTTCTGAAGTTAGGTTTAGGATAGTGGCCACCACTGGAAGGAAAACATTGGGCTGTGGCATCCACATATACTCCCCCCATATGAAAGTGGACTGGCCATAGGGAGCTCAGGGAGAATTCCTGGTAGGCTGCAATGCTTTGGTACGGGTGTAGAGTTCTGCACACTGCCCATGTCGTCAACAGCCGTGCCGTAATTGCATGCATTCCTCTAACACTTAGTCCCCAATCCGACCTTACCACCATAGCGCCCAACAATTTCACATTATTGTATGGCCAAGGTACAGTAGTAGTGTGATACTGTGAGAAAATGGGTTAAATATTCATGACCCATCTAACACTTTGCATACCTGCTCATTCTGGGTCAGGGAGGTTCATAGCATACTAAAAACTAACCAAACATGCCCACTTACTCCAGTTATGGAAAACTCCATCTGATGAGGGATAGAAAAAGGTTCTTCCAACAGAAGGTGTGCAGCACTGCAGTGTGTAGCGGTTTCCTGATCCCCAGTCATACAGAGCTCCATGAAAAAGGGAGTAACTACTAAATTAGGGGCTAGGAGGCAGCAGAAGTAGGTAGTTCTTGACCCTCTGAAATTGGCAGTGTGAGTGTGGGTGAGGCATCTAATTGCTAGGGAAGCCCAATCACCCTGCTCTCATCCTCCTTTACTTCTGATCTGGGCTGCTCTTGCTCATTCACTGAACCTGGGATTTTAGTCTATTCTCAGGCTTGCTACATTAACACTGCCAGGGTTTCCCAATCAAGATGCCTCCGAAGGACCGATTTAAAGAAAAGAGGACTTTCAGGCAGTTTTTCTGCGGTGGCCTTAGAGCTCCCCCCCCCCCCCCCCATTACTACACATACAGAATCTTAATGTACTGCTAATTCTAAAAATATTTGAAATTATGCTAATTTCCTCACCCAGTCCGCATTGCCATGTATACACCTAACTAGCCAGATTGGTTGCAATCTATGAAATGCACAAACTGTTGCTGACCTAGGAACGCAGTAGAATCAGTAGGATGCACATTTTTTTAGGATATTTTTGGATGGCATGGATATGGGATCAAATGGACATATGAGCCATTTTGACTTTAAGCCTTCTTTAATGTATTAGATTTCCCCCTTTCCAACAAATTCAAATTACTATTTAGGAAATTAGCCTAACGTCAAAGTTAAGCAAGCTACTAAGTTAGAAACACTAGACCTATGCACACTGTCCTCCAGGTAAATAATGCATGCCCTGTTATCCTATCGGAATAGGCCTCTAATCCAGACAGACATTAAGGGCAACCATAATGAGGGAAATCGAGGGAACACTGCATTTTTAGAAACAAAGTCATCCATCTATAAATACAGTTCCCCTTTAAAACCATTTCTGCCTGTTCTATGTGCTTTAAAATAGCTCCGGACTCCTCATACAGCCAAGATTAAAACCCATGGAATGGTTAATAGAGAGGACTATTCACACTGTGTGCCTAACTTCCCGAAGACATGATAAATGGTTTCTGTGTGAGCTGGACTAACACGTCTACACATGCCATTAACTTTCAGTTAGTGCCTGGTTTGTTAGTTAACATTTTCTCACTGCCATTTTCTAATAACTCCTACAGCTTCGGTGTGTTTAGTCTTCTAGCTTGTCTCAATTACAAATTACATAAACAGCTAAATAAATAGATCGCTGCAAAGATCTTAAAGTGTAAGCAGACAATATTAAATATCACACATTTCAGACATTGTAACAGTGTGTATATGCAAAATCAGCTACCTCCGAGAACCCAAAAATGGCCCTCTGTAAAACACAACTAAAAAAAAAAAAACAGTATTGATATGAGCCTCCTAAAATGGCTTGGTTATGGTCTGTCCTTTTTTAAATTTGCCTGATGAAGCATTATTCCATACATTTACATGAATGCCCCATTAAGCAATGCAGACTAGCCTACAGATTCCAAAAGGGATCTACCCTGTGTTGCTTGCCTAGAAGCCTGTAACGGTCATGGTGAGCCTTTTTGGTAATGGGGCAATTGTACCCTCAACAAATGAGTTTTTTCAAGAACTATCTCTAGAGAATATGCACTCAAAGTTCCTTTGTTAGATAAAAACACTGCATCAAGTGAATTCGATCTTATATTTACTTTTTTAATTTTAGGCTTTGATAGCATTTAGATTTCTGGCAGCACGTTACAAAGCACATACATGCTTTATAATTGGTCATACGCATACCTACTGCCATAGCCAACCATGTGGCCCAGGGAGAAATCAACCATCAACAAATATGTAGACTTTGCAATTAAATTATGAAGCATATGTTCTCTATTCTGGGTCTTCATTTATCAGGATGGCCTTGGCCATGTGGGCAGTTCCTTCTGTTATCCAAAACGTTCCAACAGAATACTAGAAGTATGAGGGACCACATTTATTTTGGGAGGCAGGAATGGCATATCTTACATAGAGCCCAAGCTCTTAATTTAGAATTCACAAATAATTGCAATGTCCATCATTCTATGTTAGATTGACGTATAATGTGGAATATTACTGTAGGAGAGGGCAGTTTATCTAGTCTTGGTTGAAACTGGAGTACTGTCAGTTATTGTAATTTTCAGGCGGAATTTTAGCCTATTTGTGACACACATACAGAATTCCAGGAACAGCCGCACTCTTACTCACAGGGCGGGGACCGGCTCGCGCTCAGCTCCTAACCCTCCAGGGGTCTACGGTATGTTCTTCATTAGGTTTTGACTCTAATTTCTTACTCATAGCATGAATCTAATGTATGATGGCTATGTTATTTATGCGCACTACAGCAAGTATGCTTTGACAGCGCCGATGACGTCATTAATGACGTCAGGCGCGAAACCACATCGTTTCCAGCAATTTGATTGGTCTGTTGTACTTTATATGTCTTGTAATGGATGGCAATCTGTTCTCTTCTTGTGCGTGTGGTGGGTCCTGAAGAAGGGGGCCCCAGTGCACCCCAAAACGTCGACTAACTTCCACCGCTGCACTAATTGTATGATGTAGCAAATACAACTTTTTGAATGAACTTTTTGGAGTGCTGGTTCTTGACAAACAAACTTGGTATATGCGGCGTCTCCGCGAACCGAGCACCCACACAATACTGTGAGTAAGAGTGCGGCTGTTCCTGGAATTATGTGTTGGATACCCTGACATCGACAGCCTGCACCTACCATTTTTTCGGTAACAATCGGACCAGAAGCACTTCATATGGAGGTTTTCCAAGGAATTGACACTAACCCAGATGCCTGCGCCAAAACGCGGACATTTAATCAAGAGGAGATCGATGCCATCCTTTTGCCCCCAGACCCCACGGCGGCATTTGGCAAGGACACCCCGGTGGATTTGGTGCGAGAACTAAGGAAATTGAGGAAGAGGAAGATAGAGCTGGAGTTGCATGGACTCACACTTTCGGAGTACTACAGAGCCAAAAAAATCCCAAGGGGCTTTAGAATTTGTAACCAGCCAACGATCGGCCGCAACAAACCGGAATTTTGTGTCCGATGGTGCGAGGTATCTAATCAGAACTCGTTTAACTATATGCTCTTGGTTATAGAGGAAGTGAGAACACAACTATGCCAATTGAGCAGAGAGACCCACAGCCTGGAACTGCGCATTAAGGACAGCTCTAGCTCTGCTCCCAAAGTTCCAGAGGAGTTGGAGAAATTAGAGAGAGACTTGACCTCATATTCTGATCGCTTAAAGAAATATAAATGGGAGAAATTTAAACAAGTCTGCGACGATTATAAGGAGGGCCGGGTCTACCTGTGGCTAACGGGTAAAGACGAACCGGTGCCACCCTGCAGGCCTGTGGGTCATGGAGCGGGGGCGCGCTGGCTACCTGTCGCTCCGGGGCTGGGACGGGCAGGCAACCCATCCCTGGCCTGTCAGAGGGCAGGGGATGGAGCGCTAGCTTCGCGACGCCCGGGAGCCAATGAGAAGGCACCTGGGCGCCGCGTCACTTGTCACCGGGCGGGACTCCCGGGACTGGTGACGTAGTCCCAGCTTCCCCCAATCAGGGGGCGGTGAGAGAGGTTGCTTGGCAACCTCCCCGCCGACCGGAGCGGCGGGGACCGGCTCGCGCTCAGCTCCTAACCCTCCAGGGGTCTACGGTATGTTCTTCATTAGGTTTTGACTCTAATTTCTTACTCATAGCATGAATCTAATGTATGATGGCTATGTTATTTATGCGCACTACAGCAAGTATGCTTTGACAGCGCCGATGACGTCATTAATGACGTCAGGCGCGAAACCACATCGTTTCCAGCAATTTGATTGGTCTGTTGTACTTTATATGTCTTGTAATGGATGGCAATCTGTTCTCTTCTTGTGCGTGTGGTGGGTCCTGAAGAAGGGGGCCCCAGTGCACCCGAAACATCGACTAACTTCCACCGCTGCACTAATTGTATGATGTAGCAAATACAACTTTTTGAATGAACTTTTTGGAGTGCTGGTTCTTGACAAACAAACTACACATACAGATAAAACTGTAGGGTAAGCCAGCCAGTTCAGCTGATGGACTCACAATGTCTCAGTCCGATATCGGCCATCTTATTGTACGTTTAAGGATATATTGATGTAGAACAACATCCATTTTACACACACTTAGAATTGTGTTTGCATGCCATTCTTAGTTAAAATGGACCAACACCTATTTTACACTAAATAGGTCATGGTCAGTGCATGGTAGGACAACGTTCATCTCAGAGGGGAACAAAAAGCAGATAAGGAGAACCGGTGACTCGTGGTGGTGTATGTGTGGAGGGGCATCAGCAATCCAGGTGCCCACCATGCATGGACCAACACCCATTTGACCCATTTGGTGTTGAATGGGTGTGGTCTATATTAAGAATGGCATGTCAACACATTTCTAAATTCTATATAAAGCAGGCTATAATTGGAAAATCCCATTTGGTAAAGGAAATACATAAACAGTCAATACAGTATGTGGGTAACATTTTATTTAAGTGTATTTAAATAAAATGTGTTCTATACAAGACACGTTCTTTCTTCCTTGTAAACCATGTTCTATGAACACATGAGCTAATCACTTTTATACTCCTGCCCTTTCGCTTTTTCAATTGTTATTGACAAAAACATTTAACCGTTGACAGTAAGTAATTAAAATGAAGTAGCTTATTAATTTATCTAAACAATAGGAGCATGCTGACTAATACATTCAATTTAGCATCTGGTGAGGAAGCCATGCTCCATTGAAGGGTTGGCTGCTTGTGGCCAAGGTTGGGGGTAGCCAGCTAATGATTAGCAAATGTGGTTGCTGTGCATGTTACATGAATTGCTTTACAATAAAATACAGGTATGCAAAAGAAATATGAGGCAACAGATATTTACTACTCTGGGTGCTGATTGCTTGCTAAGCAAGTGGCCCAGAAATTCGATACCCGGGTCTTGATATACCTGATTAAATACAGCAGTTTTTCACTATACTTACACTATCTTCGAGCCCTACAAGTTTTTCTGCTGCAGAGGAGCATGCCTCAATCTAAAATTGCCACCACTATGCTTTACATTGGGGTGATGTACATGTATGGCGTTAAAGTGGAATCTAAAATAGAGACTTGGTTCACTTTATCCCCTGGAGGGCATTACAATTAGGGTTGTCCCGCAGTGGGAATCACTACTGGAATGGTGAAATTGACTCCCCTTCTTCTGGGTTCATGTAGAGTAGATATGCAGCAGCAGGAAGAGCAGCATTGCAGAGCTCCTGAATCTTTGCACTTTATCTTAAGCATGCCTGCCATCGAAATAGAAGAGCAAGCGCTCTGCAGCGCCATCTGCCATGGGAACCTGGAAGAAGGAAAGTGTGTGTGGGCGGGGAATGATAGATTTATTTTGTTTCCCTTTTGGTTGTTCATTATAGACTGTGAAACAGAGCATCTTTATAGACTGTGAAACGGAGCATATTCGTCACAAACACCTAGCAAGTTTTTAGTGTTTTTGCATTGTGTAACCCTAAGGCTCTTTCAGCATTCATGCTGCTTTCTCAATGTATTGTCCCTCAACCAGTCAAACTGCAGGCCTAAAAAATGTGAGAGCAATTCACATGACAGAAGATGCAGTACATGGAAATCGATATGGGTTTGAATTGCCCATTTAATGCTTTTGCACAGTTGAAATACATGTAAAACACATGCACTGCAATGCAACCGCAACATCAGCTCACCTAGGTAATACAGATCTGAAGGGAACCTTAGACTGATGAACAAAAATTAAATACTCCATTGAAATAAATGTATAAACTCCAAAATGGTGAATACTTTTCCAGCAGCACATTTGCTTAAACCGTGAGCCCGGTCTAACCCACCTTGAAATAGACATTTAAAGTTGACCAAAACCCAGAATTCTTGACCCAGGGTCCTTGTCCCTGGGCATCTAGATTTGGGATGATCCTCTGCGTCACCCTATAAACAACATACATTTCCGTTGGTTCCATGGAGCATGTACGGACTTTATGTGTTTAGTGCATATTAATGCACAACATTTGACTCTTTTTGGAACAGAGCAATGACAGAGAAAGGGGATCAGTTGCATTCCCAGACTATAGTATTCTGTAGCATGCTCCCGTCCGAAGCAAATCTGAATAGAAGGCTGGGGATGTAGCCCCAGCCCACATTTGCAGTGTGGGAACACCAAAAATGTAGGTGATTTTGGTAGGTACAAACAGTGGGGCATCCCAAATCAGGATTCTTCAGGAATACTTAATCACCTGGCCTTGGAGTTTTCCAGACTCCAAGGCAGGCACAACACGTGGTTGGTCCTCTTTAAAATATAAAGCTAGCCTTACCTCACCAGACACAACTGCCTGTTCCCCTGATGGGAGTGGCTGCCGGTCTCCCTGAGGCCATGGGTTGGTGTGCCAGTCGTGTAAGCATTATTTTTTATGAGGGGCAGCAGCATTAAATTCACTGAACTTTTGATTCAAAAACATATATAGAAACCTTTAATATGCACAAATCAAGCTACTCGCAGGAATGCAAAAATCCTTTTGTGAAAAGAAATGAGAGCCTTTACCCCTACTGAAATAAAATAGTCTTCACATCACAACGCTGTTGAAGTAAACGCTGACCTAGTTTATGTCTCAACAAAAGTAAAATCTGAAGGAATGGAGAATAATTTAGGAATCCATTTCCTATTAAACTATGCAAGTATGCATGAACTGTAAAGAGTGGAAGCCGTAGATTTGTTCTTAGCCTTCAGCTGTTAGCAGGTGTGAATCAGTCAATTGTAGAATTCATTTGTCTACCTAATTGCACTGAAGATAGGCTTTTACATTGCCTATAACATCACACTAATGAGTAGTTTTTTTCTCTCTTTTTTTAACCTTTTTTTCTATCTAATTTATCCCTGTTAACGTCCTTTGCCTAGCTGTTTTTTTTTTCATTTAAACAGCAACGTCACTCTTGGTAAGTAGTTTTAGGTAGTTCAGGCTCAACTAGATTATTCCTTTTCATGAAAAAAAAAAGCTGTAATTGTTTGCGGTTCCCTTCCCAACAGTCATTAAAACCTTTGGCTTGCATATTGAATAACAGCAATTTCCTGAATCTGTCAGGCTTTTGTATGTGAGGGAGGGAAGGATGCTAATAAATTGGCTAGCTGAATATCTTTCTCATTCAATGCCCTGCGCCATTCTTTAGCAGGAGAGATTGCAACGAGCTGGTGAAACTGGTTTTCTCGCAGGCCCCCTACCTCCACCCTGAGTGAAAACAATAAGAAAACAAGCCAACCATTCCCTGCTACTGTGATTACAACCTCCTAAAAAGTGATTATATGGCTTCTGTAATCAAATGCAATGAAAGCTGTCTGTTAGAGCTTCAATAATTACTCATTTCTGCTAACAGCTTGCTTTCAACCAAGCACTCTGGGACTTAGGGTGGGGGAGTATTATCCTTTCCAATAAAAGAATCTCTTAAAGTTTGCACTGGTAAGAATGTTTGCAGTTGATTAAAAGAAAGGGATATTAACATTTTTTTAAAGCCAGGTTTGTGCCTCTATTGTTAAGAAAGTAATAGAAAGGTTCATATGGGACCCACAAAAGATCAGCAGGTTGCAGAAGGTTAAGGTTGTTCTTACTAGTTGGTTTTTAGAAGGACATGTGTTTAGAACTACTGGCCTTTGTGTATTGCAAAATAAAAAAACTTGATCTGAACAATAGTTATACAATAGGTGCCATAGTGACAAATCTTGAAAAGGGCAAAATGGCCTTGCAAATAATTACTATCCTAGTGCTGGGCTAAACCCAGCTAGAACCACTTTGCTTCTGTCAGGGCCGCCATCATGGCAGTACAGCCAGGACTCCTGTATAGGGCTCAGCTATGAAGGGGAACCCAGACACCAGTCTTATTTTTAAGTGTTCCCAGGGGGGGGGGGTTTAAATGGGAGGTATTTAGTGTGTATGTGGACAGGGCCTTTAAATAGAGAAGAATTGCTTGCTTTGAGGTGGTTGGCTGAAGGGGGTGCTTTGGAGTCACAATGGATCTACATCCTCCTTGAGAGAGAATTGTCAGGGAGAACATAGTTTTGCTTTCAGTCCACATAGGGCCACTCCTAGCTACCTTAAGACACCTTATTGTATTGAAGGATTTTTGCACATGCGTAGGTCAAGTAGCCAGCAGGAGCAAATTGTGTTTTTGGTCTGCGGTGGGGTGCTGGGGGGAACCCTGATGGTGGCCCTGGCACTTTTAACCCACCAGGATATTAACTTTCATACCATTAAAATAGTCAAAATTCTGGGTTTTGGTCCTTTCCTCCAGGGCACCCCGATCGGGGGTGCCCCACTGCATGAAACCCCCCAGAGTGCCGAAGCCAACTTACCTCTTCCCGGTCCTACGACGCATGCGCTGGTGCTCATCCAATCAGCGTGCTCGAGCTGCTGACGTCACGTCCTCTAAGCCTTCATCTAAGGCCAGTGTCTCAGAGCACGCCGATAGGCTCATCCCCCGCTACCCTCTAACAGGGAGCTTGCCCGTGCCAGGCATTTGTGAATGGCTGGTGCAGGCACGCACGCTGCTAGAGGGATAGTGGGGATGTGTCCGTGGCTCGCATATGCGCCGTTGGACCAGGAAACAAGGCAACTGTGTGGGTGACCTTGGGGGTTTCACACAGTGGGGCATCCCGATTTCAGATGCCCCAGTGAAGGGAATCGATCGGCCCGAGAATCTTATAGATTATATGGTATATTACTTGGAATTCATTGTGGCAGGGAGGCCTATGGTAGTACATTGGGTAGGGGAACTAATGAGTATTCTAAATTCTGCACATGTGGCCCAATCAGGGACGGTGCTTATCAATTCTGGGGCCCCATGCAAAGTTGTGTCTGGGGATACTAATCAAAGACAAATAATATTATCACACCTTGTCGGGGGATGTAGCGACGGTCTTCTCATGCATTGTGGTAGCGTGACCCAAACCAGAGAGTTTCGCACAGGGGGGTATCCTAGTATAGGGAATTGCCCATATGGCCTTCTAATTTCTACTCCCTGTGGAATCCCAAACTAGGATGTCCCACTGTGTGAAACCCCATTAAATTACCATACCCACTCACCCAACCTAGTTCCAATGACGAATGCGCAGGTCATGGTCTTGCTATACCTTTAGCTAGATGCATACCCGGGGCAGCCATTTGTGGGCACAACCCCAGCTAGAGGTGAGCAGGGTGAGCAGGGACGTGCTCTGCACCATTCAGCTCTCTACCTGCTGTGATGTCACAGCATCCTGCATAATTGAATGGAACTATGTTCACTGATTCTGCAGCAGCTGACTCACAAAAGTGTACAGTGGCTTCCTATCCCCTGTACTTTCTGCATTGTGTTCAACGGC
Source organism: Gastrophryne carolinensis (assembly GCA_027917425.1). Taxonomy (NCBI): domain Eukaryota; kingdom Metazoa; phylum Chordata; class Amphibia; order Anura; family Microhylidae; genus Gastrophryne; species Gastrophryne carolinensis. Next base: position 474,961,497 of record CM051235.1, on the reverse strand, counting down.
ATCCCTCACTTGCCCCAGGCCAAATGCTTTTATTTTTTTAAACAAAAATTTGCCTCCGATTTGATCCTGCCTCTGGGGCCCCCTGGCAGGTGGGGGCCCCATGCATTTGCATGGTTTGCGTGGTAGTTAAGCACATCACTGGACCCAATAAAAGAGGAGCCAGTCCTCTTGAACAGAATTCACAGCAGTCTTTAACATTTTCATTTCATTTGATAATTACAATGTATGTGGCTCCACTGACACTACACTTTGGCTGACTAAGGGATATCAGATTTCATTGTACTTATTAGTTACCTGCCACCCTAACAGTTTTTGGGGGAACTTGGTGAGCCCAGACATTATAGGTATGTCAGCTAAGTTTAGAGATACCTTGCTAGGGGTAAAAATGGTAGCCTTGTCTACAAAAAGAAAAGGAATCAACAAGGTCCCTAGATTAGATTCTCCCAATGGGTTTTAGATAAATATTCCTCTTTCATAACATTACCCTTTCATACTGTTTAAAAAAACTAAAAACTGTTTAAGCAAACTTTAACAATGACCAACAGAAATGCTCTGAATTGCTTGAATATAAAAAGTATTTTTTAGGATCACATAAATCATTGCAGCTATGAATGGAGGAAAGGCCATGAGGAATTGTCCCCATTATTCATCAGAAAACAATTAATTGAGCTGCACACTTCCACAGTTTGCAGGGTTACAATAATCAGGCTCTCAGTGGATACTCACTGAATCTCCTTTAGCCGTAGAATGCACAAAAAATGGCTGCAGAAACCTAAAAATTAAGCCAAGCAAATGTTCCAAGAACTAGTTGGACCAAAAGTGATAATGACCTATGGCACCATCACTATGATACCTGGAGGGCATTCGGATTAGGTATGCCCCACAGTCTGAATCACAGCTGAACCCCTGCACTTATCAAGATGTAATCCAGGTTTTGGCTTGCTAAATGTGGCTCAGACATCCCTTGCTTCACCCTCTGCATGAACTATATAGAACGTGTCCAGCAGGGGAGGAAGGAATGAAGCTTCATGCACTTCTTGTGTCGCGTTTGAAAATCGCACTGGATCGCAGCTTGGACAGAGGGTTCAGCAGTAATTTTGACCCCTAGGAATCATTGCGATTGCAGTCCAGTTTAAAAGGGGTTTCTTCAAAGAGATGCAAATTAAGCTGGAGAGAGGATGCCAAGACAGGTCATAAAAGAGGAGAAACTAATGAAGATTATGCCAGAGCACAAACCATGCCATGCTGAAAAGGTTCACAACTAGTGATGTGCCCAGAGGGTATATAGATTTAATAAAAAAGTGTTCAAAGTATTTGGTCTAGATATAGTGGTTGATCTAGCACCAGTAGCAAAAAGTGTTATTTAGAGTGAAAATTGCTCTGTAGTTAATCGAAGTGCTCTTTCCACGGCTGATGCTAACTTGACCCCTTGGAAGATAGTGAAAGGAAAATACACTTTTTACTCCCAAAAACAGCATAGTGCTTTTTTTCTTGCATTTGGTATTGATTTCACCTTTCGATTGACCACAAGGTGCAGAAAGTACACTACTTTTTTTTGGATAAAAAGTTTAGCCCCCATTCATTTTTGTTTTCTTTTAGTCAAGTGATATGTGTAAAATAATGACTTACTTTTTAACCTAAAGTGCACTTTTTACTCCAAATTGCACTTTCTACCCCTGGTGCTGGGTCGGCCCTATCATTTTTTTTCCCTGTAAGCTTTTTAACACCAGAAACTCAGTGTCCAGGTTCTTAGTGAAGATGTGCAAGAGAAATGAAGACAAATTGAAATTATCCATGTAAACTAAACCTGATGCAACTGACTAGATCAGCAATCTGCAGCGAGATTTTAATTAAATCAACCTCATTAATCATATTAGTCTGTACATTCATCAAATGTGTAAATCAATGTGATCCAGGCCCACAATCGAGCAATTTTATAGCCTCTTGAATGTGTCCTAATGTACCTCTTGTGTCTTCTGAAAAGGGGAGAGCCTTGCAGCATTTTCCTGTCACTCTAGGCCTTTTACCTTTCACGCTCTGTTAGATCTAGAGGTTTGCTCGCTAGAAATTATTAAAATCTACTGTTAAATAACTCTCTCTAAGCACTAACGAGCCTTACTAGCTACGCTTGGCTGGCTTCAGTGTTAGAGGTGCGTGTACAGTATGACATGCATCTGCTTGTGGAAACAGTCTCCTTTACAAATTGAATATCCTGGCAGTATTTTCTTCAAGCTGGGATCAAATAATTCAGTCTTACAAAGCACAATTACAATGCACCTTTTCTCCAATTTACCATTTTCTTAGTTGCAATTGAAAGGGAACAGACAGGCATACAATGAAGCTAAAATAACTGTTAAAATCTTAAAGCCTTATTAAATAGCAAACGGAGCAATAATAATGGAAAATGTGAGCAGAATAAGTGAATATAAAAACAACTTAGAATGCTTTAGAATTGTTTTTTCCCCACCACGAGCCATCTCTTGCATTTGGGGACCCGAAGTGTGAATTGATTACAGGTACCTCCTGTGTCCCACCTCCACTTCATTACTATTGTGACGGCACTAACACAGTAGCTTTAATCAGCCCCAGATTTATGGATCTCCCAGGGTCAGCTTTTTGGTGCCACCCCCCAATCAGAGAGCATTGTGTTTTCCTATAAAAAAAACTAATTGCGGAAGCATTTATTTTATGACCGTAAGGCATACACCAGCTTGACTTATGGAATATCATGATATTTCTTTCAGAATCGGTTTCTTTTTTTTTGCACCAGGTATATATGGTATATTACTTGGAATTCATTGTGGCAGGGAGGCCTATGGTAGTACATTGGGTAGGGGAACTAATGAGTATTCCTTATTTGGCTTATGCTGGAATTGTTAGAGAAGTGCAGAAAAGGGTTGAGGTTCCTCTAACACAATACTGCCCTTGGTCTTGATCCATCTTGACATTTTTACGCAAATCAGGTACTTGCTTTAGTATGTATCAAACTGTAAAATAAAAGTCCAAAGGATCTAGACTATCATGTCCTGTGATCCACTGTCCTATCCATCTAGGTTTAGCTTTTTACTTTGTGCCCACCCCTCCCCACCAAATTTTAGACTCTCTGTAGGTGCAGTTGCACGTGGGGAAGAGGCTTTAGCAGGATACTTTCGACTCCACATGTGCTGCACTGGAGGTATAGGGCAACCTCAAGGAAAGCAGCTCCCAATCAATTGCCATGTATGTCCCAAAGAGGGTTCTCATATTGTAGATCAGAACTGCAAATGCTAAAGTTTGTTCTAGCCTATACATTTCTTTATAAAATGAATCTTAGCAGGACAGGAGGTTGACCATTGCCATTAACTAAACATTTACAGCCACAGTCCCCGATCCTGTGCTCAGTGGTGTAGAGCAGTGGTCCTCAAGGCCCACCAACATGTCCTGTTTTTTGGATCTCCAAATAGCCAGCTCTATTGCTCTGCAGCTGCACTAATTACTCCACCTGTGCATCTTAGTGGAGATCTGCAAAACCTGGCCTGTTGGTGGGCCTTGAGGACAGGGTTGGGGACCACTGGTGTAGAGTATCTCTGTCAGCAAGGGGCATATCCTGTCTATATATCTACATACCCCTGTTAAAAAGCTATTCTCTTGTTATGTAAAAAGAGAATAAATCAGACCAAGATCAATCATTTGAGACCCATAATCTGTAAAAGAGGGAGGGGAGATAAGCAAAACTCAAATGTGGTGACATATACCCTCCTATAACTGGGGTATGTGGTTATATTTTGAGCCAATAGCCTTCAAACTCCAACCTTATCACCCTTGGGTACACTGTAAAGCATTTTTCACTTCAATTTAGGTTCCGTTACGTAGCTGGGGAGGGCATGTCATACCACAGCTTTATGACTCATAAGCACACTCTGGTGTGGTCAGAGAGCTGTGGGACCACTGTGGCTGGTTATGCTCATGCACATAGAGCTCCAAGGGAGAAAATGGTGGTTATACCATTTTATTCCTAGAGGAATTAAATTGCAAGAAGGGCCCAAATTTGGAGCCCTGCCATGGGTTGTACCCGGCACTACAGGAAATAGAGAAGAAGCACATGGAACAGGCATGAAGTAAGCTGCATGCTGACTCATTGCTGTTGGGTATAGATGGGCAACCCCATACAGTAAGGTTTGGGTTCATACAGTACTGGTAGCTGGTTGATGGGCTGCTGAGAACCAGCTTTACCTAATGATGCACTCACCTCAGACTGATCAAAGCCAGCCAGATCAAAGGGATCTCATGCTGAAAGGTGTCAGGAGAAGGGTACATAACATTTCAAGACATTATATTTACCATGAAACAGTGAGGAATGTGATCAAGGAGAGGAAAACATTTGGTACAACACTAAGATGCAGAGATTTATAGCAAGCTTTGGAAATTGTCCGGCCAGAGCTTGACATGACACTAGGTGAAAATGTGTGGATTGACCCGATGAGGGCCGCACACAGGAGATCCACTCACAACAGGCTTGATTCAGCACCTTGTTAGTTTGTTTAATATTTTCCTCATGCAAGCGGATGTCGGTGTGTGTTTTAAAGCGGACCGCCACTCTGAATAAGAGCATATCTTATGTGTTTCCCCCACCTTGTACATACAGATTGGTCACATTGAAAATCATCCTACCTGCATCTACTGCATGTTATGAGCCTTTAAACATCAAGATGGTGGCTCATGGAGTCTGACTGTTCTGCTCTGCATTCTGGATCCCTGAACCCAGCTCTGCTCTGTCTGTGCAAAGTACAGCTTTAACCCTGCCCCCTGTACTTTATCCCACTCTCCTCTCCTCAGTGTGAGATGCTTCTGAGTCAAGATGGTGGCACCTGTATCCTAGAGTCCTGGACAGAGTTGCAGCCCAGAAGGGGAAACAATAAAAAGTAAGCAACTAAAAATTTAAAATATATTAATTTTAGATGCTGGGGAATAGTTTAAGGGTTTGGGCTTTTTATAAAATCATGCTGAAGGTCCGGTTTAAGGTGGCGGCTGAAAGATAGAACCACCCAAAAATGTTCACCGTGTGATAGATTTTATTTTACTCCTTATTCATTTTACTCCTGCATCAAGGAGTCAGGTGGTAAAATTAATGACTGAAAAAAAACATGCCCCCCCCCCCCAATCATTTAAAGATTCCCACAGCCGGACAGAGGGCGGGATGAGATAAGTATAATTATGGCACTCCAGGTCCTGTCCCAGCTAACTCATGGTTGGACCTATCCTGGTGCACCTTCCAGGGTTTCAACCACTGCACGCCCTACTCTCCCCCATCCAAAAGGAGATGAAGAGCACTTAACATGGGCGTATTCTCCGTCCCTGGCAGTAGGGGTAGTCCTTCAGCCCAACTATCCAATGATCTGCCAGGTGGTCAGTCTGATATGCTATCCGCAGCATACCCCAACAACAATGCCCTGTTTCTCAGGCAGCCCAAGCCTTTTTAAAGGCTTGGGAACCAACCATTAGGTTCTAGCTAGCTTCTCCATACACTGGGTCCTAACCTATGCCATTGTGGAGCAAAGGCAACACCTAGTGTCTGAAGACTCCTGCTGCCTTCCATGCTCCTTACACCGTCCTAAAAAATATCTATCCCCTTTAACAGGGGTGATGGATAATCCATCATAACTGTCAAAAGTGGGCATATGGGATTAAAATGTTTTTGTCTGAAAGTTAATTCTGGGCTTTAAAGTCCACTTTCGATGGAATTTTTGAAAGTGTATTTTTTGAGATGTTCTCAAGGTGCAGAATTGATCTAATATTTTTTTTTATTTTTTCCTGTTAGTAAATGTGTGTTTTATGAAAGCAGTTCTCACTACCTACAATCTGTTGTTACTAGCAATTTACACCAAGCCTGTACAACAAGATCTACAAGAAGAGGGAAGTGAGCTATGGTGCAGTATGTTCCGTGTGCACAGGACTCATTGTTCTCTTCCTGGTGCAGTGGAGTACATTGCCGCTAGCAAAAGATTGCAGATAATGAAAATATACTTCCATAAAACACACATTTTAACATAAGAAAAACATTTAAAAAATACATCAGCTCAGCACCCTTTGGCACACAAAATATACACTTTCAAAAATGAAATCAAAAGTGGACTTATCCTTGAACGCATAGATTCAGCCAATTAAATTAAGAGTAAATGTTAGCAAAAAATGGAAATAAAGGTAACCTGAAATCAGAAGCGGATTGACACCACTCAGGGCCCCCGGACCAAAAAAAGCAAGGGCCCCCAGCGAGTCCCCACCCCTGGTCCCACCTCTGTCCCGCCCCTGTTCCCGCCCAAACCACTCCATATGCCCCACCCCTACATATCAGAGTATGTATGATCTGGCTGTAGCATCATCTTTATCCAAGTTAAAGGCAGGCTGCTTTGGAATAATACAGTATGCATATAAACGTTCAGTATGTATATGAATAGTTGGCATAGAAAGGAAGAGGGGGGGCAGTGAGTTTGCTATGGTGTACTTCAACAGATGGCAATGCCAACCACGTTAACTACACCAAACGCTTCAACACACTGAACTATCCTCCTCCTTTTTATGCCAACTTAGATCTCTGCCTGTGATACCCAGTCCAACTTGGCTTCAGCCACCACTCACCTCAATTACTTAAGCTGGCTGCTAAGACAAATGGGCTGCTTTGGCTGGCAGGATACAGTGGCTGGCTGGCAGATTGCTAAGGCTGGCTGGCAGACAGGAAGGCTGTTATGGAATAACACAGTCAGTATGTTTAAGAATAGTTGCCATAGAAAGGAAGAGGGGGTCCAGTGAAGAGGGGTTTAGTGACAGGAATAGACTGGAAATAGGTGTGGGTAGAGGGATGAGTGGGTGACAGGGGCAGGCTGGGGATGAGTGTGGATGGAGGGATGAGTGTGGATGGAGGGATGAGTGTGGATGGAGAGATGAGTGGGTGACAGGGGCAGGCTGGGGATGAGTGTGGATGGAGGGATGAGTGTGGATGGAGAGATGAGTGTGGATGGAGAGATGAGTGGGTGACAGGGGCAGGCTGGGGATGAGTGTGGATGGAGGGATGAGTGGGTGACAGGGGCAGGCTGGGGATGAGTGTGGATGGAGGGATGAGTGTGGATGGAGGGATGAGTGTGGATGGAGAGATGAGTGGGTGAAAGGGGCAGGCTGGGGATGAGTGTGGATGGAGGGATGAGTGGGTGACAGGGGCAGGCTGGGGATGAGTGTGGATGGAGGGATGAGTGTGGATGGAGAGATGAGTGGGTGACAGGGGCAGGCTGGGGATGAGTGTGGATGGAGGGATGAGTGGGTGATAGGGGCAGGCAGGTTATGAGTGTGGATGGAGGGAGGAGTGTGGATGGAGGGATGAGTGTGGATGGAGGGATGAGTGTGGATGGAGGGATGAGTGTGGATGGAGGGATGAGTGTGGATGGAGGGATGAGTGGGTGACAGGGGCAGGCTGGGAATGAGTGTGGATGGAGGGATGAGTGTGGGTAGAAGGATGAGTGGGTGACAGGGGCGGAATGAGTGTTGATGGAGGGATGAGTGTGGGTAGAGGGATGAGTGGGTGACGGACAGGCTGAGGATGAGTGTAGATGGAGGGATGAGTGTGGATGGAGGGATGAGTGTGGATGGAGGGATGAGTGGGTGACAGGGGCAGGCTGAGGATGAGTGTGGATGGAGGGATGAGTGCGGATGGAGGGATGAGTGGGTGACAGCAGGGGCAGCTTATGAATGAGGTACAGAGGGGAGACATAACATATTACAGCATAAGGAGGTGAACTTATACAATAATTTAAGCTGAATCTGACACAGAGCCAGAGGTCATGTGTCAGGCAGGCAGGAGATCCAGCGAGCGGGGCATCACCACCATAATGGCGGTATCAGGACCTTGCCTGGCCCTCCCTCCTTTCACAGTGCAGCGGGCCCAGGTGCCTCAATGCTGGGCAGCTGCATGATATATGCGATGGACAGGGCCCATGACATAAATTTTAAAGATTTTCCCCCCTCTCACCTCTGATGTTGGCCTTGATCTGGGACTCCTCGCATTTCCAGCCTGGCTGGGGACCAGAGAGAAGCCCCGCCCACTCTGGAGGGAGCCCGTCCGCTGCGCTGCACAGCCAATCATTCATTGGCTGTGACAGTTGTCAGTAGACCCTCCGACTGCCCTATCATACAGCTCAGTGTTGCCACCCGGATGTCATGTGCTGCAGCACAGTGCGCCGGGCGACCATGGCAGCTCCTTGTTGCCAGCCAGCTGTGGCCGCAGCGGCCCAGCATTACGAACTATGGGGCAGGGGGGAGGCGGCCTACCAGGATTTCTCCTGGTACGCCCTATGGCCAGTCTGGCGGCGGACTGCGGGCCCTTTTCCAGGCCCGGGCCTTAGGACGACGTCCGATTGGACCTGCCTGTCAGTCCGCCCCTGCCTGAAATAGATAAATACTAAATGAAAATAGTATCCTGCCCCACTAGAGGTGAAAGCTCACATTGCAAGTGGAAGATTCCTGGGCATATCCTGCCAAAAAATAAATTTGGATTTGCTAGGCCAGGTAACCCATGTAAGCATACAGGAAGGAGAGGGTATCAAGAGGGTGTGGTTAGGTCTGCTTTAAGGTGAAGTGACACAAAACATTTATAACTCCTGTAAGTTTGGGGCTGTCCCCACAAAAAGAGAGAGATATTAGATAGTAGAGGAGCCCTTGTTGGAATGGCCTGAAAAGTAATTTCAGGGCAAAAAAAGGCAACAAGAAAAGACAAACAATCTCTATTCATGTCCCTGGTACCTTCCTTGACGTACCTTGAAGTGTCAGAGAAGAAACTCACATTAGAATGTGGTTGACTCAGATGTATAGATTGAATATTATATTTAGGATGGAATGGTTTAATCATGGAGTGAAGGTGGAAATGTGATCTGTAATATTCTCTGTAATATTCCTTAAAAAGGAAAATAAAGACAACTGAAGCTTGGGGTATGATGGTTGAATATGTTTATTATAAAAACAAAAGATGAAATTTGCCAACGAAAAAATCAAATATATAAAAGTACTAAAATATACTGTTAAACATAAAAAACCTATACATTTCTTTTCAAGCTGATGATTTAAATGACAAGGCAGAGACAAAACATTTTGTATCAAAAGAAGAAGTGTCTCAGGTAAGCTTTCAGGAAGTGCTAAGTACTCTGAATCACAATGGTCTTATTAACAACGCTTGCCATTTGAACTTTACTGCCATCTATGGAACAATGACAGAAGGCAAAGAGTTGGGAGAAGGCTGTGAAAACCGCCAACGTTTGTTAAAAAAAAAAAAAAAAGGCAGTACTGGAATCACAATTTGTTGCTGTTCCAATTGAGTAATTTGTAGTGATTTAGGAAATGTTTGCCAAATTCCTGTTTTAGAGCAACAAGCCATTCTACGCTGTATGTCTTTTGTGTATCTGAAACAAAAACCACAAAAGACATTCCCAGCTAACTAAACATCTGATTTAATTGTGAGTTTGTCAAACACGAGCACTTCAAATATCGTGCAAGACCTCCGCAAAGCTCATTTGTAGTTTGCCTGGAGTTATGAAGCCGGAGACTTTTCAAAATCTTGCTGGCTCTTACAAGAAATGCTCGTCTATGTGTACAAATGAAAGCAAAAAAAAAAAAAGCAGATGGGTGTTTGAATTCACAGCTGTTTCACAAGTGTTCATTGGTAATGACCTCTCTGGGGTATGCCCAGCAGTTCGCTTCAATTTACCTTTCTTTTCCTCGCTAATGATGGCTTACGGCTTCTCCTTCTTTTAACCATAGACAGCCTAAGAGCACATTGCCTTAAAGCATTTTGCGTTGAACTTCACCAGTGTCCAGCTTTTGGAAAAGCTAGCAGGATTGGCTTATTGTGTAGGACACTGCAGCATGCCTACCACATAGTGACAACAGAAGTCCAAGAAATCCTCACCACTGTGCTGTTATGTGTAGGCTAAAGCAAGAGGAGTACAGGTTTCTTCAAATGAAAATTGCTCATACTAATTGAAACGAATCTCTCTTTCTGACCAGCTATTTTTAAGACTTTTTATTCTGTATTATTGTTTGTCACAGAGAAGGTTAGCAATTCATACTCAGGAGTAAAATATTACAAAGCTAATACAAGTACATTATACATAGCATACATAGTCCAGACCATCTTGCATGTACAAGCTGACAATTTTAAGTTTATGGAGCCATAATGTTAAAGGGAAGAACAACTATTTGGGGGCATCTTTTATAGGTTGGAAGAAAGGGAATACTACAGATTGAAAGCATGAAGGGTATGTAAAGTTAGTGAAACTTGACACAGGAAAGGTAATTCCAGAGATGGGGGAGGCCTGTGGAATATCCTAAACAGTGTGAATACTATAAAAGAGCAAAGCAGAATGTAATGGGCGATTTGAAGGATAATTCTGGGGTGATATCTGGAGAGCAACAGAGGGCCAGGGTTAGATTTTTTTTATTTTCTGGGCTTGTTTGTATGCACAGCTTTTTAAGGCCTCCTATCATCAGGTAAAACACTGTAATTTGAGAAATGTATTCTACTTGCAGTCACAAAGTAGTGTTAGGCTGATGATGTGCAGAATCCAATTCAGAGGATATTGCCCATCTTCATCTTTGCTTTACCCTTAAGTAGACAAGCCCCCATTTTGCGGGGAGCTAGGCACACATGCCTGGGTATGGTTGCCCCCCAAGAATTTCTAGAGCAAATTATATCCTCTGACTGCTGGAACTATAAGAGGGGGAGCTCTCATGAGTGGCAAGGCATAACCAAATTAGGCACAGATGGGTCAGTCTGAACCGGGGTACAGGGATGGAGATTACTCAAAGTCAGGAGGCAGGCCAAAAGTTGCTCACAGGAAGACTTTGTAGCAGTACAAAAGGAAAAGGCAGAGCTTGTGTTGAGGAGTTCCAAGCAACAGTTATAACTAGCAATGTGTAAATGAGCTTGCAGGACTTCATTGAGACAGGGGGAATGTGATTGTCTGGCAACTTCCAGGCCCATGGGCCCACAATAATGCTAGGGCTGATTCGCCAAAATTGACTACAAGGGCTAATGGGCCCATTTTAAATAGCTGCCAGTGGCTGCCTTACCTGTTACTGGTGGTGCAAAGCTGCAGAGAGCATAAAAAGGGCATGTGCCCGAGGAGGGATGCAAGGGTGGCTGGCTGCGGTGCTGATAAGTTGAGAGAGAGAATTTCCAGTGTTGCATTAAACTAAACTTTAAACCTATCCAACTTTTCAAATTAAGTCACCACAGCAGCCTTCTGCAGGTAACATCAGTTTTTAAATTTGGGTTTATACAGAAGGAGCATACTAAGACAGAGTCTGGAATGTTCCCTCTTACAGTGAATAAAGATGCATGCTACATGTATGTGATGGAGATGGGAGGGGGTAGATTGGTATTCACCAGTTTCCTAGCAGATGATGTATAACCCCCGAAGGAGTAGTTGTGTGCATGCGAATCATGGGACCTGACAATTTTTCAGGAAGTTGCTGCAGAGGAAAAACAAGGAGGAGTACTGTATATACTTTTTTTTATTATTGTTGCCCCTTTATCACATCCAATATGATGTAATATAACACTTAACATTGAAACAGTCACCTAAATAAAGATAAAAACAAGTTATAATTCCTGCAAGTATAAAGTGCAAGTGAAAATTTTTGTTATCCTTTAGCTTTATAGGCACAAAAGTCATTGTCCAAGCTAAAAAAAAAAAAAATAGAGAGAGAGAGAAAGATGACAACATACGAGTATAATTCAAAGGATTTTATAAGTCAAAAGTACAACAAAAGCATTGGTACAGGAATAAGTTAGGAGAGAGAGTCTTGTCCTTGCAAGCTTACAAGCTAGAGGATGAGGGTGGAGACAAGAGGTTGGGTCACAAAGTACATATGTACTAAGCATTGTAGCAAATTCTCTGAAGGGTGAAAGTCTGCAAGGTTGGTAAAGCCAGATAATAGGCTCCTCTTAATAAAGGGTGCCTTTGAAGATTTTAAGGGTTGGAGTGTGCCAAATTGTATGGGGGAGAGCATTCCACAGCAGTTGGGTGGCACTTGTCAAGTCCTTGACATGAGAGTTGGAAAAGGTGATCAGAGTTGATGACATTAGGCGGTCACAAGCAGATCAGAGACTGAAGGGCTTTCCCTAGATTCCAGTCTTGCACCTGATAGTCACCTGACCATGTCACCTGACATTTCTATTAATGCTTAAAGGACAGTAATCGGAAGTGCAAGCTTGCCCCTTTCTTCTATTATTTGTATTTATTGGCACAAATAAATAGAATATCAAATAAAAAAAATAAATAAAAAAAAAAATCACAACCCACATCACAAATCATACACAATCACTAACAATGACAAAGCTCCTGAGGGCCACCGATTCCATTCACGGAAACACCATCACAGACTATCACAGAGATCATTTCAAGAGGACATAGAATCCAAACAAGCATAGGAGTTGAAATATCCAAATTATTGATTATATAGGACATATTAATGTGTCATTGTGATGATTGTAAACTGTACTAAATCTAAACAGTAGCTACAGCTAATCACACCATAGCCTTTAGCTTTACATGGGCCCAAATTAATTTTGGTATGTAAAGGAGGAAAAAAAAAACAGATGTACTTAAAAAATAGCAACAGATTTTCATCGCTATTGTTCTATTTAAATGCTAAAATCCCAGGACAATTTCAATATGGTTGAATTCTCAGCAATCTCAAGAGGTCACTTATCTAAATTGTATATTTTTTTGAAGAACTGAAGAGATGATTATAAGGATGGGGAACCAGACTGCATTAAGCGTAAACATAGACTTCGTAATTTAGTATTAAAGCAGACTCCCATTTCAATTACTCTTTACACAGGTTTTTGTGAACAATATGTTTGTGCCCCTCCAGCATATCAATATCATCCCACCACAATCCGTTTCCATGTATACAGGAATTGATCCAGCAGTTCACCTCCTCCCAGTGCAGCAGATAATTGACAATGGCAGGCAGCTGGCAAGGTTTCAAACAAGAGATGGTCTTTAGAGAGGGCAACAAAGTGTTATGGGAATTATGTACTAATCTTCAGATTCCCGCAGGGTACAGTAGGAATTGTAGCCTTTTTATTATGCACCTGTAATCTCTCCCTTGGGTTACACTAAGATTCTCGTTCAAACTAACAAATCATCTTTTAAAGGGCAAGTAAGCCTTGCTGCAATTCATAGTGTATAACAAAGCAATTAGCAACAGATGTAAAAGTTTATGAACTAAAAATGTCTCAGTCTTACAGTGTATTTTCTCTCTAAAAGGCAGGCTATATATAGGTATAGGGGTCTCTGTGTGCATCCCAACACCCCCTACCCATTAACCTTCACCCCAATGTGTTTCCTGCCTGTCTTCACCCTAGCATCTCACCAATGCTTTTATAATCATACACTCCTTGTGTTGTCCCCTAATCTGCATTGTTTCTCACAGACTCCATCTTAACATCCGTTCTATCTTGTTTGACTCTCCCCCTGTTTTAACCTGTGACTCTACCACCCCCCCTCTACAAAATGCCTAGTTCTGTTCACATTCAATGCTGTCTCCCTACCTACATCTATTGTTGGCCTCTGCAGATTCTTTCTTTCCCCACTTGCCTCCAGCTCAGGATCCCCATTATACCCCCCAGCATCTCCTCTAGTCAATATCCATATACTCTGTGTACAACCCCACACTAAACAACCAATCACTAAGGCAGGGCAGATATATATATATATTATACTGCTTAAAGTTGGAATATAACCGCGCTGATTATTTTTAATATTGCAAATTTCAATGAATTATTATTGCTCAACGTGTGTTAATCCTTTACCCCTATGGATCCTACATGCACATATTATTCTAAAAACACAGAGCAATCAATACTATGACATCATAGTTTAGGTCAACTTTAACTCTTAAAATAAATAAATATAAAAGTCCAGGCTTCTAAGGTGTGTTCACCAATATAGATATCCTCAAAGGTTAGGGATTTTAATGTCCTTCTATCACAGGAATGCTCACAATCTTGCAAAAAAATCCACCACATGTATGTGACATCAAATTGCTGATATGAACCTTGTGCCCACCACCTCCTTCAAATTAATCTTACCAGATAGTAATGCGCTTTAATGCCTTATTGAAAATCCTCCATATTCCATTCCTCTCTAATTAATAGGAGAGCTGGTTGGATGTTCTTATCCCCACTTTGACAGATAGTGGTACGCTTTAATGCCTTGTTAAAAATCCTCAATATTCCATTCCTCTCTAATTAATAGGAGAGCCGGTTTGGTGTTCTTATCCCCACTTTGACTTTTAAAATTGTCTCATTGTTGGACAAAGCACATGAAAAGGAAAAACCAATAGAGAGATCTAGCGTAATAATGTTTTAATCATGTGCACTAATTAAGTTAAAAATGTACTCACATAAAAACAATATATAACAGTTGTTTAAGAAACGCCAGGCAAGATTCTCACCAAACCCTCAGTGCACCTCGGCCGGTTGATGCCTCAAAGGGAGAGGGAAAATGTATGATGTCCCTGGAGTATTACTTCCCAGCGTGCTGTTAAGAACCCGTCCGCCGCCGCCGTCAACGCGTTTCGTTGGTAACCAACTTTCTCAAGACTCTGGTTGGTTGGTTGGTTTTTCCTTTTCATGTGCTTTGTCCAACATGGGACAAGTCAAAGTGGGGATAAGAACACCAAACCAGCTCTCCTATTAATTAGAGAGGAATGGAATATTGAGGATTTTTAACAAGGCATTAAAGCGTACCACTATCTGTCAAAGTGGGGATAAGAACATCCAACCAGCTCTCCTATTAATTAGAGAGGAATGGAATATGGAGGATTTTCAATAAGGCATTAAAGCGCATTACTATCTGGTAAGAGTAATTTGAAGGAGGTGGTGGGCACAAGGTTCATATCAGCAATTTGATGTCACATACACGTGGTGGATTTTTTTGCAAGATTGTGAGCATTCCTGTGATAGAAGGACATTAAAATCCCTAACCTTTGAGGATATCTATATTGGTGAACACACCTTAGAAGCCTGGACTTTTATATTTATTTATTTTAAGAGTTAAAGTTGACCTAAACAATGATGTCATACTATTGATTGCTCTGTGTTTTTAGAATAATATATATTATACTGCTTTGGGCACTGGAAACTGAGTAGGGCCACTAACTGTGCTAGATCCCTTTTCAAGCAGAAAGGTGGCCAGTGTCATGGATTCTGAGTACATCATGGACACTGTTCCTTCCGAGCATGCACAAGATACAGTAGTGTTTGTGCTGCACAGTAATACTCAATTGCAGGAGGCACATGCAGGGCTAACCATCTTGTACAGTATTCGATAAGTGTGCACCTACTTTGCATATGCAGATTAGTCAAGCTGCACATGAGTTAATGGGTGTAGACCTACTGAACATGCTCAGGGCCCTTCTAAGGAACTACCTGTTGCCAAGACAGCCCCTCTGCCCCCTTGGACTGCCTTCCATTCATCAACCATAGCTTGTACCAGGCTTTGTCAGTTTGCTGCCAGATTTGGCCTTTGGATTAACCCTTTGCTAGCTACCCATGACCATTCGGCTTTGTTTTATGAATTACCCTGGCTTGTTGATGTCCTCTGACTATTGGCTTTGGGCTTTGACTATACCATGGAACCACTGCCTGTCTGTCCAGACCTGGGACCTCTCAAGCAGCAGAACTACCATCCCTTGCAGGGGACTCTAGTGAAGACCAGGTAGGTCCTTTGACTCTGGGCTGTAGGTTCAAGTCTCTGGCCCTGGGCAATAAGTTCTAGGGCCATACTTGCCAGGTTGGTTACCTGCAGCCAGTTTTCCACCTTGTTGTTGACAGCCAGGCTCACTATAGGGAGTATGCCTATAATGCCTGCTGCTGACCTCTGTGCTCTCAGCTTTATCAGCACTCTGGTCAGGTAAATATAAGAGGTAGAGCTGCAGGCCCCACCTCCCAGATTTCATGCATGCCCCAGCCGGAACACATTGCTAATTTCACCTGTTCAACAGAAAGCATGCATTTCAGTGGTCTCAAGGGATGCTGAATTTGTATTTAAAATAGTGATTTCACTTCCTGAATGCCATTCCAGATGGTAAAGGTAGGTTCTTTAGATTCCATAGAGGAATTGTTTTTTTTAATTAGAAGGGTTTAGGGAAGGGGGTTAAATACACATGAGGATTTTCATATTTGCCTTCTGAGGTTCTTTAGCAGGTTTAACGTGTCTCGCTGCAATAGTGAGCTATCTTGGGAAAAAACGTGGATCAATTTTACTACTTAATGGCTATTAAATAACCTCTATGAGTTTGTTCTAACAAAAGAGGAACATGTAAAATCTAAGGGTTGCTTGTAAATATGCAACACATTTGGGCTCCCAACAAATTTAGCAGTGTGAAAACATACTTACTTAATCAAATGTCCAGCTGCCAGTCTGAAGAGAAAGATGCCCAGCTTCTGGAAGCAGCTGCAACACAAGAAATGGCTTCTGGTTGCAGCCTGGGACTAGCGCCCATGGAAAGTAAGAAAGCTCACCAACTGAATGCAAGATGAAGTCAACTGCCATGGCAGAAGATCTAAGAACCCAGCAATTGCATCACTAGTTTAATAAGTCTGCAAAGACATCCACAGACTGCATCATGGGAAACCATTCTCCAATAGCTGAACTGCCATAATAGGCTCGTGCAGAATTTAAAGCCATTTTAGTGTAAAGTGAAACATTTTACTTAAGTGTTAGAGCAATTTATTTTAGTCTAAACAAAAGAAAAATCCATGGCTCAAATTCAAAACATTTTTAAAAGCACATTAGTGTTTCGAACAGTCTGACAATATTGAATCAGTCACCAGACTCAGACTCTATCAGGATTTAAGTACATAAATTAAAGAAAGCTAAAAAAAAAAGAAATAGATTCTAGCCATGTGTATCAAAATCTAGCCTTACTGAAATATGCCTTTAGGGAATATTTTGCTTGGGTAGAACCAAACTAAATCTTAAAAAATTCTTGTCTGATTTAAGGTAATTAACCAGAAAATAAGAAAAGTATACTACCCTTTTCCCCTCCCACATCTGATCAGTAGGACTACGGCAGGGGGTATGCCTTTGTCACTGCAGGCAGGATGGTGCGTTCATCACAGAGGTGCAGGTGACTTGAGATGGGCCTGGACAGCAGAGGACGCACGCTCATGATTAGCTGAGTTGCTAAGTGCCAGGGTTGGACCGATCAGCTGCAGGGGAGTACCCTTTTGATATATTTTTTGCCTGGACAATCACTTTAACTCGAATGTAAACAGCATCCCTAATGGTTATAGCGAAAATCAGCCAGGAGAACATGAATCAGACAGGAATGCAAAACGTAGTAAATATATGTTTTCCTGAATAATCAGTATATTTTAAAGAAGATACTGAGAGTAAGAGAAAGTTCTTGGACAACTGCTCTGACTTATAACTTCATTTTTCATTTCACTGCATTTTACCTGTCCTGGAACCTGGACTGTAATCTAGACTTAAGTCTAACAAACAGTGTATGTGATAACAAAGGTCCACGAAAGCATTGTTCTTAAAAGTTATATACAATATTACAGCTTAATACATTGGCAAGGCCAAGTTTGACGTTCATAACCTAGCCCATTAAAACAGACAGTCGTTAACTGCCAAGAGGCTTGTGTTAGGTCGCACGGATGAAGTGCTTTCAGATCCTACAGGAAAGTCATAATATTTTGTGACCAGCCAAAGCATCCTAAAGTAAAATCCATCATAAGTAGTAATGGGTGAACCTTAACCGCAAAGTTTGGGTTCGCACCAAACTTTGCGATTTTGGGTTCGCAAACCCGAACTTCAGTCAGAAGTCAGTATTCAAGTTCGGTGTTCAGCCCAAACGCGGAAAAGCTGCTTAGCAGCCCATCAATCCATTTCACCTAAAAGGATGAAACTTACCTTACCCAGTGATCCCCTTACTGGCACTAAGAGTGTCCTCCCTCATGGGGATTGGTGGCCATCTTACTGTGGCCCAGGCCATGGACCATTTCAAATGCTGCTTCTGACAGGAAGGGGGTTGTTCTGGTCTCCACCGATTTCGGTAGGAACCCAGTTCAGATCCCTGAACCCAAACTTTTAATCAAAGTTCGGCTTAACTTGCCGGACCTGAATTTTGGGGGATTTGCTTATCCCCAATCATAAGTTTAATTAAACACCAGTGAACACTGATTGTAGGGCATTATGACGGATTGTTATTCATCTAGGATTTTAAATAAATCCATTCAATTAAATCTGCAAGGTGGTGCAAAAGTCAGCTGATCTTGTACATGCTCTGGCCACTGGTCAAGACGTGCCATCCAGTTGTCCAAACTCATTGGACAGGGAAAGCGCTCAGCCTCGTCTGCTGAGGATGGCACACTGAAACTACTGCCCAGAACCCGAGCTCAACCCTGCAGGCAAAAGACTTTCTTGCATGATCCAAAGTGGACCCTCGGGTCTACATAAAAGTGAAACAGATTTTGATAGCAGCTCACTTCCACACCAGATACTTTGGGGTCTAGAAGAACCAGAGTGTCCTCTGGTTACTCCTCCCACTCAGGGACCATGGCTGAGGTCTGTGATTGATAAAATGAAACTTCTGCTCCAGCTTTGCCCTCCTCTGCCACTTCCATCTCTTCCAATAGCAGAAGCGTGCTGTATCTTACCTGAGCCCCAATCCTCTTCTTTCAGCGCCTGAGGAAACTTTTCAAACTGGCCCCAGCTGGGGCTACAAAAAGATGGCTGCTGGCTCCCATAAGGGGGGACACATCTAGTGCCAGCACTAGGAGTGTCCTCATTCATGGAAGCCGGCGGCCATCTTTTTGTAGCCCTGGCTGGGGCTAGTTTGAAACGCTGTTGCCGCCGCTTAAAAAGGGGATTGGGGCTTAGGTAAGTTACAGCAACACTTCTGCTGCTGCAGCCTTAGGTGAAGCTAATTGATGGGCTGTTCAACAGCCCATCAACCAGCTTTTCTGTGTTCGGGTTGAAGTCCGTGTTCGGGTTTGGGAACCTGAACTCGCAAAGTTTGGTATGAACCCGAACTTTTCTGTTCGGGTTCGCCCATCTCTAGTCAGCATTCCATTCTGGATGGACACCGTATCATGCCTTCCAGGCTAGGCTGCATGACCTGGAACTGGGTTTATTGTACCCATGATCTACATTTACAGCTCATCATATTCTATGCAAAAGGTTTAAAAATGGACAGGAGGAAATAAAGCTCAGTGCACAGCATTGTCCTAACACCAGGATAGGTACGGTTTTAGCATTTAACCATTCAGAGTAGCTATCATTAACCACAACATTCTGCCCATGGCCCTTCAGCCAATTGAGAAGGAAATCAAATGCGGCAATGCAAGGACATGGCTTACTTATTTTTCTTGTGTGTAATATTTTTTGCAAAGTTAATCCATGGGTTGTGGTAATACCTAAATTATTTTTACAGCTCGTCTCTGCCGGCTGTACCTAAAGGATATGCAACATTCCACAAAATAACTGATTAACAATAGTGCTTAAGGGTGAGCTGGTCCTTGTAATCTTTCTAATTATTTCTTGGTAAGCATCTAACGAACAAAGGTCAAGTGGGATCCGTGTAGAGACGCTACCTCTTATTAGACTGAAAGCTGGAAACAGATACCTTATCAGAGGGATTTGTAGAGCCTGTCTATTAGGATACACTCAAGATGGATCAATGCATCTGTTATCAACATTTTTACATTTTGTTAACACAACACTTCATTTGTGTTAAATGTGGCCATCTTGTTTCGCCATAAGGGGGGTTATATTTGCTATTTTCTTTTGCTTAATTTCCAAGGTAAATAGGCTGACAAGTTTTAGCTTGGTTCACAATGTAACAAAACCACTACCAGCCCATGGCTCAGGCTGCCTGGTCCCACGCTGTAAACAGCCTTTGATAAACCAAAGTGAGCATCCTCTCTTTGCCAGCATGACAGGACATCTACCATTTACAACAGAACCTTAACATTAGGATTTCAAGAAAAATAGGGTCAAAAACATATTCCTGTGTAGTGGACACGTCTGCCAGGTGGAGGGATTAGCAGGCCATTCAGCCTGGAGCCAAGAGTCTGAGGGCAACCATTGTGTTCACTAGAACCAGGGCTTTATTGCTAATTAAGGCAACCTTGGCCCTATTTCTAGGGTTTCCAGTTGTAGGGTGTGCAGTAGTTTGCATCAGATTGTGCTGCTGGGACTCCACAGCAACAAAATTGGGTACTGTGTGTGGTTTATTATAAAAGACCAGTCATTGGCTGTGCAGTGTGAATAGCAATTTGGTGCGTATGCTAGGGGAGGTGGTGGCTGGCTGAATAGTATTTGAGTGCGTGCACAGAAAGGGTGGCTAGTGTATTGGGTAGTGGTTGTATGCTGGGGGGGGGTTCAGACTGGTTTGTGTATACAGTGTGATCAAGGTATCATATAACATCTACCTGGCTTAAAGGGCCACTCCAGCTCCGTTTTACTAATTTAAAAATACCCCCCGCCCTGCCACCCTCTAATGCTGAAACAGCGCTAATAAGTAAGATAAGAAATAACACTTACCTACAGGTGGAACCCAATGGCAAAAATCGGGCAGAGCCGCAGATCTCACCCGATCTTCCGCCAACATCTTACTGAAGACCAAGACGCTGCTGGGTGCCGACGCTTAAATGGGCAGACTCCCAGCAGCCGGCCTAGTCTTCAGCAAGATGGCGACAGAAGATCCCTGCAGAATCTGTGGCACTGCCCAATTTCGCCAGGGTGAGGCAAGGTGGAGGTTATGTTTTAATTCTAAAGAAGGGTCTGGAGTGGCCCTTTAATACTTAGGCAGGACTGATGGGTGGTTTTACTAGGTGCGTCCTACACCAGCTACAAATTTCCCAATGCAACCTGGCATTTTATTTAATTTCCTTAATACAACTCTTGAAAAGAAGGTCCATATTTACATTTTATTCCAGAATAAGACATGATATAAAATAAAGCATGGAGCTGGATTCACAGCTAAAATTTTATCTTACCCTTAATATAATTAATTGAAATCTTAAAGTCATAATCCAGGCATAGTCAAGGGTTAGTCCTCTGTATAGGAATACACGTTTTAAAATCCTTTAAAAGCAAAACATTTTGGGCCAAGTTATCATCGATTATAGATTTACTGGCTGTTTCTCTGTCCTTTCTGACAGGAGTGGCTCAGCTGAGTGATGCAAGCACACTATGAATGTGGGATTCATTGTGACATCTAGGTAGCTAGCAGATTAGGGACAGGAGGAGTTAAGGGTAAGCTGGGCTTGAGTGTCTGTGTTGAGGACGCCATTTCAACTAAAGACTGATGGAAGGGGGGTCAACCCAACACAAAACTTGTGGTAAGGATCAGGGGAAGGTCACTAAAGGTAGAAAAAACATATTTCCCCTTCCTTTCTGTGGCTGAAGCAAATAGCGCAGGAACGACGCTGCATCGGGTAAACTGCCAGGCAATAGATTTTTAGGTTTAGCTGGTCAATCCCTTTTACATTTTTCCCCACCAAAATGAAGTTTTAGGTGTTCAAAGTTTAAAGCTGCTTGGAAGAAGTGTTGGTTATTATGTTCCTTCTTCTCTGAACCAAACCATATGTTATGATATAGTGTATTAAAAAATAGGGAGAAGATATTTTAAGGAAAGTTTACTGAGCAGGACTAGGACTATAACTAGGTTAAAGCTTTCCTCACTTTTTAGGTTTTGCCTGGATTTCTACTTTAAAAAGTTATGGCAAACTGTGATATTTACCCCTGAGCCAGCATTAAAGTTCAGAGTTCTTTAGCGAAACAATGGCTTTTCCAACAATCTACATGTGTGCTCCTATCTCCAGCATATCTGAAATGTATGGGAGCCAGAGCATGTCTTAGCTCAGCGTGGCCCGTGGAAACAACATGGGAATAGCCGTTGAGTATTCAGGCAAACCCAGGGGGGTTTCACACATCCCCAGGGATGCAATGAGGGTATTTGTCTGCTTTAAATTGGAAAACATTAACATGGCATGTACAGACCAAGAATACCAAGATTTAACTATGATTTTAAGTAGTAGAAATAGCAATGTAAATCATCTCTTAGATACCTCAAGGGCAAAGAAGGAGCAGTCCGAGTGGAAATGTTTGAGTATATCTTCTAATCTTTCCACAGCCATCCCTTCAAACTTTGTGATGTGTTTTGGACTGGTGGTCCTTGCCAACACAAGGCTGAAAGTAGTGGCTGTAGGGGGGGAGGGTTCAGAGTAGTGTAACCAAGGGGACATACCATATAGTCACAGTCTGCTGTGATGGTACCTTAGAAGTATTCATTCCCTTGCATTTGTGCCATGCCTCACTTCTTCCTTTCTTCTGTTCAATAGCTGAAGCTCCAGCTTTGACTCTGAACTCTTGAGACAAAGCAGCAGTGCTATGGAAGGCAGTCATGGAAAGGGAGGCATCTATGGTGTTGCCCAATATGGGTAAATAGCACTGCTTGAGAAAGGAATTCTAAGTAATGCCGTTCCTCAAGATCCCAGAAACACCAATTTAGACATGGAGGGGGAGGTAAAAGGGAGTAAATTGGGATCATAAGAACTTTTAAATATTTAGGACAGAGAATAGGCATGAAAACAACTGCCACTCTTGAAAGTAGAGATTAGTGTAATGCTACACCTGAGTTTCTGAACAGTACAGTCTATGTAAATGGTTGGGTGCCATGCTGAATGCTGTTGTGAGGTTCAACAGTGACAGCCTTGTGCTGGGCAGACCCATGAATGGTAAGTGTTAATGATCAACAATCCCAGATGTGACCAGATGAGGCAACTGGCACAGAGAGAATAGTAACAATGGAGTGGTTGGTGCAGAGCTGTGGCTAGCTTCTTTTGCGCCCGAGGCAAGCCCAGAAAATCGTGCCCCCCACAAAAAAAAAGATATATATATACACACATATTATATATATACATATTCATATTATATATACATTATATATATATATATACACACATATACACACACACACACTCCCTCCCTCTAAAAAAATCATCTTTTTTTTTTTAATATTAAACAATTTATATTTTCTCCTTACCTTCTCCTCCACGGTCCTCTGGTCTCTGCTGCAGTCACGAATCTCATCAGGTGGGTGGAGCCTAACAGCCTCTCTCGCATGTCCCCCCCGGCATTGCTTCCTGGAGGCGGGCGGCGAAGCAGCTGACAGCTGATTGGGGGGCGGTTGGGGCGGGGGCACTTCTTGGTCGCACTGGCGACCCCGCGGGCATGCGCACCTGTTAGTTAAGTTAAAAATGAAACTGACAGATGATCAGCGGGCGGGGGCGCGGGGCCGGGCTGGAGATGGTATGTGCGCTGGTGTAGATCGGATCTGCTTGGCAACCTGCGGACGCGCCCCTTTGCATCAGAGCTGTAGCTGCGCCCGAGGCCAGTGCCTCATTCGCCTCATGGCTGCTACGGCTCTGGGTTGGTGACAGGGCAAGAGCTCTGGATGTGGTCAGATGTGGATAGCGGTCAGCAATAGGGCAAGGCACTCGCATGTGGTATGGCATGGCTAAAGGTTTCCAACAGAGCAAAACCTATTGAAAACTGCAAGCGGGAACTGGGCTGGAACACCTATGCAACCTGAAAATACAGTTGGTCGTTCTGTACCCGGAGGTAGCTTTTGAATTAGCTACCTCCAAATCAGCAGAGAATCCATTCCCGACATCTGTTGCTATACAATGAGGATGCACACGATTCTGCAGTGCTAGGGGTGATCTGGACAATGCAAGGAGCACTTCCTGTGTTAGATGCTGCCAGCATTTTCCAGATAACTGCACCAGTTGCGGAGCAGCTAGATTATTCTTTGCCTCAGACTTAATGTCCAAAGTCAAACTTTGCAAAATAAGAGGAGGTTCATCAATGTCTATTGGCCTGATACAGTGCCTCTCTTGCACGCATTCCTGCCAGTGGGAATGATGTCAAAAGGACAGTATTCAGTCTATTTCTTGTGTCAGGTGATTCAGAGTCTAGTTTTGAGCCCTGATTTGGGTTTTTGGGCCTTTAAAAGCCATAGGTTTCTTGTTTCAAACTTACACAATCTTTTTGATAGTGGGCAAACTTGAATGGTCTTTTGTTGCTTGAGAAAATACAGCTTACATCAACTGCACCTATGATGTAGCACCTTGATGGAGTTCTGTGAAGAGTGCGAGCATCTACAGCAGCGCTGGCTGTTAACCATGTACCTTTCAGAACGTAGGCATACCCGCAGTCGCCTGGACCAGACTAACCTGCCTTTCTCTTGAGAAGCTTTATCCAGAGTTGTGGTCATGGATGCCCCCCACCACAAGAAAGGGACATGCAATTGGAGGTATGACAAATTGGTTGGCTGCCTCCAATTTTTAGTTAATGGCTCCTTTCAGAGGATTGGGGCACTGTCAATCCCAGCCTTCGCCCAGCCGTGCCCTGCCTAAATGGCATGGCTGCAGAAGAAATTCATCTTTCCCTGGAATGTGGTGAGGTCAGGTTTTTTCAACATTGCAAATATGCCAAGTGCCATGGGTGCCATGGATTGTACACATGTAGCCCTGGTTGCCCCAGCTTCTCAGGAGTATATCAAACGTATACTATGGGGTGCACCACCTATAAACTCTATTGGTGTGCTCATTCTTAAACCAGTCCAACCATTCCAATGGGAGTGGCCGTGAAAACCACACTTCCCTCCCTGTGAGGAGCACCAAAAATTTCTGACAAACCTATATATTCAAAAATGTATTATTCCATATAAATTCATAAAATATACATACACAAAATACACATAACACAAGACAATTAAAAACAATTGGCAGGTCCCTATTTATATTACTTTCTATGTATATCTCCAGACCCAAATCATGGGTTTTCAACTATAAAATGTCTGTGATGCAGGCAATGCTCCAATATTTAAAATGTATAAGGGCAAACCTATTCCTGTAAATAAAGTACCGGAGTCTGTGCGTGCAGAGATAGTATATCTCTACACCCACTTACCCCCGTATCTGTGCCGGCACAAAGAGGACCCAAATTGGTCACTGTATTAAACCATGCAAACCCTGTCAATAATATACAACCATAATTTAAACAAAATACAAAAATAAATAACCCCTAAAGGCCAATACACTGTGCAAAATATCTGCAAACTAAAGTGCTTAGTGCTGTAAACATGTGCCCATAAATCCACACCTATAAGTATGTACTCTATGCATATAAATTCATGTCCCAAATGGGAAAAACCTACTACCTAAATATTAAAAAATAAATAAAGTGCATGAGAATATACAAACAATTAATGATACAAACACCCCACAACTAATCAATCATCAATATAATCAATATGACAGGTGATATGGAACTCAAAGCACTCAAAGAGCCCAAAGTAGATTGTCTGCACAGTCAAAAAAGGTATACTACCAGTGCCCAAAGTCACGCATGTAAAGCAGGAAGCATGTCAGCATCACATCACAAGAGAGGGACCGCAAATAACCCGGCCACCCGCGCCCGCCGCCCCCGTGCGGCTTCAAAGGGTGAAGGTAAGGGCAATTTATATGCATAGAGTACATACTTATAGGTGTGGATTTATGGGCACATGTTTACAGCACTAAGCACTTTAGTTTGCAGATATTTTGCACAGTGTATTGGCCTTTAGGGGTTATTTATTTTTGTATTTTGTTTAAATTATGGTTGTATATTATTGACAGGGTTTGCATGGTTTAATACAGTGACCAATTTGGGTCCTCTTTGTGCCGGCACAGATACGGGGGTAAGTGGGTGTAGAGATATACTCTCTCTGCACGCACAGACTCCGGTACTTTATTTACAGGAATAGGTTTGCCCTTATACATTTTAAATATTGGAGCATTGCCTGCATCACAGACATCTTATAGTTGAAAACCCATGATTTGGGTCTGGAGATATACATAGAAAGTAATATAAATAGGGACCTGCCAATTGTTTTTAATTGTCGTGTGTTATGTGTATTTTGTGTATGTATATTTTATGAATTTTTATGGAATAATACATTTTTGAATATATCGGTTTGTCAGAAATTTTTGGTGCTCCTCACAGGGAGGGAAGTGTGGTTTTCACGGCCACTCCCATTGGAATGGTTCTCAGGAGTATATGTTTTGGTGTGATTAGGTTCACTTTGCGCTACCTTCTTGCCCACGTCCCTCTCTTGAGGCTAGCCTAGCTTCCGCTCCCCCTAAACATCTTCCCTGTTTCCCATTTAGCCCTAATTTTACTTTACTTTTGCTGTTCATTTGTGGTTGCCAGTCTAGTGACCCTTTTTTATTTGTGGATTCTTTTCAGCAACCCCAAGATGGGCCACTCTATTAATGTCCAATGTGTCGTGGGGCTAGATCTTCACTTTTTTAGCATTTTACCTTACTTCCCTGGCTCTTCTCATGATTTATCTTGAGAAATTCCAGTTTATACACCTGTTTTGAGAGTGGCGAGCTGACTGGTGGTTGGCTTGTGGGTAAGTCTGTTTATTGCTGAAGTGGATCTGCCTGTTTATTGTTTATGTAGCATTTGCAATGTGTTTTTCCTTTCTGTTATGTGCCCCCTTTTTGGAATTGGTCTAAGTTTCTTGTGTTAGCCAATAGCTCCCCCTGCCCTCCATCACTTCGACTGTGCTCATGCCCCCTCTTTGAATGTCCCCTTTTTCCTGTTGCAGTTACAAATGCTTAGTTCTGCCTTACATTTTGCTTGTTTGGCCCTACTCTTTCGTGATACTTACTGTCAAACCCCATGGGGCCCCTGCCTTAGTGAGTTCACAACTCCCAATCTCCGCAGCTAGCATCACCTATAGTCAAGCCCCAGTTTACCGGGATGCTTAAAACGCCTCACCAGACACAGTACTTGGCAGCTCAAAGATTGTGAACTCACAGGGGTGAAGACGGATGAACTAGAGGTAAGACTGGCCGTTATCGGGCAAGCTGGGATCATACACAGAAATATCAGTCCTCACAATACACAGTGCCAAGGGAGGGACACGAGAAAGGTCAAGCCAAGGGTAAACCACGTAATCAGAGTTCGCAGTACAAGGGACGAGGCAGAGATGCAGTCCGAATCCAGGCAAAGGTCATTTAGGCTGTGGTCACAGGGTGATCAGGCAAGCTAGGTCGGCAACAGTATAACATTCAACGAAAACAGGATCAATAGCACCCAGCAGCACGCTATCACGGGCAGTGAGAGTGAGAAGGGAAAACCTTTATAAGATGGGAACTAACGGGATAAGACAGGGGGGCAAAGGCTGATTGGTGCTTTACAACATGTGGGCTGATTGCCCAGATTAATCCTTATGGTGTTTTGGCAACAGTAATATTTGCACTCATTGGTTTCTTTAATCTAACCTCCGGCGGCCACTCTGATTGCAGCGCTGCCGAAGGACATAAGACGAGCGAGCACATGCAGAGAAGCCGGATAAGCAGTGAGGAAAGGAGGAGGCGGGCGTGCCAGGTGCTGCTTGAGCCAGGGTCTGCCAAGGATGCGGCTGCCGGGCTGAAGGAGACCATGCCAGCCGACTTCACCGTGGGACTGGACAGGAGGTTCGCCATGACACTTACTATTTGGTCTAGGCTGTTTTGACGTTGTGTTGTCTGCAAATTTAATTTCCATTTTCATTTGTCTTTTAGGCAATTCAGGTTATCCTTTTCTGCCCTGGCTGCTGACGCCTTTCTTAAGGGCCCAGGCACCTGGCCAGGGGGCTTATAATGTGGCCCATCACTGCACATGTGCTGTAGTTGAGTGTGCCTTCAGGCTGTTGAAGGACAGATATCGCTGTCTGGACCACACAGGGGGTGCACTTCAATACAAGCCAGAGAAGGTCATTCAAATTATCATGGCATGCACCAGCCTGCATAAATTTGCCTTAAGCGAGGGGGTGGCAGCATATTTGGAAGTAACAACCTCTGCTTGTGCTACAAAGATTGCTGGACATCTGTATGCTGGCACCCAGAGTCATGCAGGCCAAACCATTTGCAAGCATTTGGTGAACTCCATTTTTTTTTTCTCGAATGAAGTCATTTTTTATTTCTTATATCCCTTGCCTTATCGGGGTGTGAGTACACAACAACAACAAGTTGTTGGGTCATGGCACAACTGTGGATGAAGGTCAAGAGAAAATTGATACATAAAAATGTGCCTGCTCCACAACAACTGCAGCCAAGTCTTCATGGAGAAAACTGGTGGTCCATTGCACAACTTTAAGATATCTGTTGGCATTTTGCAGGAAAGTGGTGCTGTTGGCCCGCCAGTTTTCCTCCATGATTTGGCACCGCCTTACCAAAGACAGGTGATGCCTGGCTGCAGGCTGAAGCTGTCTTCCCCCTGGGCACTCTGTAAAGCTGGTGGGGCTGCTATTGGCAGAATGAAGCTGGAGCTGCAGGGAGGAGTGGTGATGGCCAGTGTCCGTGGTGCCAGCAGCTGGTGGAGGTGTCCAGATAATAAAATTATTAATTTCATCCAGGAGAGGTGCCTCCTGTATGGAGAAAGTTCTAAATAAGTGTTAGTTTTTCCAATGTTACCACACAGCCTCCAGGGCCCAAAACTGTACCTTAGGTTCACCCTCCTCCTCCACCCTGCCTATTGCCCTTTTGCCTATAAAGCTCACTCATTTTCCTCATCACTGTCTGAACTCTGCTCCCTTGGTGGCTGGCTGGTTGCGCCCGGCCTTGATGTGGTCTTGGTGTTAGCCAAACCAGAGGAGCCAGCTGTGGCTGCAGGTATCGGGTCTTCTCGGTGAGGTGCTGCTGGCTGGGGTGTTGCTGCAAAGTCAAGGTAAATGTACTGGTAGTTTTCTCGTAACAGTATATGTGGACCTTCAAAATCCCTACAGGAGATACACACTGGGTCCCACATGGACGTGTGTTCCCAGATTGTGGTCTGCTCACACCCATGTTAGGGGTTACATATAATGGTTGGCCAATACCTTTGGTGTGTAGTCACACAACATATGTGGCGCAGGCAAGCCCTCAATGTTTGCTGTGCATGTGGGGACTAAGGTTGGTGGGTGGTGTGTTTGGTCTTACCACTGGTGGGCACATGCTGTCTATCAGTGTCCAAGGTGCCAGAATGGATGAATTCCAGCTACTGGCTGGGAAAAGGGCAAGCCTGGCTGCAGCAACTCTGCTCAGCCTTTGGCACCCCATTTACTTCTCTGTGGACTCAGCAGGGGGGCCCGCACTGGGGACTGTCCTGGGGTTCGCATAATGCTCCTTTTGTCCTGACTGTTGGTTGGCCCATGGTGGGTTGTTCCTGGAGCCCTGGAACTAATGTTCTTTCCCTCTACAGACCCTGAAGAAAGGATGGCACCGCAGAGTAGGGTGGTCCCTAAAACTATGCGTCAACCAGTTTGGGTAAGTATGTAAAAATGTGTGTGCGTGTACAGGCACACATGTGGACAAACAAGTGGTAATGTATTTTTTTTTTCTCTTTGCAGGTGCCAGGTTGGTCCAAGAAAATATTGTTGACATTTAAAAAATGTATGTTTTTATTTAACAAAAAATTATTAAACACTAAAAAATGATTCTAGTTAGATGCTGCATGGTGGCGTGTTTTCTATGCAACTACAAAATGCAGATGCTAAGCAGAAGACCAAAACAGAAGGTGGCCTCAAAGTACTCAAAGTATGAGGTGAGTAACAGTGGGTGGAAACAGACGACATGGCAACCAAGGTACATAGTTAAGTAAGTGCAAGGACATGTAGACTACATGGGATGCCCTGAAAGACAGCAGGGGGAAGAAAGGCAAGTATGGTGAAGGACATGCAGACTACATGGGATGTCCTAAAAGACAGCAGGGGAGGAAGGGTAAGTATAGTAAAGGACATGCATGGGATGCCCTAGATGCCAGCAGGGAAAAAAAGGTAAGTATGGTGAAGGACATGCAGACCACCATAAGAATACTCATGAACACACTTTTCTCGGAACGCGGCTGTGAATTATACGAGCTTTCGCAATTTCACCGGTTACCAATCAGTTCCCAAAAAAACGAGCATTCACAGGCAAGCTCTGAATCAGGCCCTATGTGTAAGATTGGAGCTTGAAAGGGGACAGGTGTCACTACCTTTTCTCTGCTCGGATACTAAAGTGAATGGTTGATAAGGAGGACAGCTGCTGAATGTATTGCAGTCACCACTGCCTGTGGGCAGAATATGATATCAAAGAGGGGACATAAATGCTGTGCTAGCCATGAACCTTGCCTTCTTTCTTTCATGTACATATAAACAGACTAATAAACTATGTTTGGTGCAGACTAAAAACATCATGTAGCCTACATTAAAAAAACATTAAAAGACAGATGGTATGCATTCAGATTATTTTTAATACTAAAGTAAATAAGGTAAATAGTCTAAAAGCAATGAAGCAGATTTATTTTAAAATATTCAGGGGTTTAATTTTACACAGTTGTAAAACATCGAGTCACAGTGAATATTTTGTTACAAACTAAATCAACAAAAGTGAACTTTTATCTGAAAAGGAAAAACAGATCTCTACAAAATGTTTTGAGAAAATGACAACTGAATACGTTTTTCCCTTCTTTCATATGACACACCTAAATTATCACTGGCTCAGCCAACATAACATATTGCATTCAAAGGAGGCCGATCCTTTATTCACGGTACCTAGTGTTATTGACCAGAATTTTAGCTTCAAGATTTGCAGTCAGTAATGCATGCCAAAGAATTTCAGTAGAAAGGTTACCAGAAAAAAAAAAAAAAACATTTTTTCATCTCTTCCATTAGGGGCACTGGTTCCAAATCAGTATGCTTATTAAGGGTGGGACTGTGCAAGCTTAGACCCTCGGAGAGTGGTTTGCCTCCATCTGCAAACATCTTACACCCCAGAACTGCATTGGCCATTCGCCCTGACATCAAGTCTGTAAAACTTGGAGAAGGTGTGTAGAGATGACCAAGTCGCCGCCTTGCAGACCAGTTCCACCGTCGTCTGGTGTTGGAAAGCCCAAGAGTGCCAATCACCCTGGTGGAGTGAACGGTGACTAAGAAGGGCGAAGCGCCCTTGCAGGCGTAGGCTTGTATAACCGCCTACCATCCACTAAGACTGGACCTGGCAGCCGCCAGATCCCTCCTTGGTCCTTACAGGATCAGGAACAAGACGTCCATCTTATGTACCTCTCGAGTAGTGGCCAAGTAATACTTTAATGCCCTGACCACATTGAGAGAATGCAGGAGTGGCTCCTTATGGAGAGGGAGGTGTGGGCACAAGGAGGGTAGCACTATTTACTCATTAAGATGGAATGGAGAGACCACCTTGGGCAAAAAATCCTTCTTCCCATGAAACACCACTTTGTCTTCATGCAGCACCAAAAAGGGTGATCTGATCGAGAGCACTGCCAGGTCCAAAACCCGCCGGATGGAGCTGGTCGCCACTAGAAAAGCCACCTTCAACGTGAGTGTCAGAGAAGCCTCCACCATGGGTTCAAAAGGGGGGCCCCTGAAGCGCTGATAGGACCAGATCCCAGGATGGGACTATCGATCGCCGCTGAGTCCAAACATGTGCCGCGCCCCGCATGAAAGTGCAGACTAACCTATGCTTCAGATAAACCTTTTGGAAAAAAAAATGGACAAAGCCTAGACCTGGCCTGCAAGAGTGCTGGGCTGTAGGCCAGTGTCCAGGCTCTGCTGGAGAAACTCAAAATTTTTGGATATTGAGAACCTCCTACAGGAATGATCCTCAGATTCGCACCAAGACACGAAGGCCCTCCAAGTCCTGTAGTAAATTCTAGAGGACCATTTTTGTGCTTGAACCAAGGTCTGAATTACCATGGTGGACAAACCCTTCTCTTCCAATATGCTGGTTTCAACAGCCAATCCACTAATACCCAGCGCTGGAGAATGGGGGCATCGCAGAGGACCCTATTGCAGAAGATCTGGGTGGTTGGAGAGTTACCACTGGGGCTCCAGTGGCCAAATCCACAAACCATACCCTTTTGGTCAGTGTGGGGTGATCAGGATGATAGAAATCTGCCCACAGTTCACCTCCTTTAACATGCGACCCAGAAGTGGCAGTGGCGGGAATGCATAGAGCAGGCTGCACCCTAACCAGGGAATGGCCAGCGCGTTGACTGCCACTGCCAGGGGGTCTTACATCCTGCACACTAACATCTGGACCTTCCGACTGTGCCAAGATGCGAAGAGGTCCACCTCTGGCACTCCCCACCAGTTGCAAAGGGCTTGAAACAAGTCCTGGTGAAGGGACAATTCCCTGGTTCACCATCTCCCTGCTCAAATAATCAGCCTGCAGATTCTCTACCCCCTGAACGTGAACCGCCGAGATGCATGGAATGTGAATTTCCGTCCACCACATGAGGGGACTCACTTCCTGGAATGCTCCTGCTACCCCCCTAATGGATCATGTAGGCCACAGCCGTGGAATTGTCCAACTGCACCCTGACCAGAAGACCCTGGAGCTGGGCGGACCAATGACTAAGGACCAGCAGAACCACCCTCAGTTTCAACACATTGATTGGAAGACTATGCTCTCGCTGGTCCATCCTAGAGATCCTGAACCACCCCAACCAATCACACCGGTGTCTGTGGTCAGGATGACCCACTGGACCAGCAGGAAAGATCGACCCACTGCACACGCTTGCTGGTACAGCCCCCAATTGTCCATAAATATGAAATGGTCTTACATCTGCACAGTCCAGCACCATTTCAATTAGAGCAGCATTTGCAGAGGCCTGGAGAGGAACTCAATGGTAGACACCATCAAGCCAAAGAGACGCATTTCCTGTCTGATTGTGAAATATTTGTCTGTCAGCAGCAACCTCACCACCTCCTGAAGAGTCATGCACCTCTCCACCGGAAGAAGGGCTCGTGCCCATCGAGTATCCAGTGTCAGACCTAGATAGGTCACCACCATGGAGGAAACCACCTGGGACTTGGGGTAGTTGATCGCCCATCCGAAAAGTTCCAGCATGGACAGGACCGTCCCAACATCCCGCAGTGCCTCTGCCAGACAGGGGATTCAGATGAGCAAGTCGTCCATGTACGGGGTGGTGTGCACAGCCTGCCTCCGCAGCAGTGCGTGTTCGTGAAGACTCGTGGGACAGTAGACAGTCCGAACTGCCACAAATGCCTACCGCAAGCACAGGCGACCTGTGAAACAAGGTCCTCAGTTTCCAATTCTGTGGAAGCCTAGTCTTCTTCCTACCTGTGGCCTTCCAGAGGCTCACCGAAAAGATGATCCACCAAAAAGTGGAGGGCAGTAAGCGTCTTCTTAGAAGAAGCAGTGTCGGAGGACACCGAACCCGTGAATAGGTACTCAATGTACGAGCTAGAATCTTAATAGGACTCTAGCGTCTGAATATGCCTTTGCTTGGCAATAGCCCTCCAGCCTTGGCAGGCAGAGACACTGGGACAAAGATGGACCTGGCAGCCCCCCGAGGGGGTATCTGCTCCAACGAAAAATATGAATCCCTGATGCCTCTGAGGCCTCCTCTGGTAAAATGGCTGCTCTAACTGCTAAGCAATACAGCTGGAGCGCTGGTCCCCACACCCTCCTGCCTGTCGACTACTGGTCAGATCTGCCTGCACTACAGAAAATGCACCTGCCTGCACCTGAAACAACCCACCAGCCAAGGACGCAGCAGCTTCCAGACCCCAACCCTGCAAGAGCATGGATAATGGCAGATTCAGAAAGTCAAAGTCAGTCAAAAGGCTTAGCCTCTGATTGGGTCCTACCTGATCAGGGAAAACAGTGGGGCGGTAGCCACGCTGCAGTTGATCCTCAGCTCAGGGGAACCAGAAAGCAGTGCAGGAGCTGTCAGGCGATGATCTGGAGGTGCAGCAGGGACCTCTGGACACCACAAAAATGGCCCTGCCTCGTGCTGCTAGTGAAGAGAAGGGGGCAGAGCTGCGGGCCATGAAATGCGGTCATCATGCCCCTCCTCCGACTCCACAGCCTGCTCACCTCCTTCCAAAATTAGCCAATTGGCAGGCCGCATGGCTGGTGCCCATGCCCCCCTTCATAGTGACAAGGACGCCTGCCCCCCCAAACACTGGCAGTCAATATCTGAATGAGCTCTTACCAGCATGGCTGCCCAGTAGTAAGCACCAAACACATAGCAGGGAGCCCGGCCACTAGCTCAGACCCCCCCCCCCCCAGCAACCCTGGGAAAGCATATCTCACAGGGTGTCATGGAGCAATGGTGTGGGTGATTCAGGGGGTAGAGGGAAAAGGGCTCAGTGGGAGTTACACTGCAAGACACAGAGATCAGGTACCCTGCTGCAGTACTAAAACCCAGCTGGACGAGCCCTAGCGCGTTTACCTGGACCCTTACACGCTCCCCTCACTCTGCACATTCCGACGCTATTAGCTGAGGAACCAACTTCAGGCATCTCATGGAGGTCCTCAGGAATGCTGCAGCTGGTGAGGGACTGGGAGACAGACAGAGTTAGAGCCTCCACTCCTGGTCAGCACTGTGTTCAAAACAAAAAAATACAGACATCTTTACAGTCCTTTGTGACGGCAAGGAAAGAACTAAGGAGATCATGCCACAGCCTGCCCTATATAGGCTGGGAGGAGCTATTTTTTCTATTTTGCATTCCACATCTATGGCTGAGATTAACCCACACATTGCTACTGGTGGTGCCCTGGAATGGAAGAGATGATAAAATTATAGGTCACAAAATGTATCTTGCAGTAGAGGAACAACACACAATTTAACTTTCCTGGGTGTTGCATGTGCATCCCCCATATTGGCCATTCTAGTCACCTTACTGGTGTTCCCATGGCACAGGCTTGGCCAAAACCGAGAACGCCGATTGGCCGAGCAGCCCACTCAGCCTTTTAGCATGCTCAATTTCACTCAGCTTCCTTTGGCTAAGCTGTCTGGATGGCTAAGCAGCCGAGCAGTGTGAATGGCTAGGAAGGCGCAGAGATGCGGCGAGGGCTCCAGGATCAGGTGAGTGGATCTGGGGGGTTTTACACATCGGGACATCCCAAATTCCCATCCCAATGAGTGGAACTCAGATGACCCTGGGGGAGACGCTTTAGACGTTTAGAATCATTCTTTAGACTATTCGCATAGTCCAAAGACACTAGTGAAGAAGGTCATTATTAAAAAGGTCACCTCTGAAGGAGGCCAACCATATATTTTTTTTTTTTTTTTAACTGAATGTCCGTGCCACTGAATAACTTACTGTGTGCTACGATGGACCAAGTAAGCAAACCATAAGCAAATAGTTCCAAAAGGCACATCTAGAAGGTAAATGTCTCTCCCCATTATGACTATATGCAACATGGAAACAAGGTATTTGACAGACTGAACGTCACAGTACAAACTACAGAAGGAGAAGACTTCAGATCTCCGTTTGTTCTGCAGCCTCTGGTTCCTGTGACTGAATGAGCCAATGAGAAATCAGAAAGCGGGTGAAGGGGAAGCAAGAGGCCAAGAACCTGCAATCTCCTTGAGGACACTTTAAATCTCTTTAGCGTTCCCAGTGCAAAAAAATAGTTATATTACTAGGCATGGTTTTTACCAAAAAGTCCCTACATTATGTTTGCATGAATATCCTGTCTACGTTTGTGCTGCATTCATGTACTTTTTTTTTTACAGGTTGCACTTGCAATATAAAAAAGGATAGGGTTTCTTTTCTCCCTGTCAATTATTTCATAAACCTTTCTTAAAAGATTCAGCTGATCTCCTGGTATTGCACAAAGGCGACCAAGCCCTGCTGTGGAAGAACATTCCCCTGTGTGGAAAAGGGAGTCCAAATTCCATTACCATCTCAAACACTGAGCATGTGCTTTATTAACATTTAACAGTTATATTTTGAATACACTAACAAGGTCAGTATTGCATCTGGTTTTCAAAATTCTTCTTGGCAGATACAAGAGTTCACGCCTTAAAGCCTTTTTTATAACACCCAGGAGAGAAGTGTTTGAACAAACTACCTTTTGTATTCTGAGAGTTAACGTTTTAAATTAACGTTTCTTCCCAAATTATGGAGTCAGCTGCATGCTGCCCTTTCTAGTCCATTATGTTTTTACTAGAATTTGAAAATAATTAACATGTCATTCTTTAGTGTGGACTTTTGCATAAAAAGGTAAGGGGCGATGAACATTAACCCTGTTAAATCATTTTGTTATAAAAGCATAACCTATATTATGAATCTAAAGATATTTACCCATTTTAGAACTTAAATATATGTATTAAAACACATAAAAACTATTTTTTTAAGATTCTCTACATCCGTCCTAACATAGTCTCACAGCAAACACTGCCATTTGCTTAGCTGAATATGCTCTTTTCACTGAATCTCCTGTAGATACCATCTCAAAAGTAACCAGTTGCAATTCACTTTCTCACAGGGCTGTTCTTGGTCATGGTAGCCATCCTTTCAGGTCTCTCCACTGGCCTGCTGCTGCAGGTGTCTCCTGATGTCTTTAAGTTCCCGGTTGATGCTCACCTCCTCCACAGATGAAGATGTTGGACACAATGTACAAAAGAAAATGCCTGTGCACCTCAATGGGATGAAAAGAGCCAAGGAGTAAGTGTGCTCCCTAAAAACACAATTCTGTGATACTCGCTTGTAGAATTGGGTTTTTCTGTTAATCCATTCCAGGCCATCCTTATTCAATACGATTGGGTAACTCCTGCCCGAAGGGGCGTGA
The DNA here is from genome assembly GCA_027917425.1 of Gastrophryne carolinensis. NCBI lineage: Eukaryota > Metazoa > Chordata > Amphibia > Anura > Microhylidae > Gastrophryne > Gastrophryne carolinensis. The sequence goes on along the minus strand of CM051235.1, from coordinate 474,924,821 downwards.
CTGCAAGACAAAAGCGTGGCTCCACCTCCCGGCCTATATTCTTCTGGCTGACTTCCTAGATTCCAGTTAATTAAAAAGCAGTATAACCAGCCGCCCGGGAGGCATACCTATATCTCTTTGGAGACAAAAAGGCTGGAGACAACATAAAAGACTCCTCTCTCTGATTATAAATATGTACCATTTCATTTTTTTTTTTATATATCGACAAGACTAGGCATCCAAGACATGGATATATCAACCTAGCATTCTTTTCAATGCAAAATATTATAAAAAAGAAGAACACCATAAAAAGGGTATCAAGGATAGATCGTAACTTCCTAAATTCCCCCAAAAGAGGCGGGTCGGACGGCCTGGAATGGATTAACAGAAAAACAAATTCTACAGGTCAGTATCGCAGAATTGTGTTTTTTCTTCCAATCCATTCCAGGCCGTCCTTATTCAATACGATTGGGACATCCAAAAGCAGTGCCAAATATGGGCGGGATCCCCAACGCGGAACAGCAGGTAGCTCCTTTCACTACCGCCTAAAGAACTTTTCGACCAAATACAGCTTCAGCTGAGGCCCTAACACCTTGTAAAATTCGGTAAATGTATGAACCAAAGACCCAGGTGGCAGCTTTACAAACTTGTTCCACCGAGGCCTGATGCTGAAAAGCCCAGGAAGCACCTATGGCCCTAGTGGAAAGAGCTGTGACCCAAAACAAGGGGCTCCTTCCCCTTGGCAGAATAGACTCTTACCACTGTCTGTCTAATCCATCGACTGATGGCATACTTAGCTGGTGGAAGACCTTTCCGTGGACCCTCAGGTATGACATAAGAAGTCCAAATGGACAGATTATGTAGTAGTGGGATAATACCTTAGCGCCCTCACTACATCCAACGGTGAAGAACACCCCTTCCTTATTAGACACTGGAGCAGGACATAAGGAAGGCAAAAACCATCTCTTCATTAAATGAAAAGGTACCTTTAGGAAGAAAATCCTAAAACACTCAAATAATGAGGCTTACTGATAAGCTGCTAAATCAGAAAACTGCCTGCTGAGGTTATTGCCACTAAGGGATAACCATAAGCGCCCTTAGACTTAATGACGCATCTACCATGGTTCAAAAAGGAGGACCCTGAAAAACAAGTTCAGGTCCAAAAGCCGGCAGAAGTGGATTATGAGGAGGCCGCACCCGAGCGACTCCTTGTAAAACAAGTTCTGATAAAAACATTCTCAGCTTTGGGTTTCTGAAAGAAGATAGATAGCAGATATTTGTCCTCAATTGAAGACCTTCATCAAGACCTCTGCAAAAAAACGACATTCTGTAAAACAGAACAGTACTACACGCGAACCCCTGGATTCACCGATAATTGCTAGCAACACTCAATAATAGATCATTTGGTAAAGATTTCTTCCTGGCCTGAATCATAGTCTGGATAACTCTGGCAGAAAAAACCCTTTCTGCCAAGATAAAGGATTCAATAGCCAGGCAGTCCAAGCCAGAACTGTGAATTGGGATGCCTTAGAGGCCCTTTTGTGAGAAGATCTGGATCGTCGTTTCCAAAAGTTGCCCTCTGACATCCTTACTATGTTTGAGAACCAGCTTCTTCTTGGTCACAGAGGAATCACCAGAATGATTGGGACTTCCTTGTGAGCTAAACTTTTTTAGTACACGACCCAGGAGTGAAATCGGAGGGAAATGCATAAAGAAGCTTGAATGTTGACCACAAAAGAGTCAGTGCATCTGTTGCTATTGTTAGAGGATGCCTGGACCGGGACAAACTTCGGATCTTCCGACTGTGCCCTGATGCAAGAACTATGTCTGGGATCCCCCAGCACATGCATAGGGATTAAAAAATACTCTGGCTAAGAGAACATTCCCTCTTATGCAGGACTGTTCTGCTGAGATGAACGGCCTGCAAGTTGTCCACTCCTGGTATGTGTACCACCAAAATACATGGAACCAGTTTCTCGGCCCAAAGTAAAAACCCAGCTCACTCCATCAGGACTTTATTGCTTCTGGTGCTCTCATGGAGGCTGATATATACCACTGCCGTCCAATTGTCTGTTTGAATCTGGACGGGATGCCCCTTCAGATGGTATGTCCAATGTCTGAAATACAATAGAATCACTTTCAGTTCCAGGATATTTATGGAGAGTCTGCTCTCCTTCAGAATCCATTGTCACTGAATCGTTTGTGACTCCATGACACTCCCCCAACCATATAGACTGGCATCCGTGGTGATGACCTTCCACTGTACTGGAAGAAAGAATTTGCCAATCTGAAGAGGCCGAGGACCAGGCTAGAGACCGCCTTGCTGACTGTCATGTAAAAAGAGTGATCCAGAGTGTGTGGGTCCCGATCCCAAATTGTGAGCAATTCCATCTGTGTAAAACAGTGCAAAAGATACTGACTCAAAGCAAGATACCATCAGGCCCAACAGACCTATTCCTTGATGAATCGTCGAGTGAAGACAAGACAAGAGACCCTGTACCCTGGCTTAAAGTAAGAGTCACTTCTTTGTTGGAAAAACACTTTTGCCTGAGACGTGTCTAATGACAGTCCCAGAAAAGAACAACTCTTCAAGCTATGAAATGATGTCTGACTTAAGAATTCGACTGGATAGTCACTATATCCTTCTGGGTCCCCTGACATGATGGGACCCATATCAACCGATAGTCTCAGTAAGGGATTTTATGCATCCCTGACTTCTTAGAGAATTACATGAGACCTGCCAACACCTTGGTAAACAACCGGGTGCTGATGATAGACCGAAGGGTAACGCCACAAACTGAAGATGTAAGCCACCTACAGCAATGTAGATATGCATCCTTGTATATACACTGTGGTTATCAAAATTCCAATCTCTAAAAAGGTGAGATACGGCAGATCTCAAAGCTTCCTGCAACTATGAGCCAAATGCAGAAGTTTCCCCCCCCAAATCTCAAGGGCGGGGGCATCCCTTCCTGCCTGAGCCGGCTTCGAAGGGGATCTGGCTTTGCTCTGCCAGACACCTGTTGCCTTAATTTGGAACTTTGGTATAGAAGAGAATTTTTTCTTTTTTTTTTTCTTTCTTTTTGGAATAAGACAAAGAGGCCGAACCTCTAGCCGGGACCCTGGAGTATTAGAGGCTTAGAAGCAGTATTAGACTTCGGCTTTTGTAGCAGATTAGATCTTTTACCACTAGTAGCATGCTTTACCATGTCAACCAAGCCATCCCAACAAGATGCCCCCCTTAAAAAGGAGTCCTGTCATATTCCTTTTAGAGGCTATGTCAGCTGGCCATTGCTTAAGCCATAAAGCACGCCTTAAGGCGACCACCAGAGCTAGGCCTCTGCCACTTAACCACATCAAATCCTCCATAGTCAGGAACACTACCTGTTGGAGTCAAACTGATCTTGAACAACTGGAAGCATGGGTTCCATGACTGACCCAAGAGTCAGAGACCAGATGCTCCCAAAATTCTATGAATGTAACACCAGCTGGCCCAGGGCCGACCCCATAAAAGATAAGCATGACATGCCACCTGATCCATGCCACCTGATCCACGCATTTATCCGCTGGATACTTTGGAGAAGCCCTATCAGAGGATGGCAAAACGAAAATCGTAAAGAGACCTGGCTCCAGAGCATCCACCACAGGAGGGTAATTCAATCTGATCTGGAGGAAAGAGATACATAGTATCTAGTACTTTATTCATGGCCGGAAAACAACCTGACTTCTGCCATTCCCTATTGATCAGATTATAGTAATGCATATGCTCCGCAAAATCCTCCAGAAATGGAGGAAATCAACCATCCATCCAACTTCTCCTTAACCGGACACCCCATGTCTCCAACAGATAACTTCCTGGGAGACTATGGCAGGCAATATCCTCTTCCACTCAGAGGAAAAAATCTTTTCTTTTAAAATATTTTTAGTAGCCAATACTCCATTATGACACTCTATAGGTTTAGGACCACTTGAGGGCTGCCGACAGAGTTTAAAGACTCAGAAGGAGACTATGGCAGCCACAATATCCTCTTAAAATTGGAAGAAAAATTATTTTCTTTAAAACCCTTTTAGTAGCCAATACTTCATGATGACTCTATAGGTTTAGGACCACTTGAGGGCTGGTGACAGGAGTTTAAAGACTCAGAAGGAGACCATGGCAGCCACAATATCCTCTTCAACTCAGAGGAAAAAAATTATTTTCTTTAAAACCTTTTTAGTAGTCAATACTCCACGATGACTCTATAGGCTTAGGACCACTTGAGGGCTGCCGACAGTTTACAGAGATATCCTCTTCAATATACTCAGAGGATTTCTTTTTACTCTTTTTTTTTTCAAGAAACCTTCTTAGTAACCAGTACGATTCACATCACGGTCCGCATGAAAACTGCCAAGGGGTTTCTCAGAAAGCACCGGCGATAAGGGTCAGAGCCCCTTCAGGGAGGAGACAACTGTCTCCCTATCCACTACAACCGTGGCATAATCCCTGCACACCGTGCTATCCTCATTCAGTGCCACTGCATGCAACTGGATATGGGGTAAATCTGATATAGACCAGATGACTACCCCCGATGCCTCCGCCATGGTGAATTTAATAATACTAGTCTATGACCCTGGGGATCTGAGACCAAGTATATATAGGTTCTCGACAGTCACAAAACTACTGTGAATCCTTGAGGGTAGACCACCATATAATTATATATTACAATATAAATTATATATTACCTTGCCCTTTTCCAATCAATAATAAATAAAAAATTAAATTAAAAAATAACCTACCAAAAGGTTTAGGTCCACTTGCGGGTGGTCGTGCAGCAGCTCAGAGCAGCCCTTTTGCAGGCCAACTACCCCAGAAATTATGTGCAGTCAAAGGGGAATTGCGATCTCTGGCGATGCTAGGCACCTTGCCTAGCCGAAAATGTTTAAGCTTGGTCGGCGAGAAAAACGTGCCCCGTCGCGGAGGAGAACCAGCCACTTCAGCGGAGCTGGTGACTTCGCTAAGCAGAATATCTTCCAGCGTCCCCGGCTAGAGAAAACGCGCAGTACCGCTGAAAAGAACCGGAGATCTCAGCGGAGCTAGCTGCTACGCCAAGCCGAAAATCTTTCCACAGAGGCGAATGGAGAAAGCGCTCTGCACGCGGTACTCGGAAATTCGCCAAGCCGAAAATCTTTCCACAGAGGTGGACGGACGAAGCGCTCTGCACCCGGTACTCGGAACTTCACCAAGCCAAAAATCTTTCCACAGAGGCGGACGGATGAAGCGCTCTGCGCCCGGTACTTGGAACTTTGCCAAGCCAAAAATCTTTCCTCAGAGGCGGACGGAGAAAGTGCTCTGCGCCCGGTACTCTGTACTTCGTCCGCCTCTGTGGAAAGATTTTTGGCTTGGCGAAGTACCGAGTACCGGGCGCAGAGCACTTTCTCCGTCCGCCTCTGTGGAAAGATTTTTGGCTTGGCGAAGTTCCGAGTACCGGGCGCAGAGCGCTTCCTCCGTCCGCCTCTGTGGAAAGATTTTTGGCTTGGTGGAGGAAGCGCTCTGCACCCGGTACTCGGGACTTCGCCAAGCCGAAAATCTTTCCACAGAGGCGGACGGAGGAAGCGCTCTGCGCCCGGTACTTGGAGCTTCGCCAAGCCAAAAATCTTTCCATGGCGACGGCCTATTTCCTCGTTGCAGCTTTAGCTCCGACCCCTAAAAAGGCGCGCAAATTTTGAATTTTTCAACCAGAGAACAAACACATGGGAAAGAGCAATAAAAAGCAATGAGAGAGGGAAAATCATTCCCTTGGTCACCCCCAATCAGGCTCAGCAGACAAAAACCTGTGGTTGCTTATACTTTTCAATGAAAGTCTTCAGCCAGAGTGCCAAAGCACTACAAAGCACACACTGGACCCTGCGCTTACCTTACCATCCTGATCCGGATACATTTTTACGGAACTTCGCCAAGCCGAAAACTGAAGAGGCATAATGGGTCAATCCAGATCAGAGCAGCATAAGGTATAATCTGAGAAACAAAATACAAAGTAAATGGAAGAGTAGTCTAGAGAGCCATGCAGTCATCTCAACTGCAAAAATGAAACTGGAATCTAGGAAGTCAGCCGGAAGGATATAGGCCGGGAGGCGGAGACACGCTTTTGTCTTGCAGTCACGCCCCTTCGGGCAGGAGTTACCCAATCATATTGAATAAGGATGGCCTGGAACGGATTGAAAGAAAAACAAGTCTTACCCACCTACAAGGGTGTAGAGGGGCCTTCAGTCCCAAATAACTAATAATGGGGGCCTCCCTGAGGATGAGAGATGCAAGCACCACTAAACACCGCAACATTTCAAAATTAACATATTTAGAAATGACACAGTTAAAAAACGTTAAAACAATGGGTGCTGCTGAGTATTAAACCATGAACAAAAAAGCCCCTACAATCAATGACTATACATATACAAAGCTATACAAAAAGGGGAAGGGCATTGCCTTATAGCCCTGGGCAATGATGACAATGGTGAACTGGTGAAGTCCCATCAAAGGCATGAAACGTGTGGGTCTGTGGCTTCTGTGTGGGTATTGAGGGTATGGAGAAATGGTGCCCCCTCAATGCACTTTAAATAGGTCTCCAAACTTTAGTCATTATGTAAAATCAGAAATATATTGGAGGATGAGCAAGTCTACCACAAATCTTTAGGTTTCTTCTTTAAAAGTTTAACATAATCAATTAAAGAAATTATGGATAGTCAAATGCATTTTATTAGCCTAGTATGGTTTAGACAAGGATTTTGAGTTGACAGATATAGGCATTTTATTGAGGTGCCCAAACACATTAAAACCTCTACATAGATACACTCATAAGCAACCACCACCCAATTGCACCAATTTTGACTATTTAGAGGTATAAAAGCATGTCAAATAAACAAGGTGTTGACAACACCAATTTGAAGAAGGGAAGGAGAGCAGGTAGCAGATTCAATAACGATTCAAAATAAAAAAACTACCATAACTCAGTAAGGTCTAAGATAGCCTTTTTTAAAATTTGTAAAACAGTCGTCAATGTTTTTTTGTTCAAATGAAAAAAGATGGTAAATTTCCTGGGCAGCACCCACACTCTGTTAGCCAGTATTATAATCTGGCCACTGGCCAATGCAAGTGTATGAGGCAGTTTCTGGCTGACAGAGTTCTAGAGCTTTCTTTAAGTAATGTTTACATCTAGAAGTTTTATGTCTTTTCATGTTCTTGACATTGCTTAACTAAAAACATTTTTAAAAGTTGATGCTTGTGGTACTTACAGACAGCACTAGGTGAGGGAACACTCCAGCAGCCTCCAAGACCTGCTGGCCCTGACTAGTAATATGCAGGATCACAGAGGCAAGTTCCCCAGAAGCAGAGAGCACTGGAACATGGGGGTGGGCTCCCCAGCAACAGGATCAAAGAGTCCGAGGAGGTCCGGAGGACAGGGAATCCAACAAAGCAAATAAGACAATGTTTGCCCAACCATAACCTGCTGAAATATGGCTTAGGGTGTGCCCACTATTTATACCTACAGCAGCTATGTTTCACAGCTGGGAGCAAACTGGCCACCAGCAGTATGCCTGTGGTACTACCTGAACCCAAAACCCTCAAGTGAGTCATCAGAGCTTACATCTGGCCACCTACATTGATGGTCATTTTGAGCCATGCATCTCCTTAGTAATTTTGCTTTTATTTTAGCCATTAAATAAATGAGAGAAACAGGAAATCCACATGGGTTGAGGATTAAACCATGAAAAAAAGTGTGGTACTCCTCTATTATTTGAGGAAAATTTAAAGTCATAGTGTACTTTGGCCGATCTGACACAATCTCTAAGTGTAAAATGACCCTTTCAAATTTCAGGAGCAGTATTGCATTTCAGCAGTATTGCACTTAATGACCAATTGGAAGTCTTAGCAATTAAATACCTGTGCAAGGTCAAACTTGGTTACATCGTTTAATAACCACAATTTGCCCTTAAAAGGTTAGTATATTGCTCACTAATCATTAGCAAAAACCTCAATATTCATCAGTACGTAAACAAATTTAAAAAGTACTTTTTACAAAAAGTAAATTTGGGAGAAGGCCATTTCAGGAGAGATTATGGGGGTAATACACTCATTTACTATAAATTTAAAATGAACATTTGTTGTATTATAGGAGTACACTGTTTGTTACTGCAGCGGTTGAATCACTCATTTTTTTAATCCAGTAATGAAGAATATAAAACCAAGCCCTTATGAGACACCACCTATGGGAAGGGAGGACAACTCACATAGGGCTCCACACCTTAAATCTGAAAGTTACCAACTATCTAGCGTAAGGAAAACATTACTTAATTTCCCCAAAATTCATAATGCAGTTGAAAACATTAATATTGTGAACGGGGCAGCAAATCTCAACTCACAAATACAAACGTGTTTTAGCCAGAAAATGTTGGCATAGGAGAACAATTCTTACTAGAAAACACCCTTGTGGATCAAGGACCTACCGAATGGTCATGCTTCTGCCCCTAATATAGAAATAATGTAACCAGCCAACATTTGGCAGATCATTTTAATTAAGTTTATTAGAAATTATGCCTCTCTGTGTATTGGTCCACTAGATTTCTAACATTATTAAGAGCATGGCAGATTGGTGTGATACCCCCTCTTCTGCCACACAAGGACTAAGCTGGGACAGATAACAAGTAAGTTTCAGGCAACTAACAGTATTTGGTACTCATCCTTGTAACAGACATTCACATTGCTGTGTATGTATGGCCAGCTAACGCCATGGAGTGGCAGAACATTTGTGGCCAAAAGAGCAGAGGAAGTGGACACAGTAGGACACTGGGGGGGGGGGGGCTGCACAGAAGAACTGCATCTGTCTGCGCTGGGATCTGCTGGTCATTGTAACCCACCTTGTAAAGTGTGGTGAGGTTTTTTTCAGTAAGGGGTTTTATTTTTTGGCCACATCTGTCAGATTTAGCTGGCCCCTGTCACTGCATTGGGGAACTTGGGGTACACAGTGCCTCAGTGTTTAATACAGTTGAAAACAAACATCTTCACCTACCAAGGATTTTTTTTGGGGGGGCAGCTCTGTTTTGAGTGTGCGCCCACCATCTCTCTCTAAGTTGGGGTCCAGGGTGCCTCTTTGCTGCTGCTGCTACCACTAGTATTTAACAATGTTTATGGTAGTATTAGCAGCAGTAATGTACGCAGTAGTAGTAGGAGCATTAGCAAGCCAGAGTCGTCCATTTCCTCCGGTGGGCATGTTATTTCGGACAATGCATCCATGTGGACTGGTTGACTCGCTCTCACTCATCTCACAGGAGGAAGACTCCAATGGTTTCAGTAGATTCTTCCTCCACTACAGCTACACATGACAGTAAAAAGAAGTCTCTCTCTACCATCATCCTAGTGGGGTGCCAGCTTTTCTCAGCAGTCCAGTTGCTATGGATAGTGATGAGGAGATTTTGTTTGATGACAGTCAGCCTTTGGAGTGTGTTGCGGAGGTGGAAGCGGACGCATCGCTGTGGCAGTGGGGGTGGTGGTAGACATACTAGCAGTTATAAAGGTGGTTTTGGTGTGGAAGGGCAAGTAGACCATGATGAATCATCAGAACAGGAAAGTGGTAGGGATCAGGAGGAGGAGTATGATTATTTAGTTTTGGACAAGACCTGGGATCTTGGCAACAAGAAAGGAACATCGTCAGAGCAGGAGGGTACTTCTGGGAACCGGCAGCAACAAACCAAGGTAGGGTCAGATTATCTGCAAAATAGCACAGGGCAAGGTCTGCTGGTATGGTCTGCTCAAGAGCAGGTGACGGCAACACTGATGCTGCTTTTGCAGACTCCAGAAAAAAGCCTGCCAGGGGAGGAGCAAAATAAGGTGGTGGACATTCTAGATTTCCTGTGGCATGGCCTAGCCTTTCTTCAACAGTTATTACCACCAACAGCGCCTCCACTGCCAGCCTGGCATCTTCTGGTACTGCCAGGCCAACACAACCACAGTTTAACCCTGTGATGCCCAAAATTGGTACATTGTTCAATGCTTGTAAAAAGCCATTACTTCTTTTCACTTTCCAGGAACGCCAACCCTGTTGCCTCTCCCCATTCAAATGCTAATTAGTCAACGAAAACATGTTTTTATACAGCCTTGGGTGCCTTCAGAGTGTTATAAAAGGACATTTAGGGCTATCAGGAGTTGTTTTCCATGCCTTTTAGATAAAAGTGCATCCTGAACCAAACTTTTTCTGGAAAAGTTTGCTCATCTCTACTAGCCATCAAAAATAAAATATACAAAAAAAAAAAAAACTTGACCTTATAGAAATATATATACGAAGACTATCCAAAAAGTAATTTAGTTTTTTGGAAGGCTAATGTCCGGGCAAATACAAAAATGAATTTGTAGCTTGAAAATACTTTTAAGAGATATTGGTAGAATATTCAGGCTATGCCTCCTTTCTGTGTAAAATTCTGATCAATGTCTGACAGGTATGACAAGGGATTCTCAGTATAGGTACAGTATAGGTAGGGGGCAATAGGTATGTCAAGACTTCCGGAAGCCAGTCTGAACTGTAGGGAAAGCCAGCAAAGGCAGGAAGGGGCAAAAAGGAATCAGGCTAAGTAAATAGCATTGCAAAGCCTAGACAGGGTGAGACAGCAAAAGGGAGGCTGGACCATGGGAAATGTTAAACTTAGACAAATATCTTAGGCTATGGTGATTATATGCAGAGGTTGTGTATGTTTAAGGTAGTAGCTGGTAAATTAATAGTTAAATTAGATTACGTTTTCTAAAGAAAAGTTAGGAACCAACATAGTTTAGTAGGAAATAATGTTTAGAGAGCCATCTCAATATAATGAGCTAACCAATAAATAGTAAAACTTTAACCTCAAATTTTCTGTCTTAAAGTGGACCAAAACCCACATTTTTAGCTAACATCCCCTGAATTGCTTCCCCTATTTTTACTGCTCTTGCTTCATTCTAATCCCAGATATTGGGCATCTGTTTTAGCTGTAAAGCTCCACCTCCTTTATTCATTGCCACTGCTGAGTGTAGCAATGGTGTCATTGCCACACTTATACAATAACTAATCACCTGCAATTCTACAGAGAGGGACCACAAAAAAAAGTGTTCCAGGGCGATTTGATATGCAAAAATATCAATTTCTAGTTCGACACCCTAAGAAGAGGATATCAGCAGGGGCTTTGGTCAAAATTATTTCACAAGTTTGTTGGATTTTGGTCCGCTTTAAGAGTCTTTTAGAAGCTTGCATAGACTAGCCATGTGCATCAATATGAGCCACGTGAGACCTATGCTACATTGTGCTATAATAAAAAAAAGTAGCCGAAGTGTTTATTTTGGTAGGCATATAGCTAATTAGATTTAGTTCTGTGGAAAATGTAGTGGAGCAAGGAAGAACTGGGCAGGGGAAAAGGAGCAGATGGAAGCTAAGCTGAGCAGGAGGCAGAAAGCCGAAGCTGTTGTCGACGGTTGTAGATGGAAGTCTAAGCTAAGCAAGCAGGTATGGCACACATGAAGGAATCCGAATTTATCGGACGAACTTTTCCAAAAAAGTTTGGTTCGGGGTGAACTTTGGTCTAAAACACATGGAAGACCATGCCTGACGGCCCTAAAAGTTCTTTATAGCACTCTGAAGTCACCCAAGGCTGTATAAAAACATGTGGACTACAATAGTGGACTAATTAGCTTTTGAATTGGCCCCAGTTAATTAGCAAGCAATAGTTTAAAGTACATACATAAAAATGGTGAGAAGCAACAGGGTTGGCGTTTCTGTAAAGTGAAAAGAAGTAATGGATTGTTTTAAAAACATTGAAAAATGTACTCATTTTGGGTATCACAGGGGGCTGCAGTTGTGCAGGCCTGGCAGTAGTGAGCAAGCTACAAAACCCGATCCATTTGTAATGGAGGTTAGCAGCAGGATTGGCACTCTTAAATTTCAGCTGAAGAAAAAGCAATGGCTTTAGACAAGCGCAGAAAAATGTACCCATTTTGGACATCACATGTTTAAACTGCGGTTGTGTTGGCCTGGCAGTAGCAGATGGTAACAGGCTGGCAGCAGGGGCGTTGGTGGTGGCAGTAGTAGTCGAAGCATTAGCAGATGCTGCAGTTGTTGAAGACAGACTAGGACGTGGCACAGGAAACCTGTGGGGGTTGTGCAGGCCTGGCATTAGTGGGAAATCCCTCAAAAAATGTTCCACTTGAAATGGGGGGGGGGGGGGGGGGTAGCAGCAGGATTGGCATCCTTAAATTTAGTATTGGCTTTTTCCAAGCGCTGAGAAATGTAACCGTTTTGGGCATCACATGGGGTAGACCTGCGGTTGTGTAGGCCTGGTAGCAGCGGGCAAGGCCTCAAAAAATGATCACATTTGTTAAGGGGGTAGCAGCGTGATTGACATTTTTACAATTTAGCTGAAGATGGGACATTGGCTTTTTACAAGCCCTGAAAATATGCCTATCTTGGGCATCACAGGGTTAAACTGAGGTTGTGTATGCCTAGTAGTAGCAGAGGTGCTGTTGGTGGTAGTAGGGTCATTAGCAGTACTTAACCACCAGGCAGAGGTACAGGTGGCCTGTGGTGGTTGTGTAGGACTGGTGTTAGTAGACAGCAGCAGGGGTGCTGGTGGTGGTAGCATTAGCAGATTTTAAAGACTAGGCCTAAGGACAGGAGACCTCTAGTTGTTGTGTAGGTCTGGCACTGGCAGGAGCTGACAAGCACCCAAAAATTATATCAACAGGACTGGTTTTGTAGAAATTGAAGAAGGGCATTATTGACCCCAGTAGCATTGTGATGCCGCTCCAGGTACCTATGTAGAGCGATAGTTTCTTGTCCTGGATTTGTGCCCTGGCTACAGCTAACTTCATGCTTTCAGATCTGGTACCGTGCTAGGTTTTGTTCTCCAGGTACGAAAGAATTGCCACATGGCAGTGTACTATAAATTAGAAAATCTAGAGTGTCACAACCTGATTTTCTCATCCTATGGCAGGCTTTTTTCTGGAGTCTGCAAAATCAGCATCACCTGCTCCTGAGCAGACCATACCAGCAGACCTAGCCCTGTGCTGTTTTGCAGATGATCTGGCCCTACCTTGGCTCAACTCTTTGTCACTGCCAGAACTACCCTCCTGCTCCGATGATGTCCCTTCCTTGTTGACTGGTTCCCAGGCTCTGTCCAAAGCTACATCATCATACTCCTCCTCCTCCTGATCCCAGATACTTCCCTGTTCTGATTTTTCATCATGGTCTACTTGCCCCCCCCCCCCCCCCACCACCACAACCACCTTCATAATTGCCAGTATGTCCATGTCTACCACCACCCCCACTGCCACAGCTATGCATCTCAGACACCGCATCTACCTCTGCCACACACTCCAAAGACTGACTGTCAAACAAATTCTCCTCATCACTAGGCATAGCAACTTGACTGCTGAGAGAAATAAAGGCTTCTTTTACTGTGACTTGTAGCTGTGATGCAGGAAGAATCCACTGAAACCTGGCTCAAAGTCATTGTGTCTTCCCCCTCCTGAGATGAGCAAGAGTGAGTCAACCAGTTCACAATGGATGCATTGTCGGAAATAACATGCCCACTTGAGAAAATGGACAACTCTGGCTTGCTGATGCTGCCTCTACTACTGTGTACATTTCTGCTACTGCTGCCTCTACTACTGTGTACATTTCTGCTGCTGCTGCTACTACTGTGTACATTTCTGCTGCTGCTGCTGCTACTACTACTGTGTACATTTCTGCTGCTGCTACTACTACTGTGTACATTTCTGCTGCTGCTGCTACTACTACTGTGTACATTTCTGCTGCTGCTGCTGCTACTACTACTGTGTACATTTCTGCTGCTGCTACTACTACTGTGTACATTTCTGCTGCTGCTGCTACTACTACTGTGTACATTTCTGCTGCTGCTGCTGCTACTACTACTGTGTACATTTCTGCTGCTGCTGCTGCTACTACTACTGTGTACATTTCTGCTGCTGCTACTGTGTACATTTCTGCTGCTGCTACTACTACTACTGTGTACATTGCTGCTGCTGCTGCTGCTGCTACTACTACGTACATTTCTGCTGCTGCTACTACTACCACTACGTACATTTCTGCTGCTACTACTACTACGTACATTTCTGCTGCTACTACTACTACGTACATTTCTGCTGCTACTTCTACTACGTACATTTCTGCTGCTGCTACTACTACTACGTACATTTCTGCTGCTGCTACTACTACTACGTACATTTCTGCTGCTGCTACTACTACTACGTACATTTCTGCTGCTGCTGCTACTACTACTACGTACATTTCTGCTGCTGCTACTACTACTACGTACATTTCTGCTGCTGCTACTACTACTTACTACGTACATTTCTGCTGCTGCTACTACTACTACTTACTACTACTACTTACTACTACTACTACGTACATTTCTGCTGCTACTACTACTACGTACATTTCTGCTGCTACTACTACTACGTACATTTCTGCTGCTACTACTACTACGTACATTTCTGCTGCTACTACTACTACGTACATTTCTGCTGCTACTACTACTACGTACATTTCTGCTGCTACTACTACTACTACTACTACGTACATTTCTGCTACTACTACTACTACGTACATTTCTGCTGCTGCTACTACTACTACTATGTACATTTCTGCTGCTGCTACTACTACTACTATGTACATTTCTGCTGCTGCTACTACTACTACTATGTACATTTCTGCTGCTGCTACTACTACTACGTACATTTCTGCTGCTGCTACTACTACTACGTACATTTCTGCTGCTGCTACTACTACTACTACGTAGATTTCTGCTGCTGCTACTACTACTACGTACATTTCTGCTGTTGCTACTACTATGTACATTTCTGCTGCTGCTGCTGCTACTACGTACATTTCTGCTGCTGCTGCTGCTGCAACTACTACGTACATTTCTGCTGCTGCTACTACATACATTGCTGCAGCTGCTACTACGTACATTGCTGCTGCTGCTACCACGTACATTGCTGCTGCTGCTACCACGTACATTGCTGCTGCTGCTATTACGTACATTGCTGCTGCTGCTACTACGTACATTTCTGCTGCTGCTGCTACGTACATTGCTGCTGCTATTGCTGCTACTACGTACATTGCTGCTGCTGCTGCTACTACTACTACTGTGTACATTTCTGCTGCTGCTACTGCTACTGTGTATGTTGCTGCTGCTGCTACTGCTACTACTACTACCAGTGGTGGGTGTGGGTAAATGGATGCTACCACTACTATAGCTGGGCCTGGGCAATTGACTGGTGCTACCGTTACTTGGCCTGGGCACATGGCTGCTGACCACAGTGTCTGTACTGGCGCCAACATCCTTATCCTTAGTGGCAGAAGGAGTTGCAGGGATGTCTTTTCCTCTACCCCGTTCTTTGCCAGTCCTTCCTGTCCCAGACATTTTTTTAAAAAAATTATTCAGAGCAGCGCACACACCAAAATGACACTTGTACAGCCCAGCTAAAACAAACACAGATGTGCCATAGAATATTGCTTGGCTGGTGAAAGAGAATGTTTTTTTAAACTATATTTAGCAAAGAGGCACCGTGGACCCCAACTTAGAGAGAGATGGGGCCTGCACACTTCAAACAGAACTGCTACCCTTGTTTTTTAAACTGTAACTAACAAAAGGTGCCGTGGACCTCAACGTCAAGAGAAACAGGGCCTCCACAGCTAAAACAGAGCTGCCCCCCCTAAAAAATCCTTGTCAGGTGAAAAAAAATGATTATTTAAACTGTATTAAACACTGAGGCACTGTGTACCCCAATTTCCCAATGCAGTGACAGGGGTCAGACAGATATGGCCAAAAAAAAACCCTCACTAAAGTTTTTAAGCTTTACAGGGTGGACTACAATGACCAGCAGATCCCAGTGCAGGCAGATGCAGTTTTTCTGTGCAACACCCCCCCCCACCCCCCAGGGCACTTCAATTACGTTTTAAAGTGAGCAGGTTACCAAGATGTAGTGAGATATTTTGTTATTGGATTGGGGTTTGATTTTAAGGAGATTTCATCAGGGTCATCTTCTGTAGGAGTTGCTGCCATAATTTGTATCTTTCTATGCCAGCAGTTGAGGCACCAGTTATAATATTTCACTTTCTGGGATCCTCCAGCACAGCAACTGCATTCTTTTCTTTGGCGGGCAATTGTTTTTATCAGGTATGTCCTCGTCAAACCTTATTGGTCACCATCAGTCATGTGGCTGTGTAATACAGAAATTGAGCCTTTTTCCAGCCTCCTAAACTTCATTTAGCAGTAGGGCATATATATTTTATTTTTAAACTGAGATGCTATGTACATATAGTGTTGCAGAATTTTGCTCTTTTCAACATCACATACTAATGCTACACTCGTGCTCTGCCTCAGGAAGTAGAACAAATCAATCCACTTGCTCCACCTAGGCAATTAAACCTGAAATTATTCACAAAATATATCTGAGACAGACCTATAATTAGATAAAGTCACTTTATGTAATTATGCATATTTCCTTTAAAACCAACCAGTCATTATGACAGAGAAACAGGCCACATTACCATCCTTTGGTTGGGAAGTGGTGTCCATACCATTGTCCTCCGCTCATCTTGTGAATGGTGGGGTCAAGTGGTACTTTGCAGCATGGCAAGATTAGGAAAATTATGTCACGGCATGTAGAAAGCTGGGTTCTGGCTTCAGATACATGCTCTCCTTTAAGTCAAGTTAAGTGACCTTGGGTTTTTATACACTTGGATAATAGTTTCCACTTTAAAATAGAAGTGAACAAGCTTCAAACAGATTGGTCCGGTCTCCTGTTTTCATTCAGATGTGTACAAATTACCCCTACATGCCCTTTTTTCTGGAAACAGTAAGGTCTGAAAGAAACTCTTGTTATATTGTTGCCACTTAGGTTTCACCGAGCCGGCATTATCTGCTCACAGCTTTTAATGACTTCCTGCTGAGAGAGGCTCTGTAGAAGTCTTGGCAGCCGGGCTAAGAATAGCATTAAATGCAAGGTTATCTAGGCATTACACTCACTGTAACATGCAATTAACTCTCCTCTTCCATTTTCATTACACAATTATTCATTAATGTCAATTTAATTTTATGCATTGTTCTACATGACCGAAGGCTGATTATGGGCCTTTTCACTCCAATATCCCAAGTTAACTGGTGCCAGCCTCACTCAGAGCTGCTTAATTGCAATTTAGCCTAGACAATTCCTCCCATTTGTGCCCTCGGGTAATGGAACAACAGATCACGGCCAGGTAAAAAATTAAAGGTGGAAACAAAAGTCAAACTAAAAGGAAAAAAAAAATATTATGATTTTGTGATAAAAAGAAAACTGCAGATGAGAATATGAAAATGCACCCTGAGCACTTGCTGCTGGTTTTCTAAATTGTCTTTCTTATCCCACAGGGATTTGATGAATTATGTAATACCATTACTGCATATCCCAAATATTCTACACAGTAGTGTCGGAGTTAATTTGTGTGACAATACTCAGCACACTTTTAACATGATATGCAGTGTTGGCATGCTTCCCGCAGCTATGCAAGTCCAGCCTTCTTACTTTCAGGAATACTTTATAAACTATTAATACAAATTAATGATGCTACAGTGAGAGATTACTTAAAACAGTGTGGCATGCTATAGGAATGCAAGTAAAAAAAAAAAAGACACTAGATGTGATCCTGAAACCCCAAATGCTATTCAAAGCAATTTTTTTTTAAACTGGGCCCCTTCCTACAGCATACTGGTGTATATAGTACAGCAAGATGGCGAAAGGGAATTCTCAGGGAATGCCCTTCCCTGCAGCGGCTCCTTGATGGCATAGTAGGTTGTAAAGATGGAGGACACTTTTCCCTCTGAAGCACAAATGTCTGCAGGGTACCAGTTTTAACCGCTACTGATGGCAGAAAGTTGAGCCAATGGAAGACCCCTAGGAGGTGCCAACAGCAAGACAGTGGCACCCAGTGGGAGAGAAGGAACAAAGGAAGGCCTATAAAACCTGCATGGAAGGGGCAGCAGCAGCAATAGGGATATGGCTCCACTAGAATGGGGTAAAGAGGCAGACATTTCTTGTAGATGAAACATCTAAATGTAACAAATTAACCCTCCACATCTTCTTTCTTCTGTCCCCTGCCAGATGGGCTCCTACCTGTTCCGGGGTGCTGGAGTTTTCTGACGCCAGTGGCATGGCCTCGTCAGCATCTGCTGATTAGAGGGACTCCTCTAAAGGTTTCTCCTTCTTGTATCCAGCCACGGGGAATGCAGTCTTCTGTGAAGAGCCGTTTTTATGCTACAGAGGCAGAGCATGGTCGGGAGGAACATGAAAGGTAAAATACATTTTAACACCTTTGAACTGGTGTGGTGATCCCTTGGACCCCTTACCAGTTCACAGTGGTAGGGGAGGCCAAAGCGGAATATTAGGATTATCTGGCCAGACGGCTATCCAACATGGTAGTCCCTGCTCTGGCTAGACACAAAATCACAAATCACAAATGCTAGAGTGACCGTGCTGCACTGGCTGGAACTGTGCAGGGCACTATTGCCCCTTTACTCCATTGGTAGTTCCAGCTTGCCGATAATGCTCTGTCCCCAAGCTTTTTTTGCTTTCCAGGCACTACTTGAGGCTTGAGAAAATAATTTAATGATAGCGCTGTGCTCCCTGATCTGTCTCTATGGAGTTTGCTGCATAGCGATTGTACAAGAAATTGCAGGTTGCAGCCTGCATAAACATACGCATATACAAATGCAGATGCAAATGTATAGATCTACGCGGGACCAGTTCAAACGCAGTAATACTCTATTCACCAAGTGAAGCAGCAAATCATTTCATGTGCGTATCCACCACCTGCCACACAGTGAACGTACCAGACAAAAGCCGTTAGAAAGCCTTTAGTTTATACACCTTCTATTTCCTCATTCTTTTGATCCTTATATCCAAATGAATATCCGCTCTTCAAATCAATAATTGCTCCTTATTAAAACTCAACCTCCATTAAAGTTTATAAAAAGAGGCGTTCCTCGTTGATTTGGTGTCACATGCAAGATAAAATTGTGTTTCCACACATAGTGTAAAACTATAAACACTGTATATACTGCGCACGACTTAAATTGCTCTTACCAGAATATCAATTTAATCAGGCGTTGTATAAAACAATTCAGATAGATGTAGGTAGTGGATGTTTCACCTCCCTATTTCCCCTTTACCGCATATAGCGCGCACCCAGCAGCGAGACGTGTAGCTCCAAATCCTGGGCCCTCGGACTTGGCAAGTATCAGCTGCTTTCGGGGGTCATGTGGTCAATTAGGCTCCGCCCAATGTGTTTCGTCGTATAGACTTATTCATAGGTGCGTATAAGTCTATACGACGAAACGCGTTGGGCGGAGCCTAATTTACCACGTGACCCCCGAAAGCAGCTGATACTTGCGGAGTCCGAGGGCCCAGGATTTGGAGCTACACGTCTCGCTGCTGGGTGCGCGCTATATTCGGTAAAGGGGAAATAGATGTTGGTAGTGGATGTTTCACCTCCCTATCTGAATTGTTTTATACAACGCCTGATTAAATTGATATTCTGGTAAGAGCAATTTAAGCCTTGCGCAGTATGTACAGTGTTTACAGTTTTACACTATGTGTGGAAACACAATTTTATCTTGCATGTGAAACCAAATAAACGAGGAACGCCTCTTTTTATAAACTTTAATGGAGGTTGAGTTTTAATATGGAGCAATTATTGATTTGAAGAGCGGGTATTCATTTGGATATAAGGATCAAAAGAATGAGGAAATAGAAGGTGTATAAACTAAAGGCTTTCTAACGGCTTTTGTCTGGTACATTCACTGTGTGGCAGGTGGTGGATACGCACATGAAATGATTTGCTGCTTCACTTGGTGAATAGAGTATTACTGCGTTTGAACTGGTCCCACGGAGATCTATACATTTGCATCTGCATTTGTATATGCGTGTGAATTATTGTTGGGAGCCTTTTTGGTGACGAGCTATATTTTTCTCCTTGCGCTATGGACATTTAATAAGAGATACATATTTTGTAAAAGCAGTTTTTAAAGTTTAAAAGCGCGGATTCACAAGCTTGTATGGTTTAAGCCTACATAAACCGTCTGTCAAGCCCCCTGGGACACCTGCTTTCTTGGCGAGTCCAAAACCCCCAATCTCCGCTGCTAAATTCACCTATAGACAAGCTGCCACTTGCAGGATGCGTTATACGCATCACTGTGCATGGTTGCCCCAGGACTTAATAGCACAAAGGTTCTAGACTTACAGGGGGGGTGAAGGCGGATGAACCTGGGGTAAGACTAGGTAATGTCGGGTAATCCGGGGTCAAGCACAGGTTGGCAATCCTTACGAAATGGAGCACGGTATATACGTACGATACAGGAGATGCAAGAGAAGGGTCAAAGGTCCAACCAGGAAGTCAGAGGGTTCACGGTTCAAGGGATGAGACAGGTTCGTAGTCAAGAGTTCAGGCAGGCATCCAGACAGCTGTCACTGAGTGGTCAAGAAAACTAGGCCAGCAAGAATAAGCAATCACAGAGGTCACAAGAACTATAGCACCCAGCAGGACGCTAGCACAGGCAATGACAGTATGACAGGGAATCCTCTTTATATGTTTTTATGGTGCAGGGGATTTGCTGGGGCAATCGGAGCTCATAAGCTCCCGAACATTTCAAGAGTTGATTTGCCTACTGGTAATTGGGATGGCCCATGATAGCCAGTGCTGCCCGAGTTATTGTATGCTGCTGACGCAGCTGCAGGGCGATGGGAATCCCAACACGCAGCCCGAGTGGCTGGTCGAGGACGCTGCGGGACCGGGGAGAAGGCGAGTGCATCGTGATGCATTCCTTTCTGAACATGCTTTTGCCAACTTGCCTTAGCATGCCTAGTGGCAAATGGAGCCATCCATACAGGATCACAGTACTTTAACCAGTTCACATTGAATCTGTTAGCATCTACTGTATAGCTGCAAAGTATTGATCATCTACTTTTATCCTGCGTACCTTTGACCTTTCTTGTGTAACCTGGACACCCAGTGGAGTTTGGGTGTACTTCAGAGGGGAGAATGAGAGGTGATCCTAAGATGGGCCAGGCTTGGAGACGTGATCTCTCTGGGCTGAGGTAGGACTCATTTCACTCGAGTACTCAGGTCCTAGGAGATCCCTGATGACTTCAGGTTCACTTGAAAGTATAAAAAGGCAGCAGTCCAATGTTCAACTAAACAGTACTTTTATTCAACACCAGGTCAGATAAATTTAGGCACCTGACACTTGGGATGCTTTCACTGCCTTGTCATGTGGTTGGTCTTTACCTGGTACACCCCCAAGATTCTGTCACTGCACAGTTTTCTCTCATCAAAGGGCCACAATAAGTGCATCAGACTTGGCTTCTCTCTTACAGAGATGGTAGTCCTCAGGCTGGACATCCAATGTCCTCCAGATCTGGGGCGATCTGGTGTTTGTCTCTCCGGTACCCCACAACGATGTCTACCATATGCTCCCTTTGCTCTGGCTCAGTCTAACAGACAGCCCAAGGGTTTTATAGGCTTGGGAACCAATCAGCAAGCACAGCCAGGTGACATCTAGTGTTCAAGTACCCTCACTGCTATCCCTGCATCTAAAACCTAGCTTAACTAACTACTCTAAGCCATATGTATTTAAAACTTTTAACAAGGGTGATTTCTAATTGCATCACCCTGCTATAGTTACATGTCCTGAATTTTTCATCTTTAAACCACAAACCTGTGTCACCAGCCACTAAACCCTCTCAGGCGTCTCTTGTGTGCATTCCTGATAGGCCCCTTATCAAATCTATCCTCCACTAACAGATATAATAAATCCTGGGTATTTACGTGGCCTTCACTCACAGTTGATTCTGTGCATCAGATCTGCACCTTTCAAGTGCAGCTTAGTTATCCTTTGTTACAGAGCACAGTTACCTTTTGACTGTCAGTCCCAGGGTGTGCTTCAATGTCTGAAGAAGTCTTGCCAGATCATCAGTTAGGTACATTACTGTGACAAGCATTAACCTCTGCTAAAACATCAGCTATTCCCCGACTTCCTGGGTTATTGTAGAGTTAGTAGACTAAGTTGAGGAACTGTTAAAGGAAACCTGTATAAAATGGTCCCTTTTTACTATACTATTTTGGTTACACAGTTTGTCTTTTTCCAACTGCCGAGATGCCATAATACAATATCAGTCAAAATATTGATACAAAGATTCTAAACTAACTTATTTATTCCACCTAAGAGCATTAATTCCTTCTTGTTTAAAAAAAAGTGGTATTCTGCTGGATGACCCTTATACTTGTATCTTAGGAAATACATGTGGCCTCTTAGGACATTTGTTTTATTTTCCCAGCTGTTTTAGGAACCTATTTTGCTTTACACGAAAAAGGGAATAAAACACTTTGGAGAGAAAAGTCAAAAACAAATGATTTTTTTTTTTTGCTGTACAAATAGGTAAAACGTGTCAGCAATTTGTTGAAACAGAGCTCAGCAATGGTCATGCAGCCCTGCACAGAGCATGGACCGGACCAGCGCCCATAAGGTTTCAATACGTTTAAAAGCTTTAAATATATGTTGGTCTGGTTTAAATATAAAATTAAGAAAGACATCAGTGTAGGAGATGCTATTTGTGTTAGTTAGGTACAAATATAGATATTTTGGTCTACAGAATGTGTAAAAACAATCTATGTTTAAAGCCTGATTTTAAACCTTACTCTTAAAGTGGACATTTCCAAACCCAACTGGCAAACCGGGTTGGTAACGGAGCGGAGAATGGAGTCGCAGTATCCGGTTGTCCCAGCTCAAGAACCCAGAATGTCTGATTTTGGGTTTCCTATGCATATTCAGATCAGAGGATACTTGTTAAAAGCAATTTGTGGTCTCACTTGAACCTTACATTTGAATTACGGTATGCCTAAAACCTTTGTAGATTTGCAAGATTACAAAAAGGCAAATAATCACACCTTTTTCTATGCACAAATATTGCTCAATTGGGCAATGCCTTCTCTATACATTTGCTTATTCTGCTGTTACTCACACTGCCCTTGAACATTTTGCAGGGACACCCTACAAGCTAGCAGGTTGTGGGAAGAATGCACAGGGTAGTGAAGTAAGCCAGCGCACTGTGGAAAGATGAAGACAGTGGCGTCTGCAAATATATGGCACAAAGTAGGTGTGTCTGCTTTCTTTTGGCATGTGTGAATATGGGTTAGCCATTAGTTCCTTTGCTCAACACTAGATTGTTATCTTACTCGTGTCAAGCTCAGTGTATTAGGAATTTAGCAATTGCTTCCCTACAGTTCAAGATGAATGGTAGGATTAAAATGTGTTTAGCTGGTTTAGGCCAACTGCTAAAATGTACTTAAATCAAAATAATAGTTTATTGTATGCCAATTTCTTTAAATAAAGTTTCAAAATCATCTTAGCTGAAAATCAATGACCTTTTTTTTTTATAGTCTTACATAGCTTTGCATAGAAAATATAACCGTCGTTCCCGTTAGGGCGTCTATTTTTCTCCAAATTAAGTCCGGGGTGGAAGCCCATTAAAAGTGCTTTAGGAAATAACTAGGCATCCTGCCTTAATGAGTTACCATTTTCATTTCAAAAGAGGGTCTGTGTTGGGTTCCCGACACACACCTGGTAATAGAAATCGGAGTCTGGCGCAGCCTTTTAAACACTGTCCAATGCCCCAGGCTGAGCACAAACTCTTCTTTTCAAGTATAGATTCACAAACTAATGGCCATGTTTTCCAGCAAACAAGCCCAGCATATTCAAGCCTGTTGCGGTGTACGCAGATTACATGTGCTAGATTCAAGCGACATTTAGAGTTTAGTCTTTAATTTATATGATTCTAATAGTTTACTGCTTTCTAAAGTCTTCTTGATTCATGCTCTATTTGCTTTCCCTCTGTGAGGTTTATGACCATGGGACCTAATTTGCTGGTTTCATTATGTATGTTAGACAAAATCTGTATTGCTAACAGGGCTCATTTTGAGTCTGCAAACTTTATGCATCAAATTAGGTCATTGCTGTAAAACAAATGGTCACTCAGGAGACTAAAGTAGTCAAATGAAAAACAAAATATAGAAAATATAGAAAGACATTACATACACACTATTAATACATGTGCAGTATATAAACACACACACACACATACACACAGCATAATTGTTAACCATTTTAAGATTGAACAGTAAAGTATAGAAATGGCCAGTGCCATTTCAGTGCCAAAATCAGTGCAGAATATGATATATGTACAAATGCCATTAATATGAGTTTATTCCAAGAATAGCCAGAACCATGGTCAGTATTTTTTGCCTATTTCGGCAGAGCTTGAGACTACAAACTTTTAGGGAGTGTATAGGAAACACATTAAGTACTTTTGTTGCTGTTGTGGGATGGGGAATGTTAACAGTTTCAAAAATGGCCACCCATAGGCATACTTATTATCATGGCAGCCCTTGTAACTGCTGTGGGCTCAGATTATGAGGGGGGGGGGGGGGGGGAGTCACACCGTTTAGAGAATGTCAGTTGAGATAATTTGAGAGCCCATAGTTATAGTAGCAACATTGGGGAACAACTAGCTTGCAATGTGATACTTCCCTATTGAGGCCTAGTAGGATCATTCACAGTAGTAGGAGTTTGTCAGGATGCAGGTGAATAATCAATAGATGTGGGGAGACTCATGTCTTGAGGCTGGAAGTTTCCACTCACATGTGTGAGCCCAGGAGGTTCTTTCATATGCAGAAACGTGAGCTGCCCTAATTCATGTTGTAAGGTATTCATAACAATGCAGAGGGAGGTGTCCAACTATATGGCAGCCAGAAATGTATTAATTTTGTAATAGGAGTGGTGCCTAAGAGGATATCGGTACTTTATTGACAAGTATATTAGATACAATGAATTTATCTTGACACGTGGTCATAGCATTTATAAATAATGATACTTAGCAATTGTAGACAAATGGATAAACAAGAACAAGGAACAGTTACTTTGAGGGAGACAGCCAGAACTGAAACCAAAGAACCAAGACTAGGCCGTATAGCCACACTGGGGACTTACAGATGGGCCAAGAGTAGAGAGAACAAATGTTTTTTAAACAATTGATTTGGATAAGTCTCCAAATTTTCCCAAGAATTTGAATCCCTATTAAAAATGAAAAAAACGCACCTCCATCCTTGTTCTAGTGCCGGGTGATATTCTCACTACCTGTCGGCTCCCCCATCGCTCCCTTTGGCTCTAAAAGACTCCAGGGCATGCTCCAGTGGTGATAGGCTCACTTTAAATAACCCCAATATAAGTACTCTAATACACCCCCCATGCACATTACCTGCTCAGACAGGAAAAGTTATGTCAGTTGGGTACTGGTGGCATGGCTTGTTTAGCAGTGGCAAGACCTGGTCAGTGGCATCAGGAACTGGCTGCTGGTAATGGTCTCTACTATGTGGTTGTGGGGCTAGTGCTGTGGTGTCTGGTACCCTTTTAGATGGCTGTGGGTCATGCTGCTGCGGGACCAGGGATCCTGTAAGGTGCCTGCAGGCCTGGTAAGGCTCCTGTGGCAGGGCCACAAACCTATAAGGTGACTGTGGGCTATGCTGCTGCAGGAGCAGCAACCACTGGGCAAGAAGCTATAAGACTCTTTGTGGGGCATATCCTGATTGGGAAGTACTGATGTGCTAAACCCCATGGTGCATGCACGTGCCACGGTTGCATCTCCACAATAACTGTGTATGGCACGTAAACCAAGGCTGGTTTGGTTACACTAGGGAGCAGGGGGTGCGGGCAGTGGCGTGCTCTCCATTTAGCTTTGCTTGTCGCTCTGAGCTTATAGTGGCAAAGCAAAAGCTGAATATAAGGCTCGCTGCCGATTGGCCGGCAGCCCATGCATGCGCCATGGGAATGTGGAATAGGGGAGTTTAGGGGGGTTCTGAGGGGTTCATAGGGGAGCATCGCAAATGGGGATGCTCCCAAAAGGAGGAACAAACCCCAGGATAGTGAAAGCTCCTAGTTTTGCTTATTTTTAAAGGTGGCAGTGTGGGGGAGGGAAGCCTGTTATGTGGGACCAGGGACCTTGTAATTTGGGTGTGGGGGGCATGGTGGCCTTGAGTGGAGGGGGGCAGGAGCTCAGTCAAGGAACCTGCTTTGGGTACCTGGTACGGATGTTCAGTCACTGTGGGGGACCCAAGAGGCATCTGCTGAACACGCCACTACACCATCCCGGGACGGACACGGTCCTGCCTGTCCCTCCACTGATGGTGGCCCTTCCTGGCTAAAAATGTATTGCGACTAAGATATTCAAGCCAGGCAGATAGAATAGAATGTTATAGCACAGGGATTTGCAGCATTCGGCAGGAGAAGAGCTTGCAATCCCCTCCCCTCTGACAATGTTTTCCCTTTAAATACATAATGAAACTGTCTGCAGCCACAGAATATACAGCATAAAATACACAGGCCCTTTGCTCACTGCAGGCAAAAGTAATTGTTAAACCATTGCATCGATGCTACTTCCATTTTTAAATTGAAGCATTGAGATAATCAGAGTTTACAGGTTCAACCAATGACATTCTCTTTTTCATCCTATCCACCAATCAGCTGAGCAGAGCGGGACAGATCTCCTTCCTTCTGTCCTTCCCTCTGCCTCCTCCTCCAGATTCATCACATTGCTGTCAGGGCAGAGCCCGCCCATTATGCTGATTATTATGCAGCATCCTAGATCCAAGGGCCACGCACACTTTTGCAGAAGAAAAATCATATAGTGAACCTGTAAACCTCTATCTCAGCCATTTCTTCTTCAATTTAAAAATGGGAAACAGTTTAGGACAGTACCAAATGTAACCCAATGCAACAATGACCTGTGCCTGCAGTATCATTTAAAATATATATTAACACAGCTGCACCCAATCACAATAGTATGGGCCCCAATTCAAGCAGAGGCCACTGCCACTTATGCAGCTTTATTTTTTATTTTTAAGTAGCTGCTGGATATACAGCAGAAAAACCTTTATCCCTCTGCATTCATTTGTGTCGGTTCATACTGGTGTCAGACGCAGTTAAAAAAAAAATTGTAAAAACTAAAAGCAGCCATATAGTCATCAGTGCCCTCTGGATGGCATTAATTTGTGCAATTATTAATTTTGTTTCAATTCGACCCATAGTGGTGTTGGTTGCATTAATATATATATATATATATATATATATATATATATATATATATATATATATGAAGAGGTTCACCCTGACATAGGAGCCTCAACCCAGACAGCCAACCCATTACAAGTTGCCAGTTGGCGAAAGTCCTAGTTCAATAGTGTAATAGTTATATCATAGAAAGAGATAGGAGTAGACCTATGCTGGAAGTTTTGGGGCTGGGATTGTGATTTAGACTGGGTTTTTCCAAAGATAAATGTCTGACTACATGATAAAAACATCATTTTATATAGGCATCTAATGGCATTTTTCCACATGATTAGAGATGTGTGTGTGTGTAAGATTTCCTTTAGGGGGCCCAATTCACTCCAGTCCAGCATGTGGAGGCTCTCAGAATGGTGAACAAACATTTTTTGAGGGGTCATTAAGGAGATAATTTGTGATGCCTTGGGGTAAGGGTGTTCAGCATACCTAAGTTCATTTTTCACTTTAACAATCTTATACATTGTTTTGGCAAACAACTGTAGATTTGCACATTAGCCGCCATCTCAGCTACATAAACACAGACTTTAATTCACTATACCCTTTTACCATCCTAAGAACTTCTACCATTAAAATGCCATCAACACATTTATGTTTAGACTAGAGTTCCTTCTTTATTGTTTATCCCATCACACCCCCCTCACTACATATGTGTATCTTCATTGATGCCCTCCCCAAGTCACACACATTGAGTTTCACTATGTGACTTCTGAAGCAATCTGACTGCAGAGCATGTGTAATCTCTTAATAAAGCATATTTGGCTTGATTGATGTGCCATTCATTCTTTAATTGGCAACAGGTGCAGCTGATTGTTTTTTCTTTCAGCTTTACTTTGTGAAATGTAACATAAGGCCATGATAAATTAATAAACTGTTGTATTCCAAACAGTTGTGGCTGTGACAGAACAAGTCCTTTCCAGGTTATTGCTTTTCTGAGCTCATTGGATTTTAAATTTTGATTGTTAGCTTGCACTTACTGCACCTAAGGGGGCTTGAGGACCTTTTACATTTATTGATCTCTGCTTGCCTTTATACAACTTTTACTCAATAGTTTGGTTCAGATTTAGTTCAGTTTCATGGGCTCGGCTGACTTTTCACGTTCAGAACCAAATACAGGGTTGTACTGAATAATAATGCTACAGAGTTCCGAGTGAATGCCTTAAAAACAAAACAGAATAAGATAGGGTGTCACCCCTTACATGCTTACTGTCACAGAGATCCACTTAACTGTCCTTTGCTCCTGTGGTGGCCTCAGACAACTCACAGAGACCGGAGTCCACCCACAGCCCAAAGATGCTGCAGGTCTCACTCCCCATTGTTTATGGTGCCCAGGGAGCCAACAGAAGAGGTGCGTTTTCCACCCGAAGAGAGGCGTTTTCCACCAGAAGAGGTGCGTTTTCACACAGTAAGGCATCCTGATTTGGGATGTCCCGGGGAAAGCCAGTGGAATGCAAAAAAAAAGTACATCAGCAAATACCAAAATAGTTGTGCACCGGACTTAAGTTTTTTTTAATACACTTTTTTAATTTGCATTTAAAATAGGCTTGTGTTATGCATTTTTCCAAAGATTTTCATTTTCTGGTATGTAATAGGGGTTTGTTAGAGAGAAAACCCAGTGGTCCAATAGCACCCAGCAAAAACCCTTTTTGCTCAGCTGCAGTGGTGGACTAGGGCCAAAAATCAGCCCTGGATTTTTACCAGCCCCTGGCAGGCCCAAGACAACCCTGCTGAGGCCCCCCCCCAACTGTGATGCTGGGGCTATAGCATTGGGGGCTGGGGTTCCCTGGCTTGTGGGTACAGTGGGGCTGGGTACAGGGGCCTGAGACAGAGACTAAGGGGACAGGGATTAAATGTGGGTGTTAAAAGCAGTAGCCCAACTGGACCCAAAGCTGTGTGGCCCACCAGGCATTGTCCCTATAACCAGTTCGCCCCTGCACAGGTGTGCTAACCCTACATATCTAACACCTCCTCCAAGACATATCCTCCACCTCCTCCGGGACATGAAACAACAATGTGGTGCAGGATGTAGGGACATGTAGGGACCAACGGGAGGGATCACAAGTGGTCTGTATTGGGTGTTAAGTGCACCCTGTAGAGGATATAAGTAGTGATGAGCGAACCTGTAGAAGTTCGGGATCGGAAAGTTTGGCCGAACTTGATGCAAATGTTCGGCTCTGGTCCACGGACTCGATCAGAACTCCATTGAAGTCAATAGGGTCCTGAACTTGAGGACCACAAAAATAGCTGTAAAATAGGGGTAGTAGGGTCTAGAGGGCTATAAATGGGGGTGCACTAGGGGGATTGCCCTGCAGAAAATGGGCTATGGAAAGTATTCAAAACAATCACAGAAAAAAAAAAATCATAAATTAAAAAAATTAATAGGAGGAGGAGATGGATGTGGCAGGAGGATATTGTGATGATGTAGGTGGACGAGGTAGTTGAGGAAGTAGCCAACACTAAAATCACTCACTCACTCAACTGCTGGCACAGCCAAGTCCCGTTGGATTAACACCTGGTTCATCTTAAGGAATGTAAGGATGTCCACATTGGTTGTGGATAGTTGGATCCTTTTGATTGTGATGACACCCCCTGCCGATGACATCCCCCTGCCGATGACAACCCCCTGCCGATGACAACCCCCTGCCGATGACAACCCCCTGCCGATGACCACCCCCTGCCGATGACCACCCCCTGCCGATGACCACCCCCTGCCGATGACCACCCCCTGCCGATGACCACCCCCTGCCGATGACCACCCCCTGCAGACGACACCCCCTGCTAAACACACGTTCTGATAGGACACTTGCTGCAGGGCAGGCCAGCACCTCCAAGACATGGAGGGCAAGCTCTAGCCACGTGTCCAATTTAGCAACCCAGAAATTAAAATGGGGAAGACTCACTCAGTACCAGGAGATTTTTAGAATAGTCATCCACCATGCGAGTCAAAGTCTGCCTCCTGATACTATGGGCCATATCAGATAATGATGGATGTGGCCAGACAATTAAATAAGTTGTTCCACATTTTGGCCATGCTCGCCCTCCCTTGTCAGGTAGTGTTGATGCACCTGCTGCTTTGGGGACTTGCTCTGTGCATCAGCTCCCAGGCTCTTGCCAAACCTTAATACTTTGGGTCTTTTGCAGGGGCGTAACTTGAGGGGGTGCAACCGCACAGGGGCTCAGATGGATAAAGGGCCCCATCATTGTTACTCCTCCACTTTATCATATTTATGCTCACTTGGCATCATTTGGAATAAAGAAGCCGCATATATATCTGTTTCAGTCATTAATTGTCTAGCTGCATTCAATTGAGGTAAAAGACAGGTTTTTCATGAAAGGGATAAGTAAATCACAGGTTTGAGGATACAATCCTAATACAAATTATGGTTTTCTTGCTCTGGAGTGTAAAACACCTAAAACCTGACAAAAAGGGAGTTTTCCTTTAAATTGGCTTTTTTTATGAACTGTAATTAGCAGTTATTTTCTAGTATGGCTTATATTTCCAGCATCAAAATCATGCTAGGGCTTATTTTGGGGGTAGGTCTTATTTTCAGGGAAACCTGGTATAGGCCTAAACACAACGTGTACACTAACATTAAAGTACACTAAACAATTAATGTACTACAAAAAGATAAATCTGTTCAATTTTCGGCACAATTGTCCCAAATATTACACCAAAAGAAAAAGTATTACAGTGAGTATCACTACACACACACACACACACACACACACGTGAATAAACCCCCTAATACACAACTATTAGATAAAATTCCAAACATGAACTTGTGTGATACACTATTAGCATCAGTGGGCAAGACCTGAATACGTGACCAAGTCCTGGCATGTTTCAGGTTGGGGATACAGATCAGTTTGCAAGCTCACCAAGTATTACCTGAATGGAGCTTGCATACCATCAGTGGAAAAGGGCAGTCCAGTTTATATTTTATTTGAAAAGGCAACCTGCTTTGAAACCTGCTATCCTTGGGCATCCCTTTAAACATATCAGACTGGGTTTTCAGTTTTCTGACAGGCAGGTCCCAAAGGGTCAAACTGGGACCCTTCATTTCGTCATCCAGGATTGCTAACATGGGTGCACCACAGGGGTGCGTCCTTTCTCCGCTACTCTTCTCACTCTACACTAATGACTTCATCTCCTCGGATCCATCGGTAAAGATCATTAAATATGCTGACGACACCACCTTAGTCGGCCTCATCAGTGACAATGATGAGTCTAGCTATAGGGCCCAAGTTGATGCTCTTGACTGTTGGAGCAAAGCTAACAATCTTATACTGAACACACATAAAACAGTTGAACTTATAATTGACTTTAGGTGATCCCACCAATCACACCACCCCATTTTGATTGGTGTGGAGGCCATCAAGATTGTTACTAGTGCCAAATTTCTTGGTACCCACATCACACAGGACCTGAAGTGGAGCATGCAAGCGTCTGCTATCCTAAAGAAGGCCCAACAGAGGTTATTCTTCCTCAGGCAGCTGATAAAATTCGGATTGTCCAAAAAGATCTTGAAGGCATTCTACAACGGTGCCATTGGATCAGTCCTGACCAGCTCATGCACAGTGTGGTACAGTGGGGTGTCAACAAAAGACAAGCTAAGGCTGAGAAGAATTACCAAGATCGCGGAGAGGTTGATTGGATCCTCCCTACCTTCCTTGGATGATCAACACATGTGTAGAATCTCCTCAAGGGCAAAGAAGATCTATGGCGACGTGACGCACCCGGGTCATCACTTCTTCAGGTTACTACCATCTGGCCGTAGATTTATGGCTCATGCTACCAAAACTTCTAGACACAGAAACAGTTTTTTTCCACTCGCAGTCTTGGCGATGAATAATCCCAAAGAATGAGAGTCACTTTATTAAATCCTGTCCTGCATCACTGACAATTGTTAGTCAATTTAGATACCTGAACTGTATCATTATTCCTTTTTACTTTGTTATTTATGTAATTGTTATAGCTCTCATGGAGTTTCTCCTTACCAAAAAAGCATTCCTTGTCTGTACACTGTACTTACTTGGCGGTTCAATAAAGTATTGAAAATATTGAAAGTAAGTTAAACTTACAATGGATCAGCTGCCCCCCACACACACTTGACACAAATGTTCAGTTGGGTAGAACAAGTAACATCCCAGAAAAGAGAAAAAGTTGAGATTTCAGCGAAAGCGTTTCTGTCCCCTACATTATGCTGCGCTAGGCACAAGCCCTCCAGTACCTAACTGGAAATATAGCTGGCAACGTACCCCTGCACTACCCCAAGTTGACTTTAACTTGGATTTAATTGTAAATGTTTAGCAGGGTAAGGCAATCAAGATCCCCCCAAATAAACCATAACGGAGATTTCACGGAGAGGGTTGCTGCCCCCTGCAACGTCCTGCGATAGGCATGAGCCCTAATGGAAAAAACAGCCCAGGTTATAGGTAATGGTGCATAAACTATGTACCTCCTTTATTCAGCATTTTTTATACTCTTGAGATGAAATTATTGAGATCTGTTCACAGTCACACTCACACTCATTCAGTCTGACTAATATTTTTTTTTCATTTTTATCCAAAACAAAAAAGATAGAAGCAAAACATATAGCTGTATTCATCTTTTTTGATTAAAAAGGTAACCTTAGTGACACCAATTTTACAAAAGAAAATGTGCCTCCTTTACATTCAGGCATAATGTAAAATTCTCACAGAGGAAAAAAAAACAAATTAGGTAAAATATTCTGGTACTCCACTATATTTAGATGATGACATTCATCAAATCTAATTATCCATCAGAAATGTACCCGTGTTACAGAATCCTAACATTTCGCATCCAAAGTGTTACCCAAGCAAATATGAAAAGAACAAACTTTACATTAAACAAATACAGCCTTTTGATGTTCTCCACACACACACGCGGCATTGGAAGGGCATCCGCTACTAAAGAAATAGATAAAGCCATTGTATCCTAACCCAGTTTATTTGAAACTAAAACAGGTTAATGGGTTCTTTGAACTGACTGGAAACATACCTGATCCTAACTCTTTTTTTGTGAAAATGAACTAATAATAATATAAAAGGCGTAATTATTATAGATAGCAAGAGAATGGGTTACTCATATAGCCCTCAATAAAATAATTGCAGCCAAGATTGTTATTTACTTTTACAGGAAGAAAAGAAAACAGGAGTGACAGGTTTGTAAGGTACCATACTGCTTAACACTCCTCCTCCTGATCCAGCCAGTGCTGGAATCCTGACATATCCCTACTGTAGTTCTAATAAAGATATTATGTAGTTCTGTTAGTATGATCTGATATGTAGGATATAAATGGTAATTTGCTAACCAGGCACTATGGGCCCACTTTGGGGATTTGTTAACCTTTCTATCCCAGGCACGATGATTGGCAAAGAGGTCCTCTTTCTTGTTACAGACTCAGGATCATGTTAAGATGCCGTTCCCAGTTTGGCCCTCCACTGACCCCCTGCTGGTCAATTGTATGGTGAGTGGTGGGGTGTCCTTTCCCCTGTCGTTCATGCGGACAGCCACAATAGTATCAGTGGTAAATTGGGGCATACCCTTGGTGGTGCTACCACCGTTTAAGCAGTAGCTGACTGGATGGCCCCATATCAAGTCCATTCTCTGACTGACACATGCTGGCCATCAGTGTTTGGGACAGAACCCTGTAAAGTGCCACTCCGCTTACCATCCTAATACCCCACCTACCCTATATGCCCACACCGATCACCAGACCATTATGTCTCAGTGGCAGGGCCAGATTATACAGTAGGCAAGGCGCAAGGGGTGCACGCCCCTGGGCCTCTGCCATTTGCACTGCAAGAGGGCCTCTACCAACAGTGGGGCTATGGTTGGGGTACCAAAATTTGCGGTGCCACTGCTTGATCGAACCCAATCCACATGCTCTTGGAGTGTATACCTGAGGTGTTCCCCTTTCCCAAGACACTTCCAGTGAGTCATTAGTCCCCCTAGGTCTGGAGAACTGGCAGTAGGGAGTGTACCACCCTAGCACCTGCCAACCATGGTATTGGGATTTTGCTGTGCCACTGCTTGGTCCAGTTGGCACTGATCCGCATGTCCTTGTAGGGTTGTATAATGGAGGTTCTGCCCTTTCCAACGATACCTGGGTCATTAGCCCCCCAAGGTCCAAGGATCCAATAAGCAACAGTACCAGGATTTTGTGATGCTGCTGCTTGTTCTGGTCATCCACAATCCGCATGCCATTGGAGAGTATGTCTGAGGGTCTCCCCTTTCCAAAGCCACCTCCAGTGGGTAGTTGACCCACCTAGGCCCAGAGATCCGGCACTCGGAAGTGTACCACCTTGGTGCCTGTGAACAACAGTACCGCCACTTGGTCCGTTTGGCCGTAATCCACATGCCCTTACAGTGGTGTAAACCTGATGTTCTCCCCTTTCCAACCTAGCCCCCCTAGGTCCAGAGATCTGGTGCCCTGAATTGTACTATCCTGGACGAGGTGCATTGATTCCCAGGATGATTTGGAGCCTCAGTTCTCAGGATCCAGGGGGTTAGAAATCCCTTGGAGGTGTCATTGGAAAGAGGCAGACTTAAGTTATGCAAGGGCAAGTGGATCCTATCGGCGGTATTGCAAAGTTCCATTACTGTTGCTCGAGGTGCATTGATTCCAAGGTTTCCCACTTTGGAGCCCTGACCCAGACTTAAGGGGGCTAGCAACTGGATGCTAGCAAAAGAGCAGCGCAGAGAGGTGGTCAGGACAGGAGCTGGCAGCCAGAACAAGGCCGTCCAATTTATACCCTGTCACTAATGTTATTAAGTGTTACCGACCTCGCTTTTACATTCATTGCAATATATGTTAACTAACAGTTCAGGTTTTTAACAAGAATTAGCTAGCTTTTTCCATAGTATAAGTATGCAGAGGGTTACATTTCTTTGGTGCCATGATGTGGCCCCCTTGAAGCGGAAGTCAAGGCTCTGGATTTACAAAGAAAAACCCCTTACCTCGCCTGTGGTCCAGCACCATTTTCCCAGTGCTCCAGGACCTGGGCGCTGACCCTTGGGGAGCCCTGCGGTGTAGCCCTCTCTGTGCGCAGCCCTGCTCACCCATTTATTTGAATGGGCAGACGGGAGTGCACACATAGCGGAGGGTGGCATCGCCACTTTGTGTCTTTCTGTGCCACATAGACCTGGTAGAACAGTGCTGGACTGCAGGCAAGGTAACCTTTCTTTTTTTTTTTTTTGTAACCATCCCCCCCACTGAGGCCCAGGGGAGGGTGGGTGGCAGAGAGTTGGGGGTCGATCCTGGACTTCTACTTTTAAGGTCTGCATGACCACATCACATTCAGTTACGCCTAAACAAGTCTATATATATATATATATATATTATATATATATCACACGCATTTAAAATAGTTGCAATAGTTTTGCTAAGTTGCATTTACTAGTCATATGAGGCACCTCTAACCTGCTTTGTAGTAAACTTTCCTTAGCCTCAGAGAAGCAAACAAAAGTCAAAAGTGTTGACAAGTCTACAAAGCATGCAGGTACATGGGAACACTTGTAAACACATGATCTCATTCACCAAAAGAGTGCTTTAGACTGCTGGACTTTATAGACTAGAGTCATATTGTGCTATCTGGTTTCTAATCGCTAATCACAAATTTGCCTGCAAGTGTATTTCTTTTCCCCTTTCACCTTGGAACGGTTTCTCGGCTTCCACCTGGCTTGTGACCTGACCTGCACCTGCCCTGCCTGTCTCTGTTTCGTCTCTCCTCCGATTGACATTGTAGTGTAGTTGCCCGAGGCTCCGCAGTTAAAGACTGATGCACTTTGACTATAATCTTTAGGTTCCTCAGCCTTGCCATTGCTCATACACCCTTTTCCATCTCCAGGGTGTTCTCATGACAGTGCTGACAAGGAGAGTGCTTTCCTCTAACCTAACTATCTGCTTCAATGTGTGACAACAAGGCACTTGAAAAATATTATTTCCCTTTCATTTAATAAAAAGTGGTATTTTCTAAAATGATATGCCATTTTAAATAGTGACATATTCCTGATCAATGCATGGCGAACTGACATTTGTGACAATAGGTCACCTTTTAATTTCACCGTCCGAGGATCAGTTTAGCAATAAAAAATAAATAAATAAATAAAATAATTTTTCCAGGTGCTCAAATGCTTCTTGACTTTGAGAGATTTGTCAGCATTAATCAGGTACTGTAGGTCTACAGAAAAAGAGTACTTGACTTATTTCCACAGTGACATTTACACTTTTTATATTGCATCAAATTAAGCAGGTTGAAAGACAAGTGTGTGCTAAAATGTAAAAATGTCAGATTTGTATTTTTTTCTTGTTTACTTCGAAAAGTGGTTCTTTGATTGTCCATTAGAGGCTTGTTTACATTACTCCAAAAGCTCCATTTAGTTTTCTTGACAAAGTGGAATAAGTGACTGGCTCTGATGGATAGCGGCACCTGTCCTAATGGCTGCTCACACTGTGCCCACTAGTGCACGTTACATTGATAAATTGACAACAGTTGGGACATGCTCCGCTAGCAGCAAGAATGAGGCTAGTAGGACAAACATAGGCGGCCAGGCAGTCTGTTTAATATTCCTTGGAAAGGTATACAAGCGTCTAATGAAACATCTGCAATTAAAAAATTCACATTAGAGGTGACTTACTTCTTAAAGTCATACTAATACACACAATTTTCCTAAATGATTAACTGCTTTAAAGCATCAGGCTACCCTTTATTGTCGATAGCATTTTTGTTAAAAGTAAGGTGTATGTAATCTATTTTTTACCAAATTTGTCTTTGTATACATTATTGTTTAGTGATCAAGAGCTTTATTAAAGAAAATATACCATATTTTTTCCCCACCTCCCAATCACCCCATTACATACAGAATCACCCCAATCACCCCATTAACCCTTCTATTTCCAGCCACGTAAAATTTACAAGGCTGCCTCTCTGACCGTTTAATGCCAGCCTCTAGCCCCTGCTAGTGGCCAAAGTAAAAAAAAAGTAAAAAAAGCCACTCATCTGAGCCCTTTTTCAATCCAGCCGGGCGGGTCTCCTCTTCACCCGGGGGCCTCCTTTTTTTTACATTTAACCCTTTGAGAACTGGCAAGGGATCCATGGGACTCCTATACAAGTTCACAAGGCTCTGGGGCTGGCAAGTCTCCTGCAGCTAGCAGCTACGTGCCTCCCCAAAGCCTGGGGGGGCAGAGGAGCCCATTGCTATTAGGCTTTGGGGCTTGTAGCTGGCAGGGCGGGGGCCACCAAAGCTCCACGTTGCCGGTTTTTGGAGGATTCTGCACCTTGCCTATTATGTGGTTGACAACGTTTGGTTCAGAATATTATTTTTCTTATTTTCCTCCTCCAAATCCTAGGTTCGTCTTATAGGGTGAAAAATACGGTAGGTTCACAATAAACTGTTCCAGAAGTATGCTTCAACTAGTAGTCATTCTAGAAACACTGTTACTATAGCTCACACCAGTTGGAACAGACAGACCCAGTCCGCCAAGTAGGTAACCAGGATTTTAGGTCCCAGCACAGATTGGTCGATTTATAATTTAAGATTTCCCTAGGCGCCCACCCATTGTACATAGCCAGGTGTTTGTGTGTGCCCCAGCTGGAAGAGACAATGACAGCAGAGGGAGGCCAGAAGATGATGGAGGAGCGGCGAGCACCGTCCCCATCACTGTTTCTTACCGGCTGGGTCACTCAAACACCCGGTTCCATACAGAGGGTGGGTGTGGACGGCGCTGACTTGTGTTGGCCATGCCAACCTGCTGCACAGAGCTGGGTGTTTGCGTGTGCCCCGGCCAGAAGAAACTACAACATCAGTGGCGAGGGCGGCGACAGAGCCCGCCGTTCCTCCATTTTCTACAGGCCTCCCACAGTGTGGTAGGCAGCCCATCCAGCTATGCGGGAGCGCCCGTAGCATGCGAGTTGACTTTTTTTTTGCTGTTGTTTTTTTAAATTTTACATTCACCCGATAAGGCACACTGACATTTTCCCCCCACTGTTGGGGAAAAATAAATATTGGTTGAAAATACGGTAGATAAAACCTTTGGAACATTTTGAGACTTGTCTGGGTTGTGTTTTGACTGCAAGAGTATGAAGAGGCTAGTGAACACCCATATCTCTCACACAGTTGCCACACAAATTTCAGGGCCCGAGAAGAACTCCACACCTCTGTGGTTACCCAGGCCCCTGTGTGCAACAAAATGAGTCATTAAGCTAAGGAACACGGGTATACTACATAGTACTACCAGTACACTAGGAACCATCCCAAATCAGGTTGCCTATGAAGGGGGTTTACAGTAAGCCTAAAATCCTTTTAGCTTTAAGGGAGATATACACCATATGTGATAATTTGCTCCACAGAAAGTGTAGGTCTCATGGTTCCTATGGTTCCTAGTGCCTACCCTCCCATCTGTGTTTTGTCTAGATAGAGGCATTTCCCGGGGTGGGGTTCTAGGATGAACTTTACACTTCTGTCTGGGCAAAGCAATATATGGAGGAAGTTATTGAAAGGAAAGCAGCCTAAGCTCAACCGAGGGAGCAATGGGTGTTACAGGAGCTGCAGCTGTAAAAGCTGTGTGGGACTTGAGGGAACATCAGGAAGTGATAGCTTAGGGATAACTTAGCACTGTATGCACAGATATGAATGACCAGCATATAGTTTCCCCCCATTTAATAAACAGGACCTTTGTAAAATAAGTACTTAATAAATTGTGTTAGATTAATTGCACAGATACTGCATTAGTCATAGCCGAACCAGTTTCTTAAGGCCTCTATTAGTCCAACATTTTTTTTTGTAACTGCTTCTAGTGAGCAATCCATGATCGGAATGCCATAATTAGTTATATACAGTAGTAATTAGCTTTTATTTTTATTTCTGTCTTTCCAACTATTCCCAATTTCATTTTCTTCCTGCAGGGCTGTAAAAACCAAAAATCCCTCAACTCCCTGTTCTAGACGAATTAACAGTGGAATGCAAGATCAAGATTTATGATGAATGTGCCAATTATACTAATTGTGAGTTTTAAACAAGATTTTAACTTCATCAGTTCTATGTTGCTTTGATCAGATAAAAGATATGTGTTGAGATTTGATTTACAGTAACTCAACGACTCCCTCCCCCCTACCCCCATTACTAATTTATTGCAATTTTTCTAATTAGGGTTTTAGACACAGATAGCTTGGATCTCAAAACTGATCATGTGGTTTTCACTTTGGTACAATGCAGATTAAAAGGAATCTTATTGCTTTAACATGAATATAGAAAGTTATTAATGATAAGGGTCTGAAAAGAACAGAGGTGCTTATTTTTCAGAGTCAAGGAATTCTTAACACATTTAATTTAATTGTTTAATTAAAAATTGAATGGCCCGTAAAAGGTAAAATGTTAAAATGTAAAAATAATTACCAATTCTCCCCTGCAGCTGCTTTCTCGGGGTCCTCCAATACATAATCCCTCTGCCCCCCCCCCAAAAAAAAACACAGGTTCTCCAACATGCACAGGGATTCAATGTGCGGAAGACCCACATTTGAAAGCAAATTGGTGAAAGAGGCTCCGCCCTTATCAGTGAACAGAGCTCACCATGCCCCATTTACTGGAGCAGGCCCAGCGCTGCCTTGGCATACTCTCACTGTGTGAGGCAGTGGAAGTTTCTCCAGATGTGGTCGGGCCCAATCTTGTTATCAGGTAAGTGTTAGAATACTGAACTTTGCCTAAGAAATTGCAGGTGAGAAGAATTGTTATATATTATTTAAGTTTACTCAGACAGGAAAGCAGGAAGAACCCCTGGTTTCCAATAGGCCATAGCCTTATTCCTTGCCAGTGAAGTTTAACTGAGCTCCGTCCACCCTAATCTTGATATGCTTCAAAATCCAGACATAAAGACACATTTTGTAGCATGTTTTCAAAATGGTGTATATGCAAGGTTACCCAGGAACTAGACAGGAATTTGTATTAGATACACATCTTTGGTC